>JAXRVH010000024.1:9578-462526 GCA_034640345.1 Drechslera avenae
ACTCTCGGGCTAATCCTGTACACCCCGGACTAGCAGCCTTACCATACCCTTCCCTGGAGTTTGGTCTGTGCCTTAAGACTGGGTCATCCTCACCCATCCTCTGGACTTCCCGCCTGTACGCACTGGCCTACCCTCTCGCATGATATACAACCCACGTTTGCTGCGACTTGCAACCACTTCAAGACCACTGCATCTCCCTTCTTGACCACTCTTCAGCGCTTCCACGATCCCCCCCCTCTCCCTTTGGCCCTACACATACAACCCCCGTTACACAGAGGATGACCTTCTTCTCAACCGAAGCAGAGCTAGCGCTCATGGCGTCTGATGATGGCATGGGTCATCTGTACCCGTCCAGCACATGTCAATCATCTCCGAGCATCATGTACTCACCACCACTTCACCACATGGCCCACCGATCACCCAGCCTAATGCCTGGAAACGGATCAATGTACCACGGGCAAGACTACCGACCCATGATGGACTCTCCATACCCCCCTCACACACTCTGGTCATCCCCGCCCTCGTCGGTACCGTTGCCCCAAGTATCCTCGTACTCGTACCCTCCCTTCACTGGCATGACCTCTCCTCCCATGCTCGCGCACGACTCGACCCTCTACTCGCAGTCCTACCACGGCTCCCGGCCATCCCGGTCGCACTCGGCTTCCTCGTCCAACGGCCATGGTATCTCATCTAGTGTGCCGTCTGAAAGATCACCGCCCGCGCTTTCTCGATCGCTCTCTCCCTCGTCGCCAGATCTCCGAGCGTATGGGATTCCCAACAAGAACGGCACGTGGAGTTGCGCCTATCCCGGCTGCACGTCAAGAGCAGTCTTTACTCGGGGATGTGATCTACGGAAACACCACAAGCGGCACACAAAGTCGTTCTTTTGCCGTCACAGCGACTGTCCGCAGTCCACCGGAGGAGGCTTCTCGAGTAAAAAGGATCTTGCGAGACACGAGGCAAAACACAACCCGGGCGTCTTGTGCGACTGGGAGGGATGCGACAGGGTATTCAGCCGCGTAGATAACATGGTAAGCTTGAATCCTTTCTTGTGAGTGGGTGCACGACTGCTAACGGTACAACCAGAGAGATCACGTCAAGAGGATACATCTCAAGGCTTCTCGTAAATCTTCTACCGCTTCGTCCTAGCTGTCACACACCGCACTCGAATTTCCACATGGACAAACCCCCCCCCCCCCCCCAAAAAAAAAATCTCTCTCTCTACCCAAGAGTTGATCCCCCACCCCTGGCTAGGCTTGGAGAAGTTATGGCGCTTAGGAGCAGGGGAGCAGGGAACACATCCGCCAGCCGATGCCACGGGCTAGGTGGCCTACAGTCGCTTTCACTTTCGTTCATGATACCCTGGTTTTGTATTGATCTGCGATTGCAGCCTTCTTCTGTACTATATACAACTGCATTGCTACGGCGTTTGACCAAGTAGAGCATATTGAGTGGATTCGTTAACGAAGTTGGCCTAGACGCTTGTTGGGAGCTTGTGTGTGAATAGATGCATATTGCTGCCTAGGCTAGCTTACTTTGAGTGACGTCCACCGCCGGACAGTGCGTTTCCAAGATTCCGAAACCCGTTTGCAGCTGATTCATCGGGCATGTCCGTTAACTCCATGTCCCAAGCTCGATGGTACGATCGGACTTTACACACGCGCAACATGCACACACGCACACACACGCACACGCACACACACACACAGACAAGGCCACGCCCAAAAGGACCATATCCGGTCGGGGGTTAAAGGTGTGCGACCCCGAGTGGCTAGTGGGAGGCCTTGGATCCTTGACAAGGCTGACACGCTGAGTTGACAGCCCCATCCACACAAGTGGGTCGGGAGACTCGGGACCCTGTTGCTCGGTGGCTGGACCCTCTCCACGAATCGCTGGTCTGCGTATACAACTTGGCCCCTCCTGCTCCGATCTAACAGCAGATGATCGGGTTGCAGACCGTGGACTGCGTGGCGATCAAGCACCACACCATGGCAAAGGCATGACTTGACCGCCACGGCCGTCCGTCTTTGCTCTCCACCCGAGCCCATGGGCGCTGCCGTCGTCATGGCCCAGCACAGCAAAGCCAAGCGGTTTCAAGAGTTTGTGACATGCATGGCATACAGTCAGACATGCATGTCAACGGATCAATAGGACGTTATTACGTTGGATGGAGAGAAGCCTGCCAACTCCCCAGGCCCCAAATCGCGACCGCCAGCACATGGACTGGAGAGGGCTGGCAGGCCGCCCAAGCGGTTCCATCCCGCGAGCTTACATACGGTAGTCGATCAACGCGCCATGAGGTTTTGCCAATATCGCCAGCTCCGGGCCTGCGTCAACCAAAACTCTACAGATGGCTCCATGGCGCTTTTTTTTTTCAGCTCATGCTCGCACTAGCGCAACCGTGTGCACAACTTGGTCGACGGACAGAGTCCAATCGTCTTTTTTTGGCTTTACGGCCGCACTTGCTGCTGCACTGATGCACAGGCTGAGCATGCTGTATGCGAGCTTACGGCATGCCTTCCGGGCGGCAATCCTGCGGCCCTGTCACCGCACCGTTTGATGGCCGTTAAGCAGCCAACAACGCCGAGCCCATGTCGACGGCATGGAAGGACAAGGTTCTAGGTCACACAGCCCAGGATGACCTGCCTGGACGGGCCCTAGACCGTGATTTCGGGTTCGCTTGCTGAGATCTTCAGAGTCTCAAAACTGTGCCTCCACGAGGTGGCTGTCTCTCCATGGCTACCTCGACCACTTGTCCAAACTGATCACAGACAACATGCATGCACCACGATGCTTCTCCCCCTGCCATGCCGGTCAAGGTAGTGGCTAAGCAAGCTCTCTCTCTCTTTCTCTTTCTTTCCTACCGATGGGGACTCAAGGTACCCCACTCTTGTCCAGTGGGCTGGGTGGAGAAGTTGTCTGGGTTAGCAGATCTGGGTCGCGCTAGTCGAAACCCTCATTTCAACACGCTGCGCTGTTCTGCGTCCTCACGCCCGCTCACCTTGGCCCCCACGACCAGTTCAGACGTCGTCGTCGTCGTCGTTATTTATATATATTTACATATACTGTACACACACACACATGGCTCTGTTTTATCCTGCCTAGTGCGCGTTTCATGCCATGTTTGTCACCACGTCCTTGTCCTTGCAAGCTGCAAGCCGGCGCACACGGGACGAGGTGTGTGCTTAACCCCCAAGTCGCAGCAACATTTTGATCAGCGGTCAAAGGGGACATGCCAATTCAACTCCCAGCCCGTAGCTCGTGATGCAGCCTCCGCGGACCACTCCCAACCTGTCGGCCGTGCTGGAGTATGGGGTTGCCAGCATTTTCCGCGACCCCTGACGTGGATCAACGGGTTTGGGTAAGCATTGCGATGGCTACACCCGTGCTTGTTTCCAACTACATTGCACACTTGACGAGCCACTTTTAATGGTCATGGGGGGGAAAAACAAGTTTTTGGAATGCTATTTTCAACCCCGTCAGCAGCCAGCAGCACGCTTAATGACGTCCGACACCCGTTCCAACCCATCATCGCTAGGCCAGCGACAAAAGCCACTGCCGGTCCATGCTGCTAAAGGACAATGGCTATCCACAGTTGCGCGCTGGCTGTCTCTCTTTATTCAATCACACGCTGCGCTATGCTCGTAGACACGCTGCCAGCGAGTCAGCTGGCTTCTCTTTCGGACTACAGGCTAGATCGGAAGTTCGCATCCTTTACAGGCATTCCGGTACAACTCGATCGAACGACTTTCCTGACTCGCATCGCCCAGCCGACGGCTCCTGGTACTTAATTCCGCACTTTGGAGCCTACAGTGGGCATGTGGCGCTGCCGGCTGGAGGCTGCGGAATAGCCCGACATGGGCACGCACGTTGGATGAATCCGAGTCGCCCTTGTTCCTGGATGCTAACCAAGCTCGAACGACATGTGCGCATACTAGCATGCGTGATAAGCTCCGCCAAAAGTCTAGCCGGCTAGTGCACCACGACCACATCCGCACAGACGGCTGCATCTCGTCCCACACCCGAACATGCAAGAGCACAATTCTGACTTTGGCCCAGCCCCAACTCCGCCCCACGATCCATGTCTCCAAAAAAGGTCCATGATTTGCGCAGTCACAAAGTACAACCCAACGTCGCCGACTTTCGAGGCGCTACACTGGGTCGTCTGAATGGCCTCTTCAAGGGTGCTCTGGCGCTGGCCAATCCCTGCACCACGCCAATCGGATCTACTCGATCCCACGAGTTCCAACAATGGCCCGGCAAATTTTTGCCGCCTAGTCCCCCCCCCCCCCTACTCACTGACCGTCGGACACGTCAATCCTCTTGCCAAAAGCCACAGCGCTCAAACGGCTGGAATGGCCGGAGACATTTGAGCCAATCACACCACCGCCATCTTATCTGATGATGCTTTGCTGCATTCCGACACCGGGCGTATGCAACAGCCTGAGCTCGTAGATTGAAGCCGCGTCACCAAAGACAGACGCTGCTATCACGACTTTGCTGGGACGCGTATGCCACAGTAACTCCACGTCTAGTGCTTTTCAACATCTGCTTCTTACATCAACCATGCCATGACCACCAACAAGGCACTTTGTTCGATTCTACCAGCTTGCGGGCAACGTCTGCTGCCATCTGCAACTCCAACATGCATCTCCCAATAACCACAGCCTTCTTTCCGTTTACTTTGCTTCTTCCAGTTACGCTTGCTGCGCACGAAAATCTCAAACTGCATAACCAGAACCACCTCTTCAATGCCATCCACTCGTCCATGCGACAGTGGGGCTCTTCACTGAACCACAATGGCATGTCGTTTTTTCTTGCCACGCTATCAACTGAAACACAGCTATATCATGGAACTTCAAAGCCGCAAGCAGTCACCGGAATGGAGTGGCTGGCTTTCGAGCCTGAGCATGCACTCATCTTTGCACGTCCCCAACGTGGACTTGCACAAAGACATGGCAATGGCCTCGCACAGGACGAGAAAGGACATGAAGTAAAGAGAAGCAATCCGCAATATCCCCTCGGGTCACCCAAGGCGGATGCAGATGCCAAGTACGGCTACCTTCACACTTATGTGCCAAAACGCCCTCTTCACTTACTCTACATCGACGGTCTTTCCGCAGGTAAGACGCCCAACGGAACCCTCGACACGCAAGACATGCTTCTCCTGAACCTGACCGACTCCAATGGGCCCATGGGAAGAGAGTTGGAGCGTGCCCATGGTCTTTGCCACTTGACCACCACACTGTGGCAAGGCAAGATTGACGGCATACTACGCATGGAAGGCGGCTTCGAAATCATTCTCTGTGACTTTGCAACCCATCTCCAGCGAACCGATGTAATCCGCGTCTCGGCAGAGGAACCGCACAACGGATTTGCAGCTGGGTCAGGAGGCTGGTCGTATCTCAAAGCCGTGACTTCACGCTACCATGGCATTGGCGGTAGTCGAGTAGTGCTGGACCTTGAGCGTTTTGTCAGCGTTTTTGCATATCCAAACATTGACGGCTTGTTCGTCAACGACGTGCAGTCCGACTATGCGATGCCTAGGTTGCAGAACGTTGGCGACTCTGACCGTCTCCAGGTCAGAGCCGACGTTACATCGATGATTCTAAACAAGGACTGGAGCAAAGCAAGAGAGTCGCGGAATTGGCAGGCTGTCGCCGACATGGTGGTTCAGCGATACAGCAAGTCTCTCCACTTCCTACATACTTCGCAGGCTGTTCGAGATGACAAAGACGCACTAGTCGCGTATCTCAACCAACAACTTCGTCCCTTTATCGACCCTGCCGATCGCGATGCAACACTCGAGACACAACGCTGTGTTGCGCAGCTTGTACCTACTCTGGGATCGTCAGCATCTCTCGCCCACCTTGTCCTCTACACAGTCACTAATCACATCTGCCACACGCTTCTCACCGCCCTGCGGATCGCTTCGGCGCCACAGTCGCACATAAGTGACCGGGCTATAGAGCTGATTGACAAACTCGTCGGGTATTTGCAGTGGACCACGTGGAAGGACTGCGGGCAGTGTACAGATGAGGAAATTTGCTTTATCCCCATCTGGCCGTTGGGAACACACAAAGACCACGCGCATCCGCAGTGTAGAAGCCAAGAGCAACCCATTCGTGGAGGCTATTGGGGTTCCAGTCGAGGTCGACGTGGCAGGGAGTGGTGGTACGAGGAGAAGTGGCAGGCATGAAGAGTGTTCCACAAAGTCCAGCACTATGCATTTGCCGACATGTCACCAAGCCACCATTATGGCTGCCCTGTCTCCCAAGGTCCTATTCATAGCATTTTTGCAGTCACAACAGCCTTGGCAACGATCTTGATGCGGTCATCGCAAACGAGACATTGGATACATGATCATCGTCTCAGCTTGTGTGCTCCATCGCTATCGGCCCTTGAAATCATCGCCGAAACACATGATTGAGTTCAGCCTCAGCAGCTTGTTTTGCACGCACGCACGCACGCACGCACGTACACGCAAGGGTGATGTCGAAATTTCTCCGAGAGTTCGAGGCTGCTATGCAACCATGACGTGCATGCTAGTGTGATTAATAATTCACCGAAAGAGAAAGAGAAAGAGAGGGAGAAGAAGAAGCTGAAAAGCAAAATAACGGGACTTGAAGATCGCGAAAATCTTGTCCTACCACAGCCCAAGTTAGTAAAATGAGTTCAAAGTAGGAGGTAAACGGCGACCCCGTTTCCCTCCTCCACCTCCCGAACTCCCCTCCTCTCTCCCTTTGAACAATCTAATCAGCCGCCGATCACCATCTCGTCTCTGCAACATGCAATCCGTCCCTCACACACCGTCGGCCTGCCATGTCAACTCGGGTCCCAAGCACAGATGCAAGTCCAGACCCTTGACTCGCGACGTGGGTATTTGTTGCCAAGCCGCGCAGCAGCGCACACCACATCCTCATCCGGTAACAAAACAGGCCAACAAACAACACCGGTCGGCGAGCGCGAGCATGCGCGCGCACACATACGCTTACCCCTGGCGGGAAACGAGAAGAAACGAGAGGAGCAAGAGATGAGAAAGGGAAGAGAGGGAGGGGAAGGCCAAAAAATGGTACCCTCTTTCCCCCTTCCAGCATCCCTGTTCTTTTTGTTAAACCCCGTTGGCTGCATGTACTACATACATACCGGTAGAAGAGCAAAAGAGAGAGAAGAAAAAAAAAAGCGGACGTGCACCACGACTACCACCATGACCTTTTTTGGCCCGCGTGCTTGTTCTGCCATGTGGGGTTGGGTTTTTAGCCCCAGGGAAAGGACAGGGGTGCTGGATTGAGATCGCAGCATGAGTCCTGTTTGGGTAATCTTCGCGCGAAGCATGCACGAGGAGGGGTGGTGGAGAAGGAGGAGGAGGAGAGGACAGGGGAGGTGGGCGAGCGGGGGCTGGAACTTGAGCAGAAAAGTACCAAAGTGGGGTTGTCGAAAGTACACTTGTTATTATTATTATTATTGTCATCATTGTTGTTTGTTGCTGTTGTTATTGTTGCTGCTGTTGGCTGGGTGCTGCAGGGAAGAGGGGGGGGGGGAAATTGTCCCACCTTTTCAGGTTTTGCAGGGGTTGTTACCTACAGTAGCCTGGGTTCCTTTTCTATGCGTCATGCGAGCTGGTGGTCGCTCGCCTTGTACGCGCGCTGCGCTAGCCGCTAGGTCGGTGCGAGATCCGGGATCCCGAGGGTTGGGTTTGGGTTGGTGGGTTTTGTACGGCGTAGTTTGTGTGCACATGTGTGTGTGTGTGTGTGTGTGTTGTCGTTGTTGAGTGGGAGCAAGGTGCAGAGTTTTGGGCATGGATTGAGATGAAAGGGGTCTCAAAGACCAATGGCCATGGTGGTCGTGGTAGATTATCTTCCACTCGACATGATGATGCCAATGCCATGTTTGCGACACGGTAGCTGTCAAGTCACCTTTGTATAGGATGCGATTGGTAGGGAAATGAATCTACAATATACTCGAGGCACAATGCAACTGTTTTTTGTTCTGTTCAAGATTACTTCCGAGAGAGCAAGATCTAAGAGAAGAAGAAAAAAACAATGCCATCTATCACGCCCTCAATTGTCCAAAGAATGCATAACCACATTGTATCTACAATATCACAATAGTGCCCCCCCCCAGTTTTCTTTGTCCCTAGCACCGTGTTCACCGCACAAGAACGTAGGACTGCAAATTACGAAATCACTCGGATAGGCCACAACTACGACTTTGAGGTGGAAACCGACGACCATGATCAATTTCAGATTATTGTCCGAGAAGACCGGGCCACCTACTGGCGCAGAACCTTTACATTCACTCTGGCGTATGACTGGAGCGATTTGGACAGAACGTCTGCAAGGGAGTGTCGGAAATACGTTTTGAGAGGGAAGCAGCTGCAGCTGCAAAGTACACATGTTCCGACATATGCTCTAATCATTCCGACAGTATACTGGCTGTATTGTGTCCCATCGTATTCAAAGTTACAGGGCATTTGACGCCACGATTTCCAGAGTTTCTGGTGGCGTAGAAATGTATTGCGCGTGGTACATGGGTATGGCGTGTATGTGAAGCTAAGGTTGAAGTCGAGTGGCAGCCGCTCCCTGGCAGGTAATCACGGTGGCGGAGGAGGTCCAGGCCAGCCGTCAATTGGCGAGAGGTCGTCAGGAGTGTTGATAAACTTCCAGAAGCCGTAGATGATGGAGATGAAGACAAAGACGACTAGACTCTGGCCAACCCATTCTGGAAGTGCGCGGTCGCTGGATTCGACCTCACTGCTTGCTATCGAGGACTCTTCTGTATAGAGAGGAAAGGTGCCATAGCCGGGCGGCGCACCGATTGCGCCAACAGTGTCTTCGTAGGATGGTGGAGGATCGTCGTTCAAGAGACTGTCATGAGGTGCGGGGTATAAAGGCGCATCGTGGTGGTGGAAGAAGGTGTCTACTGGTGGGGCAAGTGATGGGTCGTGTGAGACCTAGTCACGTTAGCCAAGATATTGGACAGACAACTGCACACTGTACCAGCGCTGCGTCGTGCATGGTGCTTAGGCCCCAGAGTATACGAGGACAGCTATCCAAGAGGATTCATGGTGGTGAGGTCAAGGCTTTGCGTGCGGCAACGCGTCATGAGGGTACCAAAAGAACATGTGAAACTCCATGTTGGTTGCGGCCCGTGCTCTCGCGAAGTGCTTCGTCTGGTTGTCGAAACTATTGCGACGTATCATTTGTGTGTACAAGTACAATACGACAACAACAACAACAACAACAACAACAACAACAACGCGCAGGCAGGTTATACGTCCAACGCGATCCTGAAGAGCAGCATGTCCAGTAATTGGCCATTGCTATACGGACACCTTACTACCGGCCAAACACAGCATGTCGGCTGATTCCGCTGCTAACCCGCAGGTCTTCTCACCAACAGCCTCTGGCCGCTCCAGTCCTGCGCCGCGGTCCGCACGCAACGCGACAGAAGAGCGTATGTACCCAATCACCCTGCACCAGTCTGCAAGAAGACTGACGGAAACCTTTGTATAGCCCTATACAAGAAAGACAAAGGCTTCCGACGATATGCGGCGGGTGTCGAACGCGCCCTCGCCCTCTGGGACACGGCACAGCAGGAATGGGCTGATTACATTTCCTTCTTGGGGAGACTGCTGAAGGTCAATACTGCCATACCACCGCGACTATGAAACAAAGCGCTTATACCATGTACCCTCCAGGCCCTGCAAGCGCAACCTTCAGACATACCCGTCATCCCACATAGCGATACAGTCGCACTGCGATTAGCGCAGTGCTTGAATCCAACATTGCCCTCGGGCGTTCACCAAAAGGCGTTGGAAGTCTATGACTACATCTTCTCTACCATCGGTGTATGCCTACTCCCACATGCCCGGTCGGCTGACGCTGACCAGTGCCCAGAAAGATGCCCTCGCCCGTGACCTCAACCTCTACTTCCCCGGCCTTGCCTCCGTCCTCTCTTTCGCTTCTCTTTCGGTCCGCCCGTTGTACCTGTCCATATTCGAAAGATATATATTGAAGCTCGACGAAGCTGCGCTCCGACCCGCCTTGAAGGCCATTATACTATCGCTTCTGCCGGGCCTGGAGGATGAGACAAGCGAGGACTTTGAGCGCATGGTCTCCGCAACGGAGAAGTTACGGAAAGCTGTCCAGGAAAATTCAGACCATGTCGCCGCCACAAAGGCCACCAGTGGCTCGTCGCACTTTTGGCAATGCTTCTTCTTGGCTACCATCACAAACTCGTCCAGAAGACAGGGTGCACTAGCGTTCCTCGTACGTCGCCTGCCAAAGTTTGGACGCTCCAGTCGTCGTACCTCTCCAGCTGATCTCTCTACGCCGGCGGAAACCCTTTCGGTCGAGGCTGAGGCAGCCACTTCTCCAGAGCCAGGTCTACTCATCCGTTGCTTCGAGTCCGGTCTCTCGGATCCTCAAATACTTATCCAACGCGGCTTCCTTGACCTATTGGTCAGCCATCTGCCTCTCGATTCGCCGGTTCTGCAGCAGCGCGTTGGCAAAGGGGATTTAGAGCGACTTGTAACTGCTGCTTCAAGTGTCGTGTCACGAAGAGATATGAGTTTGAACCGCCGACTCTGGGCATGGTTCCTCGGCCCAGATGTCACTGCATCCGAGGGCGCAGATGGGATCACGTCCCCAACTGCTACTGCAGATCCTTCTTCACAACAAGCTGCTTTCTTTTCGCGATATGGCCTAGAGGCGCTCACAAACAGTGTGCTCAAGATGATAAACCGCCGTAGCAAGCTACCTACCGAGCGAGCACGCCCTTTTCGGGTATGTCTTTCTCTCATGGACCGCTGGGAGGTGGGCGGGTTGATCGTTCCCGAGATCTTCCTCCCAGCTCTACAGAGTGTCCACTCATACAGCGAGACTGCATCCAAAGACCAGGTCGATGAGGTCATGAGAAGTGCAGGTGCATTTTTTGATGGCGTTGATAGCGGCCTGATCTGGGGTAAGCTTATACAGCTCATTACATCTTCCCTAGAGATTGATGGCGTTCCTCATGACGAAGCCCTGCAGAGAATGAGACTAGCAAAGTTCGTTCTGGCTCGTTTCAATCTCAAAGAAGAGGACATGCTGTTACACCATATGCCTTTGATGGTGCTATCGACACTCACCTCTTTGAATGAGGCTATCGAGAAGATGGGGAAAACAACCGCCAATATCAAAGTGTTGTGTCTTGCTCTCGAAATTACGGACTCACTTGTCCAGATTGTCCCAGATCGATCATTCCAAGGTAACCAAGCAACGGACGCGCAGCTATCTGCAGTCATCAAAATATCTCGAGCCGATGTGCTTCATCAAGTACAAGTCTTCTATGAAGAGTCCCAGGGAAGTCTTGACGCCGCAGACATTCCCTTTGATGCACCGCAACTAGGTCAGATTGTGCTGCGCGAGGCCTCATGCATGTTTACAACGGCCTTGCACTCGACAGACTCACAAATTCCTGTTGAGATACCCGCCAAGATATTGGCCAATTTGATCTTCAAGACACAGCGTTTGGATGCCATCAAAGACACCAATCTTCCCATCGTCTTTGGGGATTTTCTGGAGACATCGGCTGGCTCCACACTGAATCCTGGCTTTCCACAGCTGAGCGCCATGGCAGCCGTTCTGTTGGCACTCCAAACCGCAATTCCTTCGGAGCCTTGCATTCCCCCGGGTCAGCTATCCGAGCTTGTCCATCCACTAGTCGGTCATTTCTGGGAGTATCTTTCGCCAACGTTACCAAAGTACCATGTGGAAACTGCCCGATGCATGTTGCAGTTGCACGCGATCGCACCTGCGAGTCGAATGGTAGAAAGCGCAATCTCCGCTATCATCGTAGACCAGACATCTTGTGGCACGGCATCTACAGGTTCCTCAAATTGTGGTCGGCGATTTGCAACGCTGTGGACTCACGTCATGCATGAACTGAGTCTACAGTCGGAGAAGCGTGCAAACCTTACGCGCAGGCCGAGCGCCAACGTACCTCCAATCTCAGCACCTGCAGGTGATTTTCATGCTGTCCTAACAAGGCCACTACTCCTGCTTCTTGATACCCTTGCAGAAGAGGGATGTGAAACATCTACCTTTATGCAGAGCTGGCTACAAGACCTTCCGAGCTTGAACAGAGTCTTTGAAGTCCTTGCAATCCACATCCAATCCCTCAATTGTTTGGCAGCTTCCAGTAATCTGGCGCCCGACAAGGGCATCCGAAAACGCCAATCACCCGTGAAGAGAGATGATACCAAAGAGTGCCTCTATTATCTCAAACACATTCTTAACATTATCAAAAATCCCACACATTTCACCTGGGTAACACTTGCCGAGGTGACGGTCGCGTGGATGGAACAACCATCCGTGCGTATATCCATCCAGGAGTGGCTCGTACGCACGTCTCTGAAGACATTGTCGCTCCATGCTGTCGATGCAGAGGAGGATGTTGAGCCTCACATACATGAATTGCATCGACTGTCAGTTTCGATCATATCGCAGATTTACCGAAGCCCCTTTGCCTCCCCACTTCGAGACCTGGAGCTTGAAGTACCTATCATAGCGAGGTTGAAACTAGCAAACCCGTCTCTGCAAAGCCTTCTGCTGGATGCGGAATTGGCCGCACTAAAACTACGTCTTACTCGTCCATCTGAGCCTGAGCCTGAATTGAAACCGCCTGCGCTTCCTACGAACCGGTCTCGGATTTCTTTGGCACTTAACAGAGATTCGGAAGACCATGCACCAGCCCCCATCTTGCCACCTCCACAACTTGTCGAGTGTCTGAAATTCGGCTTCTCATCACCAACCAGTCGCTTGGTCCTTGACGACTGGATACAGTTTCTCGTGGAAGTGTTACCGATTTTTGCAGATACCATTTTCCAGAATCTCCTTCCGCTTGTGGAGTGTCTGTGCAAGGAGATCAATACCACCTTTGAGCACTTGAAGTCGACTTTTGCAAAAGATCAACCTCTGCCTGTCATATCGCCGGAATCGACCTTGATATCGCTCATGAATGGCTTAGAGCAGATTCTTGCCAAGGCACACGAACGTCTGACGACGCAAGAAACAAAGGTATTCGCCCACAAGTCTCCGGAGCAACCTCAGGGATTCTTCAGCAATGTCGTTTCCGGAGTATTTTCATCGGATACAGGCCAGACGCGCACGCCAACTGCCAACAGCAGACTTACAGTTCTACTTTGCTTTCAGGATACTGTTCGCATATGCTTTGCGATCTGGTCGTGGGGAGGCTATGGGCACAGACCAGAAATCCAAGACGCTACATCGGCATCGTCCTTTGCGTACACTTCGCTGCGCATGCGAAATCGTGCTCGCCGTACACTGGAGCATCTTTTTGATGCCGAGGCGCTGGAATGTCTCGAAACTCTAGCAGTGCTATGGGCACGTGCAAAAGGAGATGCCATGGAGGGTTCAGCGGTCACGGGTCTTCTAAATGTACTGAATGGCTCCAAACCAAAGCATACCATCCCGGCAATGTTCAACGCAGTCTATAGTCGAACCGACCCTGGGGCCTTGGATAGCAACCGACTGTCGACCCTGACCTCGGACCTGACAGATACGGAATTGGTTGCTTTTCTTGTGGAGTACACCAATTCTCTGGAAGACGACGCTATGGACGAGATTTGGCAGGACTGCACGTTGTTCTTGCGGGATGTACTTGCGAATCCATTGCCCCATCGCCAGGTATTGCCGATGCTCCTGGAGTTCACTGCTGTCATCGGTCAAAAGGTTGATAATACTAACTTTGGGGAGCAGCGGAAGATGAGAAGAGAGCTTGCGGTAAGTGACGCGAGACTTTTGCGCTGGACAATACTGACGGCCTCGATAGGATATATTTGCGAGGATCCTGACTGCCATCTTTACAACTCGTTCGATGAGCTATTTGCAAGACACAAACCAAACGGCCAACGAGAAGCCACCTCCTATAACCAACGGCAACCGTGCACAAAAACGAGCGAACGATGTTGTCTCCATTCTCACCACCATTGTGCCAAAGTTGTCAATCATCCTTGTGGAGAATGACCGGGTTGCAAAGGTCGTCTCGGACATCTCGACAAGTGTCATCGGCCCAACCTTCCGCGCCAAAGCCTTCCCTGAGAATGTATCAGGAAGTATACTGGAACTACTCCAAGGTCTCACGAAGATTGCACAGGGAAACAAATTTCTCAAGAAGGACATTTACGATGCTTTCAACGACGCCAGGTTCTTCAACACGCCGCCGGCTCTACTCAAGGAAGCGTGGCTTCCTATCCTGGAGCAATGGACGCAATCCGACAAGGAGCGCGTCCCGGAGTTGCTATCGCGTTTGTCTGCCCCAACCACGGCTGGCATCATGTTCGGGGTCGGTGCTACATCTGCGCGGCAGGAAGCTGACCGCAAGACACAACTTACATTGCGGCGCATCGCACTTCTCATTCTTGCCAGCGCCGAAGACGCGTTCACGCCCAACATAGGCCAGATAGTCGAGAAAGTGGTGGAACTGCTTACGGCGACACCTGCCTCATCGCCGTCTTCTGTCACGCGCGCAGAAGTCATGGTGCTATTGCGCGCGGTCATCCTAAAGACGTCGGCTGTACACCTGGCAGCGTTGTGGCCAGTGGTAAACGGCGAGCTGAAATCTGGGCTTTCGGCACTTCTCCCAGATGCAGCGAACAAGGAACACTACAACAACGCCGGGATTATCCAGACATGCAAGTTGCTGGATGAGCTGGTTGTACTCGACCCCGATGACTTCCAGCTCATGGAATGGCTATTCATTTCGGACACCATCGACGCCGTGTACAAGCCCATAGACGCACCGACGCGCATGTCTCTTACGGATGAAATCAGCGATGTCCTCACCAGATGTTCAACTGTACTAGCAGCTCCTTTAACGGGACCGAACGGATCCGATGCTGAGGAATCGAGGAGGAGCCTGCTGCTAGATCCGCTAATCGAGGCACTGGAAAAGGAAGAGGGCGCTGCTGTGCTGGAGATGACGCGGGGAGAGCTCATTAGCCGGTTGGTACGGCCATTCTTGGGCAACATTGCGATGAATGCGTTCGAGGCGCGGTACGGAGGCGGGGAGGCGGACTGGCAGGGTATCTGGGATAGCGTGGTTCATGATGCTGGGTCGTAAAGGATCCGGGGTTGTGATGGGCAATTGCTGCATGTTTGGAGCTTCTCGGTGCCACCAAAGAATGAACCAACGTCCCGATCGATGACAAGCATCACCAACTCTGTCTTTGTTTTCTTTCTTTGTTGTTGGGTGCAGCCCGGGCTAGGCGAATGACGTAGTTGTAGCCAGGCACACACTTGTTTTGTACAGCGGGCTGACTGCTGGTCCGGCTCTTGTCATGGGCGCAGTGATTCGATGCCTCACGACCTCGTGCGGGCGACGTGGAATAGCCTCATTATACGTCCACGCGCCCCTCCCCCACCAGGTTCGAGGCCCTCGGAAGGGACAGGCCGCACTCAGCGCTCTCACCGGATGTAGCGCGTCTGCCACCGATGCCCACGCATCTCCGCCGTACTAGGCGAATCACGGGGATCCAGATCTGGCATCACCCTGGCCAGCTTCACTCGACGCCACCGGCCGGCCCTCTCGGCCACATCCGCCCACTGTGTTACGGCCAGGCTAACAGCCGCTTCATCCACGGGAGTCCGCCATTGTCGGCTACCAAACGCATGATGTGCACCAACAACGGCGGTCGACGATGCGCCCTAGGCTGGGGATCGGCCTGGTTTGCGCATCCGGCCTGTTGGCTGTACCACTGCAAGTGCAAGTGCAACTACAGCTGGCTCTGGATTCACTCACACACACACAATGTGGCATGGGCTGTAATGGTGATGCATGAGGCCCAGCGTGTGCAACGTCACCTCTTTGCAAATCTTGGATATGTCACTGTCGGCGCACGCGAGGCGTCGGGGTCGTGGCGTGGTGCAGCTGGGGCAAGGGGTACCGGTCGCAGTGTTGGCAGACGTCTGTATGCAAGAAAGGCGGTATATAACAGGCAATCGACCATGGTGGCAGGGCGGTCAGAGAGACACAGGAGCAATCGTTGTTTCAGGCTGCCGGGCCTGCTTTAACGTGACCGTCTTTTCCAGCGCACGCCTGGCGACGATTGCGATTGGATCGCCAACCCACGTCCAAACACGCCTACATGGCCACCGACTCCCAAATCCACACCGCAACACCAGGCAAAAACCGGGTATTTGTCGGCGCAAACTCCGTAGTCTGCCCACCCGACCAATCCCACGCCATCACGAGTCTCATGTCACCGCCAACACCATATGACCGTACCACGCCCCCATCTTCCGCGCTACTACGAGCCAACCCTTTTCCGAAAATCCCCGTCCACACCTCCAGTAATACTCCGACACCGCCTTCCGTTGTCCCTTCACACGACCGCCGCACCCCGCGACCACCGCCTCGTGAACACCGCATGCAAGATGACTTGTACTATGCCTTCACACGCGATGCATACTTATCTAGTGAAACAGCCGCTGCGAAGGACGTGGTAAATACTTTCAACTCACATCGCCCGCCGAAACAACACACCCAACCTCTATTACCCCTGCCACGCATCGTCAGACGGCACCCCATAACACCACCCTCCACCCCCGACTTGAACAACTCGCCCACAACAAACTTCACAATGGACCTCGCTACCAGACAACTCCCCCACACCATGCTGCCCAAATCAAAAGCCTCTCTCAAGTCAAAGCCCGTCACATGGAGCTTTCCCCATCTCAAGAAGAAACGTCGAGGAAGCGACATTTTCAACATCAACTTTGCCTTTACCTTTTCCTCCCGTCGAAAGAGCCCAGAGTACTCGCCCCAGGTCAGCCCTAGGACTTCCTTCTCCTACCCGTCAGGCTCGCCAAGAGAGCACTTGGAGGACAGCTTCAAGAAGCAAAGGATCGACTCGACTAGCGAGGACATGGACGTGGTCTTCTCGACGACCATCTTTGGCGCACATGTGGACACAGACACTAGTGTACAACAACAACACCAACTACCGTCGACACACTGTGATACCGCCGGTCAAGCACACCCAGGCCAACCCGTGGACTTTTCAACACCACCTCCAACCCTCGTCCCCGACTGGACCATGGCTGCGCCCATTGTCCCACGTGGTGATGCCTCAAGCGACTTCAAACTACGCTTGAGCAGCGACGCATACCACGACTACCTCGCCACCACCCAAAGGCGAAAGTCGTTTCCGTCCAGCGAGTGGGCAGGAAAGCAGGTCCGCGACGAGTTTGCCATGATTGAAAAGCTCGACAAGGCCAAGCCAAGGGCGAACACGGTGGTCGAGCAACCTACTACTACTACTACTACTACCACCACCACCAAAGTTCAAACACCAACCACAGCATCGCTTCCACCATGCGAGCTACGACGCACCACCAGCGATCCATGCACAGAAGCCTTCCTCACCCACATCCGTGCCAGTCTGGAAGCAAGGAAGAGCAAGACGGGTACCTGCTGGCAGACGTACCCTGTCTTTGCCGACGAATTCGAGCGCGGCTTTTTGGACGACGCTCCGTTATGACATGAGGAAGATTTTAGGATTGAGGATTGGGTATGGTTGTAATGAATGGATGGATGGATGAATGAATGAATGAATGAACGAACGAATGTACTAACCGGCAGCGCGCCTTTTCGGGAGGGGGGATTTTTTTTTGGGTAATTAGGTCATTGGGTTTTTTGTACAGTAATAATGCATAACATGGCGTTTTGGGAATACCCATGGGCATTGGTACTGGGATTGGGATTGGGATTGGGATTGGGATTAGGATTAGCATTTAGCATCAGCATCAGCATCAGCATTAGCATCGAGCAGGCCTGCTCTGGCGTTCTTCACGAAGGAGGGCCTTGGACATGGTCGCCCTCGTCGCCCCCCTTGTTTTTCAAAGTATATAGTTCTCCTGAGGAGGTCAAGGGTCCAGAATGACTCGACCTCCTACATATTAACATTGTTATTATTATTATTATTTTCACCACCACCACTACTACTACTTTCTCCACTCTCAGCCTCATTTGAATATACATACATATCAATACTGACCACATTTACTAGCCACAGCAAAAAAGTAAAATCTTCAATTCTCCAAGCCCTCTCTACATAGCACCCAAGAAAAACAATAAAAAAACACCCCAATGTGGAACAAAGGATATCTTGATTAATAATAGTTCAACACTAGCGTTACAGGCCTACATTATCAGGGTTTGGGTTAAATGGGCGCAGTATACATTTTAAGGTTTGCGACTCTCTAGTGGAAGAAACGTTTGATTGTAACACCACCACCACCACCATCACCACCACCCAAACCCCAAACTTAAACCTAAACCTAAACCCCAAAACACTTCCTCTCGCCAAAATGTCCGTCCATCCATCCATCCATCCATCCATCCATCCATCACCGACTCTTCCACCGGACTCCCCCAACCCAACCCACCCACCCCTCCACCTCAGCCCGCTTCTCCACATCCCCCTCGACCCCACCGGCTTTGATCAACTCAACCGTATAGTAATTCTTGGCCAACTCCTCATTCCCAGCCATGCGATGCACAAAACTATGGCATGCCCTGCACAGCCACGCCACCGAGTTCAACTTATCCTCTGTATGCCACGCCCGCTTCAAGACGCGCGCATGCGCCTGCTTGGGTATCAAGTGGTGGTACGTCAACGGCACCCAGTCACGACTGCATAGCTCGCATGCCGTGGCGCGCGTCGTGCTCCAGATGGGCGGTGGGGCAATAGATGCGCTGATGTAGGCGGCTAGGATCGGGCTGACGAGGTTGTGTTGGTCGATCGAGTCCGAATCTGGGGGTAGAAGGGTGTAGGATTGCAGGCTGTCGATTGCGGGCGGTGGGATTGTGTTTAGGAGAGCTGTGGTGGTGGAGGCGGAGAGGGGCGGTGTGTACGTTTCTTGGAGGCGGGACGAGTCTTTGTATATTGCGTGGGCTAAGGTTCGGAGGTCTGGAGGTAGAGAAGTAAAGATTAGAGTGCTGAGATACTGTTGTTTCTGGTTAGTTTGGAGAGGCGGGGGAGAAGGGAAGATGATTGGGGGCGGGCGTACTTCGATGAATTCGCCAAGGTCCTCTGCATCAGCTTGCTGGGCTTCTGGGCTGGGTTTGATGGCTAGAGCTGTTTCTTGCTGGGCGATATCGCTCTCTCTGCCCTTCGATCCCCTTTTCGCATGCCTCTTCTTCTTCGGTTTCGACTTCTCAATCGGTGCGGCCAGCGCTTTCAGGACAGGCTCGCTCAGACAGTCGCGGAAGGTTTCGTAATTGGATTGCTCTTCAGCGGGAATGGCTTCAGCCATGCTCAATCGTCGCGGAAGAGAATGCGCAAAAGTGTATGCGTAATAGAGCGCGTATGCGCATGATGCGATGTAGGAGAGTCGTCATGGCGATGTTTATCTACTCGAGCGAGTGATGACGAAGTCGTGAACTTTCGCGTTCCTCAGGCGAGGCACTACTGGTGGGGCGAGCATAAGGGCGTCGTGAGGGGTTGCCGAGGGCTCAGCAACACCATACGAGCTCGTATCTGCTGCCAGATTGTTCGAGGTGCATGTGTTTCTTCGAGGTAGCCTGGGGCTGAGGTGAGGAGTCTGTAATTATCTGAGGTCATGGTAGGTCGTGCATATACTGTGCATGAGATAAACGACCATGCTGAAGGGCATCAGCAAAGCGAGAGTAAGAAAATGAACACATGGCAAGTTCGTGAGATCGTAAAGTTGTTGTATTTCTCTGGGCTTTGGAGCATCTGAGATGTTACATGCTAACCGGCATGCCATCTTCTGCTGTATTTCATCATACCGTTCAAGGAAGCTGACCCATTCGCGAGCCATGCAAGACATAAGCATCAAGCCATGTCCGCTCTTACCCATAATGTGGCGGACTAGCATTGTGGTTATGGTCGAGAAAGGCCGCAAGATCCCTAGGCTCAGCAACCAATATTGTGCTTACTTCTTCTTGCCTCCCTTGGCAAGACGGTTTGCCTTACCCATGGCCTGTTCTCGCCGCCTGTTCTCACGGTCCATGAGCTCCTTCTTCTCCTTTTCGAGCTCGGCACGCTCCTCAGCCTCGGCCTTCTTGCGTGCGGCTTCAGCGTCCCTACGCTCGCGAACCAGCCTTAAGCGCTCGAGATCCGCACGTGCCTGTTCGGTCTTGCCCTCAGCGTGCAGCTTCTCATATCGGTCCTTGCTAGCCTGTGCTTGAAGAGCCTCGCGTTCACGACGGGAGAGCTGGGAGATATCCTGTTGCTTTGCCTTGCCTTTGCCGGCAGCGGCGGCAGCGGGTTCAGCATCGGGGTCGACAGGTGCTTTGGCAGCTTGTGTGCGTGCTTTAGCAGTGTGGTTTGGGTTCGCGGGCATGTCGTCATCCTCCTCCTCTTCAGAGTCGGTGGGCATATCACCTGCCTCAGGCGCCTTTTGTGACTTTTTCGCTATCGCGGCGGCCTTGCGCTTCTTTGCAAGCTCACGGCGCTGCTCGCGCGTCAACTCTTCCTCTGCGGGCTTGCCCTCCTCATCGCCAGACTCTTCTTCCGAGGATTCCTCTTCGGAAGACTCTTCATCGACCTTGTCGGGTTGTTCCTGCAGGTATTATTAGACACTGGTTCTCGATACATGCATGCCAGTCACTTACACCCCACATTCCTACTACCTCGCCATCTGCGTTGAGCGGTTGTAGGTCACGCGAGAACTTCTTGCCGCCTCCACGCTTGACCTTGTTGAACTTGCCGCCACGGCCGCGTCCTGCTGAAGACATGCTGTGTGTTGGAGTGTGTGTGTGTATAAAGGGCGAGTGCAATTGGGGGCTAGAGGTCCAGTCCTCCACAGGTGTTCGAGATGTTCGAGGCTAGTGTTGAAGTGGTAATAGGCCTGGGTATCGCGTATTGCAGGCACTTATTTGGCTTCGTGCGGCGTAGGTATAGTGCGTTCGGTGTGGTGTAAGAGAGTTGGTGATCGAGAGGGTTGGGTGAGTGATTCTAGTTTGTCCGGGCCTGTCAATTCCATGGACAAATTGCGGTTAGCCTACCACACCCATTCAGGTTGAGTAAGGGATCCATAATTTACCTGCTATACCCAACACGCAAAAGCCGTCCTTGGTGTTGGCAAAAGAGTCACCCTTAGAGGCCCGACCACAAAACGCAGCAGCCCCGCGGTCCACCCAAAAACCCCACCATGCTCGTCCCAGCCAATGCGCCAACCTTAATTCGCTCGTCTGGTCCCTGCTTTTGCCCTAGGCCACATGCCACCAAGCGCGCCTTAGTCATCCGAAAACTCCGCATGCAACAAAACCAACGCGACGCGCCATCCTCTTCTGTTCCTTAAAACTGAATACCCCATTATTCACTCTGTGTCACCATCTCAATGGAGATTTGGAGGGGAAAATGGAGGTTAGAATAACCATGCGTTCGCTTACCCCCTTCTCTTCTGCGCTCTGCGCTAGTGGAGCGAAGGTAAATATATTGGACGGTACATACTTTGCTGCAGTTGTGCGCTCCCGGTCGGTGCGTATATGGAGGCCCCAAGTTAGTGTTCCTGGGCTCACTGAAGCTGTGATTGGGCTGGTGTTCTTTCTCGGCGCTGTGGGTGCTGCTCTGCTTTGATGTTCGTAATGCGCATGGCAGCCTAAGCAGCAAGCAGCCTGTTGACTTGCCGTCGTACCTTGTCCACATGGGTGCATATGGCTTTGTACGCCGTCGACCAAGCGTCCAATCAAGAGACATGGAACGAGTTGCTTTTGGTCAAAACATAGTCAACAGCTTGGGGAATGGGACCTGTACTCGTGGCCTATATCGCCAGCTGGCAAAGACCTCATCGCCTATGCCTGTATCTTGTCAGTAGATCCAGAAAACCGCAGAGCTTAGAACTAGCATCACAGACATTCAACACGACAAGATTATGCAACCATGTTTGTTATACCAGGCCGATAACGGGCTGGACAAAATGCCTAAAACCTAAAGAGGTCCACTCTCCGGGCCGTGAGAGTTGGGTATCGTGAATGGGAAGGAAGAGGAAAGGGAAAGGGAAAGGGAAAAGAAGGGAAGAGAACGCCCAAGCTACCAACTTTTGATGCACCATGAACAGATTCAAGCCATCATCGCACCCATGATCCTTCCTTGTGTTCCCAGACAGCCTGGAAATCCATCAACCAAGACGTCAGAAGACACCCTGTATCAGAACTACCATCCAATCACGTCCGAAAGCCGCCGTCCACCCCTCACCTGCTCGCAGTACTCTAGATGTACCACATAACGTCTTTCAGACCACGCGCATTCTGAATAGGCATCAGGGGTGCGATCTCGACGTTGCGGTTGGAAGAGCCAGTCGAAGAGCGCTGATCAGCCTTAGACTCCTTCTTGCCAGAGGAAACCGGGCTCTCGTTCAAATGTGCGCGAGAACGGTCGGCAGCCAAGTGGGCGTAGTAGACAGCTGGGTGCAGAGAGACCGGAGTCGTAGAGCGGACGTAGTGGTACGAGTGCTCAAAGATGAACTGCTGCAGCTCGGCAGCCTGCCACTCACCCTCGTTGAGGATGCACTGGTAGTGAATAGGGCGAGCCGTACCCTTGATAGCCACATGGGAGCAAAGATAGAAGTCAAACTCGAATGGATGAGTGCAACCAGACTCCACCAAAGTGCCGGGCAGGGGGTTACCGTTGCGATCGCCCTTGCCAGGTTCAGGGAAGAAGCGAATGTGGTGGCGCTTACCGGCAATGACCACAGTGAACTTGGGGAGCTCCTTGCAACCCAGCTTCTTGAAGCACTCCTTCATGTCATGAACCTCCTCTTCGAGAACAGCAGCGTACTGTCCCTCGCTGACGCCGTCACGGATGTAGAGAACACGCTGAGGAGCTCTACCCTGTCCAATCTTCTGCATCCAATTACGTGCCATGAAGCCAAAGTGTTCGTCAATGTTGGAAGTCGTGACCATCTCGACACGGTTGCCGTTGGTCTGAACTTCAGCCCAGTACTTTACATAGTGGACGTCGGCGGAGACGGTAATGGCAGCAAAGGAGGCAGCTTCACCAGAGGCGGCTCCAGGAGCGGGATGCGAAACATCAGCACCAACGACCATGGTCGGAATAGAAGCAGACTTGGGTGCAATCTTCGGGATAAGTTGCGACTTGGCGACAGAGGTGACACCGCCGAGCTTAGCGTTGACCTTCATACAGACGTTGGAAATGTACTGTGGCGAGGCAGCCATGACGTGCTTGGCCTGGACGATCTGCGAAGCCACACCGAAACGAATATCGCACGACTTCTTGATGCGACGGTAGACGTCCACGTTGCGATCGTTGACGATGAAGAACAGCAGGTTAGGCGGCTGGTTGTACTTGTTGCCGGTCTGGTTCCACACCTTTTGAACCATCTCTCCGCCATCTTGAAGGTTACCGGGGCCGATCCAAGGCTTCTTGCCGTGCTGGGGATGGGCGAGAACAACGCCGCCATGAGATTCGTAGATCTGGATGAACTTCTGGATGAAGGCTTCTACAGCTTGAGGTGGGGGGCTGCCACGACCCTGAATGGCGCAAATGCCCCATGCCTTGATCGGGCGGTCCTTGTTACTCACAGCGAACTTGCGAGAATCCAAGCGCCATCGACCAGCGATCATATCCGAAGCCTTGATCGTAGGCTCCTTGGAACCGGTACCGAAGTGGACAGTAGGGGAAGGCAGGATGCGGGCTGTGACCTTGGCAGGGCTGGGGTTGACCTGAAGGTCGTAGTGACGGAGATAGGGATCGCTCGTCCAATCGAGGAGGCGGACTCCTTGCTCAACAGCCGCCCAGCGCTCCTTGGGGAGGGTAACTGCGAACTTGATCATCTGGGACGTCTGAGTGTCGCTCAACTTGGTGTTGTAGCGCTGGTTGGCATCGATCTTGAGGACATCGATGGGCATGTAGACGTGACCGTTGCGAATCTTCTTGGTCATCCTGACGACTGGGACGTTGGGGATGCAGTTTATATTGTACTTCTTCTTGAAGTACTGTGCGACAGAGACTTGCTTGGTACGGTCGTCTGGATCTGGGAAAGTGGCCTGAGTGGCGTCCATGTTGACAAACTCATCAATGGTCCACTGGGTTGGTTCCTTGGTGTGGAGAGTTGACACGCCAACCTTCTTGAACTTACGGAGATCCCTCTTCAACAGGGAAGACTTCCAGTCCTTGAGAGAAGCCTTATACATTGACGCGAATTGCGGCGGGGTGCAGTTGAAGACTTGAACGATGGCACGAGTGAGCTCTTGCGCACGCCAGAAGGTACCGTTGGCAACATCGACGTTGATGGACAGAGACTTCTTGAACTTGTCATCAAGAACAGGGCGAAAGGAGGCAAAGACACCCTTGAAAGCCTCGACACCGCCGCCAAGATCGAAACGCTGCTCGCCGCGCTGGAAGAAGGACTTCTTGATCTGAGTGTACTGCTGAGAGGGCCACTCCCGCAAGACGTGGTCGAGGAAGTTGATCGTGTCAATGCAGTCGTTGTTCCAGCCGATCTGACCGTTGAGGAAAGCAGTCATACTGGCGAAGTCAACTTGACGAGTACGGCGGATGAAGATGGTGTGCTTGTTTCCACGCACGCCTGGCTTAGTGGGACGACCTTCTTCCTCGTCCAGGTCGACAGTGATGCGAGTCTCGGCACGCTCGAACTTCATGCTGGACCATGCAAGCTTGTTGCCGTCCCAAATCCAGAGATTCTTGGGCTCACCAAGTTCGGCCTTGACTGTACGAGAGTTCCAGATCTTCTTGAGCAGCATACGCTTGGTGTAGTCTGAAGCGTCACCGGTGTAGCTGAGCTTGAAGGAGTCAGTGACAGGCTAAGGCTTGGAAGATTTGATGACTTACATCGTACTGAAAGACAATGGTGTTAGGCATCTTCTTCACGTTGAAGGTGTTGATGATGACGGAGACAGCCCTGCCGAATTGGTTGAAGTTCTTGGGGCGCTGTGGAAGGGTAGCCGGGAGGGCCATCTGATAGTCGTTGTTAGCTACGATAATGTTGTTATGACGAGGATTGTAAAGTGCGGCATCTTGGAAGCAGCGAGGAGCTTGGCCGACCATGATGACGATGAAGGGTGTTTGAAACAACAGATGAACAAAGTAGAACTGGATTTTGAAATAATAAGGAACAGTGTGAGGATACGAAAGAAGAGAAAGTACAGGGAAAGACGCCTTTTATGCCTACACTAGGGCTCCAGCGCTGTGCCGACAGCGGCAGAGTCTGGGCCCTCATGTGTTTGCATGGCCGGCAGAGTGTAGGGATGAGGTAGTGTTTGCATGGACGGATGCTTGCATAACGCACATGCGGGCTGAGATAGGAGGGTTTGTACTTACCCCACGTGCCGCATACCATCCAGCCATACCAAGGAACTCCGATAGGTTCTTGAGGTCCCTAGGTTGGGTGTATTCGATGGGGATCATGGTGCTGGGGTCGCGATTGCCATCAAGACGAGGAATGGACTTGGTCATGGAACGCTGCGTAGGATCGCGAGAACCAAAGGAGGAACCATCGGACGAGCCGTTGGGCTGCTCATTGGCCTGTGCCCGCTTCTTTGCTGGGCCAGCCATGGCGGACTCTAGGCGGCATGTTAGCGGTGATCGGATATCTTGCAGTGTTTGCGAGCTGAGACAGCAGGCACAGCATACTCGCACAACAGGTCGGGTGATTCCGAGACACGTACCTTGATCTCAGATCCTAGTCAATGGAGATGGGCGATGACGGCGTGGGTGTCTAAACTGGATCACCGATCGAGTCTGAGGGAAGGCAGTCAGTCTTGTTCAAAAGATGAGGCAGTGAACATATGTGCTCAAGCATGCGAAATACGAGTATGCGGAGCAGCGTACAAAATGAAATTGTTGTCGTCGATGTGAGTGAGGCGAGAAACAAAAGGTGGGGTGGACAGTGCTATGGGAAGTCTCAAAAGGCTGCCAAGGCCAGCCCGTATGGGAGTACCAAAACAAAGAGGGAAAGAGCGATGGGATTGCCGTAATGACCGCAAAGGTAAGAGCGATGGCAGAGCAGCACTTGCCAAGAACTCCACGTGAAGTGGAGTTCGCAGTGACAAATGAAATGCCACAAGGTGATGATGATGGTGATGATGAGCATGGGAGTAATTCTAAAATAACCAGATAGAGTAGATAAGAGACTCACTCAAAGATGCTGATTGTGGAAAACTGCCTGCAGTTGTGTTGACTGTACTGCCTGCAGCGAAAGGCTTGAGGCCGGCTCAGGTTGATGTACTGCTGGTATTGGCTGAGATGGAGCTTGCAGAGAATGGAGAGCTTGTACCCTGTAAGGGTAGTGGTAGTGTGAAGGTATTGGAGAAGGTATGTTGGTGTAGTGTGAGGAAGGTAAGAAGGTTAGAGACGTGCGTGGGCAGATTTATATAGGAGGAGGGCTGTACTAGTTCTCCAGCCAGAGATGTTGAATAATGCCACAGAGGCGGTAAGTAGGTGATAGAGGAAGGTTGTGTGGGTCTACAAGGTGAGATTATCTGAGATTCGTGGTGTTGTGACACTGTTAGCGTGGGTGGATGACCGCTTTTCGACCCTGGTGAGAGAGATGTAGGGATAAGGGACAGCTTTATGATGGCGTAATTGGGACACGCACTAGGGCCATGATATAAACCTGGTGATCTGAGCAATGAGATATAGAATACGGTGGACGAAAGAGCAAGTTCGGATGATATGCCGAGGTACTAGAACGAGGACGAGGATACATACACGCAAGGGCAACAATGGAAGAGCTAGGGAAATACATTTACATATACTAAACTATCCAACATCCCATCCCTATCTGAGCTCAGAACGAGCAACTGAAGAGAATGGCTGGACACCAAGACAATTCATGGACGCGTAAGGCACCCATGGGCACTTGAGGCAATGCAACTGTGATAATCAGAACATATTAAATATCACCCTCAGTGGACTCACAAACTTGACTGTGCGACAAGTTCTACAGTGCTCCCTCACCTCGCGAACTCGGACCATCTACCCAAGACATCCGCCACCTATACAAGTAGGCTCACCAGGTAGACTGGCGTTATTACGACAAAAATACCTGCGGAAAACAGTATCATATACCGCCGCCGAAACACGGGGATATAGCGCTATACCACACCGTACTTTGGTCTCAGCAGGTTCCTGCCAGACCTACGATGCTGGGCGTACAGATACATCACCTCCAGACTCCGTCAATTGAAACGCCACGTAATCGCAAACAGCGGATGTTTGTTGGAAAAAACATGGAAGACTATATATTCACGACGGGAAGCTGCGACGTTGAGACATTGCTTGCTCGCTTACACACAACGACCAATGTATAGACGTGACAGGGAGAAGACGCAGGTAGTTTAGCAGGAGGGTGAGATGGCTTGAACCTTGAGGTATTTCAGATAGGTAGGTAGCATGTGAGACAGGATTTGTGTTGCGAGCATGAAGATGGGAACCAGCTACCAAGTTTCTGTCATGACAGCGGCTCAGTGGACAGCACGCGAGCATCACGCATATACTTAGAACATCACACATCATCACGCAACACCAATTTCTCGAATCCATACTTCCAATTGCACTAAACCCAACAAATAGAAATGGCAAAGTTTTCATTCAGCTATCCTGTTTTGATGATAATGGAACAAACCATGATGCGGCGACAACCAAGTATGAACCCAACGCCTCGCTCATTAAAGATCTTTCCTTGCACAAAAGCGACCAAATCGAATATCCATTAAAAATAACGGCTGTGACAGACCGTTATCCAAGTCTTTCATTTGTTGTCCGTAGTTCCTGAAGTGAGGAGAGAGGGAGAAGAATAAACGCCAATTCCATGCAATATGTCTTGTCAACCATTGACCAGACAACTCACTCTCTATTGTCTAGATCATCTCGAAGCAAAGCCTTGCAAAACTTGTTATGCGGAAGATATATTAGCATGACTATGCTCCCCAAGGGTTTGCACCAGGAATAGGCGAGTGCATTGCCATCTGACTGCCGTTACCGTACTTCTCCTGTATGCTCTGGAGCTGCTGTGCGGTTGTCGCTGTGGTACCCCATCGCTGTGGCTGTGGAGGACCTTGGCCTGGAGGAACAGGGATAGCAGCGACGTCCCGCAGCAAGGCCACCAAACCATCTGCTTTGAAGCGCGTCTCCTTGTAGGTATGTGCGGGAGGGATGATGCCGAGGAGGAAGTTGACTCCACGAGGCAGAGGTGGCGGACCTGGGGCCTGGCCGATGGGTGTAGCGCCAGTAGTTGCAAGGTTACGACGTGCAGCGTCGAGCCGGCGACCCGCCGCACCTTTGAGTGGTGATTCGCCCCGAGCGAGTTTGCGGGGTTGTGCAACTTCGTCGGTGTCCTCAAGTGGGCGTTTCGGGGAGTTTGTGACGGGCAGGTTGTTGAGATGTGGGGGGTTCACTATGCTTGGCGAAACATAGCGCTGCTGCTGCTGCTCTGCCATGATTTGGGGTGGTACTGCAGGCATCGGTTGGTGTTCCTCTACCGAGGGCATCACAGAGGGCATCACCGGCCTCATTTGTGTGCGGGGTGAGATGATGTGACGGACGGAGATGGGGTCGAAAGTTGGGCTAGCGAAGCGCTGCGAGAAGCGGTGCAGCTGAGGGTCTTCGGGGAATAGAATCGCCATGCGCTGCTCTAGCTTCGTGATCTGGGCCAGCTCGCCAAACTGGGATTCGTAGTCATGGAAGAAGGCGAAGAGAGACTTGGCTCGGTGAACATTCTCAGGCTTGGCTGTAAGCTTGCCAACAACAGTCTCGAAGACGGCGCGAGCATCTGGACATGTTAGTGGAGAGTTCTTGATGGAGAGCCGGAGATACTTACTGGTTGAGTCATTGAGTTTGATCAAGTGCTTGATGTACTCCAACGCGAACTGCTCATCCTCTGGGAACAACTTCATGCCCCGCTCGAAGATCTTCTGTGCAGCCGGTTCCTGGTAGCAATGATGCTCAATGAGAGCACTGGCGACATAGGCTTCGCTAAGAAGTTTGCCTTTCTTACGAGCCTCAGTGAAGATGCCACGGAAGCCACCAACATCAGCCTTGGGATCTCCTTTACCCTGGACACGTCGCATAGCCCTCATAAGTGCTATCCATGCGTATGTCAGCGTCTTCTTAAGGTTCTGGGTCTGCGCATTGTAACCCGCAGACATGGCCTGGAGCTGGTTGTTGAATGCGTCTTCTTTGTCCTTCAGGCGGCGTGCAGCTACGACTTCATCCTCATCGTCAGCATCCGCGTTTTGTTGCGCGATTGCCCGAGCAGCCTCATCGGCGGCCTTTTGTGCCTCAAATTGCTCCCTTGCACGAGTGATGGAGTGCTCTTCTCGCTTCTTGACTTGGGCCGTGAGGTCGTAGATGGTGTCCAACAGTCTCTGGTATGGCTCTCGCACGGCCTTGCCCTTGGCGACGATGCCTGGTTGGCCGTCTTCGAAATCGGTGCGCTGCTCGACCTGATTGGCCTTTTTGAAGGCCAGGAGACAGCTCTCGGGGTTCGCATCGATGCCGTCAGTAAGGAACTTATCACCTTCAGCCTGCAGATTATTCTCAAAACACCACTCAGCTGCCTCATACCACAACTCTGGCCAGAATCGGAGAGCCATGAGGGCATTCTTGTATAGATGTAATACCCGCTTGTTGTATAGTTCGCGGTTGTCGGTTGCGCACTCGAGTGGGTCGCTCTTCTCCCACTGAATCCAGTTCTTCCATAGCTTGACTTGGTTCATGTAATCGTCATATCCATCGAAACCGGCCGCAGGTGGTAGCTTGGGTAATGTGGTTCGGTTGATACCCCTCGTGATGTTGTTCTCTAGAACGTTAATAGCGCTTCGAGCAGTCATGTACGCAGGAGATGTCTCTTGAAGTTGCTTGCGACCCTGTGCCGGTGGTGTTAGTCTTGTGGAAAGTGGAAAGTCGGACATGAACATTTACAGTAGCTTTGCTCAAGCTCATCTCGAACTTGTCGTAATCTCGCCACAACTCCAGAGTTGTGTTGTGGGGTACAGCCACAGCCCGCTGGTAGGCCTTTCGCAAGGTGTCCATCTTCTGCATGTCTTGCCAGTTGCTGCCCCCAAGTACACCCGGTCCGGTCTTGAGCATCTCAATATAGTCGAGCCACAACTTTCCAGCGTGGACATCGAGACCAACGGAATTGAGCACAAATTCATAGGCCTGTGTGACGGTCTGGCGGTTCTGGCCATTCTGGTCTGTGGTGAGGTTGAAGCGACGGCGGATGAAGTCGATGTAAGCAGAGTAAATACCGAGATACTGCGCAGACGGTATGGAACGACCGAAGAGATGCTCGACCTTTGGCAACTCATCCAGTTCGGTTTCGAAGTTGATATACTCGACCCATGTCTCGCCCTGGTTCTGTTAGTGAAGTCACACAAAACACACACGCACACATATTCTTCTTACCGCTGAAGGAAAGACCTTGAGGAAGCGCTCGAATGCAGCTCGGGCGTCGTCGTGCTTGTGTCGCCTACGGTGCTCCTCAATTAGACTCAACCAAGCTTCGATGTCACCACGTGGGTCTTCAGCAATGCGATCTTCGAGAATACCGACTCGGTCCTGAGGAAGACGAGCCTTTGGTGCAGAAGCAGGCGTAGGAGCTGGGGTAGCTGAGGCCACAGACGGGCGGGCTGAAGGAACAGTCAAGACGTCGGGAGCACCTGGCTTAGTAGCGTCTGGAACAGGCGTACTGCCGTTAGGAAGAGAAGCAACAGAGGGAGCAGGCTCATTGACAGTGACAGAAGCAGAAATAGATGCAGGAGCCTCATCTTGTGCACTATGTAACTGTACATCTGGGTTGGGATTATTGTTTGGAGTGTTTGTAAAAGACCGCTGAGGAGACTCTGTAGCCCCCGTCGCACTCGGCAGCGTGGCATTCGCCTCTGGCTGTACAGCGGACTCCTCTTCCTCGTCCTCGCTCTCGTCGACAAAACCACCCACAGTGCGCGGTCGCTTTGACGTCGGCGCTGCGGAAGCGTCTGCGGCAGCCTGAACGGGCACGGGCTTCAACCCATTCTCACCCTCGTCGGCTGGGGGCGGCGAGTTGGCGCCAGACTCGGGCTGCATGGATCCCGACTGGTACGAGTGTGGCGAGTATGTCGTCGTGGGGTCATATTCGTCCTGGCCAGTCGACGCTTCGTTCATCGTGTAGCCGGCTGCAGGGTCGTACTCGTCCTGCTGCGCCGCGAGGAAGGCGAGCTCGGCCTCGTCCGCCATATCAGCGGTTGTGTGAGATCTGTGGTGTGCGTTTTAGAATTGGGCGTGTTGTTAATAGCGGGCGTGGTATTACGATATGCGCAGATGAGGTTTTGGTCGAGACAATGCCAATGCTATCTCTTTGTCGCGTGGTCAAGTGTCGCAGGTGCGCGAGAGAAAACGGCAGATGTACTAGACCCGGTACTCTGCTCTTGGTAGGCGAGAAAGGCGCGCGGAGCTGATGCAAGATGCGCGCGGCGTGGGAAGATGATGCGCCGTCCGTGGTAGAGAGTGCGCGCCGTGTATGGATGAGCAAAGGCTGCGGGCAGTAGTTGCGGCTTGCTATTGAACCTGTCAGGTCGGGGTCAGCCTTGTGCTTGGCGCTAGCGCTCGAGCTCCAAACGTCGATGTCATTGCCCAGGCACCAAAACACACTCTCGTTAACACCATTCACTGCAGCAATCAACGACTCACGTGCGCCCTTCAATGATGGACGTGTGGGATTTCCGGTGACAACTACGATTCCGACTCCAACCCGCATCCGACCATCCCCACAGCACCCGGTGTTGCGCCTGCACAAAGTCACGACCGCGCATATAGATAGCCCAGCATGAACCCTCACATATCACTCCCAAGGCCGACGGGCGGGCCCTCAAACTTTGGGTCTACGCCATCCTCATCGCGGCGCAATCAGGTCAAAATGCCGCGCTTCTTCAAGCGCATGTTCAAGTTTCCGCAGATGGACTTTGAGATGGCCATATGGGAGATTATGAGCTTAATAATAGCGCCCAAGAAGGTGTTTCGCCAGATCTACTACCATGTATGCAGTCTGCGCTCTGTCAGACTATGTGCATAGTTGACCATGTCGTAGAAACAAACCACAAAGTCATACCATCGACCTGACCCTTCTTTTACATACCTACTCTCCTTCTTCCTCACACTCACATCGCTCGCCTGGGGTTTCGCATACGCAGACGGCTTCACGCAAACCCTCCACATCACTCTCGTCTTCATATTTGGCCACTTTCTCCTCCTCTCGCTCGTAATAGCAACCCTGTTCTTCTTCCTCGTCGGCCGCTTGTTGGGGCCGGACAACAACTTACTACCCGGGCGACGGAGAGGGCTGTATAATCTTGGAGAAGATTCGGGCAAGGATGAGCTCGAGTTTGGATACTGCTGGGATGTTGCCATTAGAGCATTTGTACCCGTCTGGGCCTTTCTATATGTCGTGCAATTTCTGTGCATGCCATTGATAGGAACACACCATTGGTAGGACATCGACATGGAGAGATTGGTTCGCAACTGACCATGTTTTACAGGTTTTCCCTCTTCCTCTCTAACACCCTCTATCTACTCGGGTTGAACTACTACTTCATCATCACCTTCCTTGGCTACAAGGAACTACCCTTTCTGCACCATACCGAACTTCTTCTCGTGCCAGTCGCCATCCTGGCAATACTTTGGTTTGCTTCTTTGTTCGGCTTCAATGCGTCACAGCACTTGGCGCCAGTATTATGGACCGGCGCCAAGTTGCGCAAGCACGTATAGATGGTAGGAAAGGGAGTGGCACTAAGGTAGCAAAAGAGATGGGTTCTCATAAGATGCAACTTTTGACGCATGATCCTACCCATGTTCTCTCGAACATTTTGCTAGAATAGCACATTGATTGTTGTTTTCTTGTCTTTTTGCTGTTACAACAATTCGGCTTCGTGAAAATGTATGGATAAACATCAACATCACTTATATATACTCGTCCACCTCTCTCTAAATTATATGTCGTGACGTAGTAATTTATTGTTAGCAATGCTCGGCATCAAACACAAAAGACTTGCTAATGGTGATGCCACTAGTTTACTGAGTATGTACCGCTATTCTCCATGTAATTCCCTTTACGAGGGCGCGATAGGAAAATGTAGAGTGGGGTGTCCGCCCGTCGGCGTGCGCATTCATCTTTTTGCGTGCTATTTTTCTTGGGCTGATTTTGGGAGGTCATGGGGGAGGAAGGCGACATGTTTGATGCATGGGCACGTGGTAATACAAGTGTGCACGGGTTGACGTTGTATACATATGAATCGCAGAGAAGACGACAATGAATTAAGACATGTACTCTAAACTTTTTTACATGCTATCAACAAGGTAGGTAGGCCATCTACATGTCTCTGATATATAGCCTCCTGTAGTGAATACAATGAAATAAATCAAACTCCCGAGGCGCTAAATGCAAGACAAAAAACCCCAGCCTGTGATTTACACGTACATCCAGCGGAGATAATGAAGAGCTATAAATACATACACAAGCACACAACATACAACATCTTACAAACTCCTCTTTTCAAGTACCTGCTCGTAGCACTGAATACGATCACCGGCCTTGAAGTCATTGAATGCTGCAAACGAGATACCGCACTCAGTGTCTTTGCGCATCTGCTCAACGTCCTTTTTCTGGTTCTTGAGCGTACTGATGATACCTGCGTGGTAGTTAGCATTCATTTCATTCCTGTAGATAGTAGACTTGGGGAAAAAACCTACCGTCGTGGATAAGCGTCTCGCCACGCAGCACCTTTGCCTTTGTGCCTCGATGGACAACACCGTTGCGGACCTTTGATCCCGCAACCATCATCTTCTTCTTGCCACCGAGGCTAATCTCAAAGGAGGCTGCAACTTCCACTTCGGCAGTGACTTTGTGAATCACCTTTGGTGCGAGCTTCTCGGACAAGAGCTCCTTGACGTTCTCAACAACACGGTAGATGATGTTACTTTCCAAAATCCTTACACCCTTCTCTTCTGCTAGCTTGATGACGCTCCCGGGGGTCACAGTGTTAAAGTTAATGATGTGTCCCTTTGCATCAGCAGCATGCGAGATGTCAAATTCGGAAGGCGGGCCCACACCATGGCGTAGGATGCGTGTAGCCACCTCCGCGTTTCCAAGTGCGGAGACGGAGTCAATAACTGCTTCTACCGATCCTGAGACGTCTCCCTTGATGATGAAAGAGACAACCTCCGGGCCAGACTCCTTTTGCTCGACAGGCGTCGCTGCTTCTACTTCCTCGCCGTTCTCGACAGCCTTGGCTGCAGCTTGTTCAGCTTCGCGTCGCTCGGCTTCCACACGGGCCAGACGGCGAGATTCGTTGATGGCTTCCATGTCGCGCGCCATCTGTTCTCTATCAATCTTGTCGCTACGTAACTCAGTCACAAAGGTGGCGTGTTGTTCATCATCTGCTTGGAGGACCTCATCACCCGCAATTGGCTGGTCGCGCCAACCATCGACTTCGACGGCCACGCCAGGTCCAACCTCCTCAACTGTTACGCCAGCTTCGTTACGTAGAGTACGTACCCGTGTCCATGTAGTGCCAGCAACAAGAGTGGTGCCTTGACGAAGGGTACCACTGCGAACAAGGACAGTGGCTGTACGCCCAGACTTCTTGGTCGCGCCTTCAAGTACCCATCCTTCAACCGCAGCTTGAGGGTCAGCACGGTGGTCGAGCATCTCAGAGAGTGTCGAGATGGCTTCTTCAAGGTCTGGTATACCTTGTCCTGTCTTACCACTCACGCATATCGCCTGGACATCGCCCCCGAAGTCTTCAATCTCAATACCATGGCGGCCGAGATCAAGCTTGACAGAATCCGGGTCTGCCTGCGCCTTGTCGATCTTGTTGATAGCAACAATCATGGGTACCTGGGCTGCCTGCGCATGCTTGATAGCCTCGACAGTCTGCGGCATGACGGAATCGTCGGCAGCAACGACCAATACAACGATATCGGTGACGTTGGCACCACGAGCGCGCATAGTCTCAAATGCAGAATGGCCAGGTGTGTCCAGGAAAGTAATCTTCTTTCCATTCGCCAGAGGTACACTGAAAGCACCGATATGTTGCGTAATGCCACCAAACTCAGTGGCAGCAACACTCGTCGAACGCATGTAGTCCAGAATTGTAGTTTTGCCGTGATCAACGTGACCCATGATGGTAACAACAGGTGGCCGGGCAGGTAGCTCGGCATACGCTTCGGGATCCAGGGCTGGTGCAGGATGCAAGTCACCGTCGTCTTCCTCTGCCTGGAAAATGGGTTCAAAGTTGTACTCTTGCGCAATGAGCCCCGCATGCTCAGCGTTGAGAATATGGTCGTTCTGTACGTCTTCGAAGCCAAGGTCCTCCAACTTCCTCACAAAATCTTCTACTCTTAGCTTGAGGGCACCTGCGAGGTTAGCTACGCTGATGTATTCGGGCAAGGAGATTGGCGTCGGCTCGTTCTTGGAGAGTTGTGCAGCCTTCTTGGCTTCAGCCTTTAACCGCTTGCGCTCTTGCTTGCTAATGGCTGGGCGGTCGTCGTCATCTTCTTCTTCGTACCGTTGCACGCGCCGGCTTCTGCCCTTGTTTCCGCCCTGCCGTCGCTCGGGCTCATCATACCGGTTTCTTGTTTCTGGCTCATCTGTGAAGCGATTCCGCCGCCTATTCTCCTCCTCCTTCTGGACCTGATAAGACGGTTCAACCTCCAACTTGCCCTTCGATTTCTGCACCCAGGCCTCTGCTGCATCTGATATGGACTCCTCGTAGCGCTGAGGTGGCCGGTACATTGTGCTACGTTGTTCTGACTGGCCGGATGACTGGATTGTTGACGCCCGCTGTTCTAGTCGTTCACGGGGCATGGGCTTGCTTGGACAAGCACCGCTCCCATGTTCTTTTGAGCCACAATGCCAGCATGTCCGTTGTGCATTCATATCTCTTGCAAGGGGCTGATACGGTTTCTCTGACGGATTACTTTTAGACGTATTCCCTAGTAATCTAGATATCTCGTCTTGGTCTAGCATCTTCCGCTGCGGCATAGGTCTCGAAACCTGGGGTGACGCTCGATGGTCTCGTCCAACTTGGTTGCGTTCATGGTATTGTGCTTGTTCGTTGCGCCGTCGCAAGTTTTCCGAGCCAAATGCCGGCGTGTTGACTGGTGGTCTCGAGTCCATATTGACCGTGTAACGACTCTGGGTAGGGGGTCTATAGTCGTTGGTGCGCTCATAGCCACCCACTCTCCGAGCAGCAGGTGCGAATCTGTCCCGGCTCATCGCCCGCCGTTCAGGTGGCGGCTGGCGTGGTGGTTGCGAAACCTGCTGCGGCCGTGATGCTGCTAACGATAACCTGACCCTCTCTGCTGGCGATATGTATCCTCCTTGTTGTGGAGACGTTGGAGGGGCAAACGGGGCGCTGGCCGCCAACGCCGCACGCATTCGTTGTGCCTGCGTCATGGGTTCTGGTCGTTCGTTTGCATCTTTGTATATTATCCCTTCTGCTGACTGCGGCGCCCTTGTGGACGAGTTCAATTCCCTCCGCTGGGCAGCCTTCGGCCATGTAGCGAGCGTATTTGATGCGGCCAACTGCCGAGTGGCGCAGAGAATGCAGATATCGCGAGTCGAAGAGACCTGTCATTGTCAATCAAGGACCGAACAATTGACGACTGTTGTTTGCTTCTTCTTACCCCAAGTGCACGCGCTCTTCGCATATTGGGCGATGTGGTGACGGATTGGCCGTGAGTACTGATCCTCAAAAGTTTGGACATGGTCCCGCCGACACATCCTTGCCCGCCAAATTAGCGCATCGGAACACTTAGCTCCTTTTGCCGTAATCAGCACTGCCGTCATAGGACACAGCATACCGTAGACTAAAGATAATACATTGACAACAACAAAACGCCTGTTTACATTCGGCAAAAAAAAATAACAATAAACTACTCTTTCGCCTCCTTCATCCTAACCTTGACCCCATCAGCCGGACACGAAGATAAGCTCACAGCATGCCGAACATAGCCTAAACCGCCCTTCTCAACCGAGTCCCAAGGATTTCCCGCACTCTCAATCTCCTCAAACCTCTGTACCATCCTTGCAATCACAAAGCCAGCTTCGGTAAGAGCGAATTGCTGCCCCATGCAAATCCGTGGTCCTCCGTTGAAGGGGAGGAACTCCCATCCACTCTTCCTTCCGTCGAAGCGCTCTGGACGGAACTCATCTGCGTCAGGGCCCCAAAGGTCCTTGCGTCGATGCATGACGTACACGCTGTAGTCGGCCTGCATGCCCTTCTTTATGTAGACGGGTGCTGTACCGTCTGGACCGCCACCAACGGGAAGTGTGGTGTCGCGGAGGGCACAGCGGTTATCCAGTGGCACGACGGGATAGAGACGGAGGGTTTCATTCATAACCCACTGCAAATAATTGCATGACTTCAAATTCTCAAATCCGAGGTTCTTGGGATTGGTAAAGGTGCCGAATTGATCTGTTACAGCAGCACGAAGTTTCCGGTAGACGTCCGTATGCTGTGAGAGGAGCACGAAGACGTATGAAAGGAGCGATGCGGTAGTGTCGCGGCCGGCCAGAAGAATCGATATTGACTGGAAGCGAAGCTCGGCCGGGTCGCGAGTAGCCTCTGCAAGTGCGTCGAGAAAGACATACTTCTCCTTTCCATTCGCCGTCTTTTGACTCGTCTTCTTCCCAGAGAGCACACGTTGGACGTAATAGTCGATGAAGGTATGGCAACGGTTGCAGTTCTCCCTGAACTTCTTATCATAAACCAGCCAGTACGCCTTTCCGAGACGGCTACCCACAGCAATTCTGCTTTGTGCTTGATCAAAGGAGATTGCAAATTCCTGCTCGCTCACAAGCGTGGGGGCTTTGCTGGAAGTGTATCCAGTCAAGGCCGCAAGCTGCGAGTCCACGCTCTCACCGAAGAGGAACTCAGTGGCCGAGTCTAGTGTCAAGCGGAAGAATAGCGGCTTGAGGTCCGTGACGTCGGTCCAGCCATTCGAGTTGACGGGGAGCGCTTGCATCATGTGCTGCATGTGCTGTTCGTTAAGGTCCAAGTCGCCAACTTGGTCTCGCGCAAACTGAGGCCGAAGGAGGGTTCTCGCATAGGACCACTGCTCACCATCTGAAGAGAACTAATCGACATTAGAGTCTGCATGTTTTGGTAGTCTCGCTAGAAGTGTAGCACTTACGATACCCCGGCCCAACAACGGAGAGAAGCTCTCATTCCTCAGCTCCCCTAGTCCAAAGTCCTTGAACTGTGTCGCTAGGATAGCTTGAATGTTCCGTGGCTCGACAGTGAAGGTGCGCTCGCTACCCATCAAGTTTGCACAGAACGTGCTAACCGTCCTGCCTGCTGCCTTGCAAGCATCGTCGACGCGCGACTCGATATCCTGAAGCAAACGACCTTTGTTATCTGCCTTTGTCATCCTTACAGCGGTCCTAATACTCAAAACATCGAGTTTTAATTCATCATTGAATCTAGGAGCAGGCAGACAACCCAGTCGACGTGCGTTGGCGGCATGGCGACGTGAAGTGATGATTAAAGAGACAATCTTGTAGATGATGAATGAGACGCTGAGCCAGAGACCTAGTAAGATGGAGCTGTGCATTTTGACAATGTTTAGTAATGATGCAAAGTTGATAGTAGAAAACAGTCAAGTATTTATATGTCCGTGGATGGTGGAGGAGGAGGAGGAGGGGTGTAGTGGCATCTTTAATTCACCAAGCGCCAAGTGCTCTCTACCATCTCGGCCAAAAGAAACAGCGTCAATGTCCGCCACGCGAAGCTTCCATACGAGAGTATGCACGTAGTTGTGACACCGAATCCATAACCGTGACTCCTCGGATTCGCTCCTGTACAGCGAACCTGCGGCTCCGGAAAACAAATGCGTTCCGACGTCCGAATTTAGCTCCAAACCTCCCAGTAACATGTCCATGTCCCTTTCCGACTGACACGCATCGTATAATAATTTCTGGAACCTACCCAACCATATAGGCCTCTTCATCACGCATACGTATGCCAATCCTTACTTTTACAACCTTTTCAACGCCTGGGATTGCTACATTAAAGTTCACGCTTCGGGGTTTCGGTCCAGCCTAACATCCATGATAGCGGGGCAGGGGGGTCGAACGTGAACCAAACAGAACACTGTACTGTGCAACGAAAAAAAACCAAGTCCGGGGCAAACCTAGTTGTCATGCATCGACAGTCTCGGTAACTGTTTTGGGGGCGATAGGGGCTGTGCGATAGTTTGATAGCCAATGGAATGCCAAGGCTTCCGAAACCCCGAGTTTTGGGCATCCTTTGTGACAATCACAGCAAAACTGTGGGGATGCGGGGGAAGGGGGAAGGGTGTAGAAGCACTATTGCTTTGTAGTGGATCAGATTAGAGAATATCTTGTATGTTGCAAAAAAACAAACTTTAGTAGGCAAATGTTTGCCTGCTTTGGCTGTTTGCTGATGGTGATGACGATGATGATGACGATGGCGTGGCTTGTCAGCTTTCCTTCCTCTCCTTCAATGATACATCCCACTTTCCGCCAGTACCTTACGAAGCTAACATTTGTGGATGAACAGGATATAAGCTTACAGAATAAGAAGTTTGTGCGTTCTTTTTGATTCCCGACTGCTGCCTAGACTTCATTTCGTATAGGCACTTATTAATCTCTCTTTTTCTACGAGGCAGTAATTTTTTTTCATCTAGAAAATAACAGATACTACTTGAACTTTTTTAAAATCTACCATCGCTTGCGCCAAGTGGTAAAGATCTTAGTTCATTCTGCAGAACCGTTGATTACATTTTTCTGGCTGAAAAGGCACCACATAACTCAGCAGTGGCGGGTTTCAACATAGGTGCCCCAGGAAAACTTCCTTGATAGAACGTTTCCCAGTTTCGCTGATGGAGAATAAGCTTACAATCCACTTTCCCTCTGTGTACATTTCGATCACACGTTCGAGTGCACTGGCGTTTATAAAATGGAGCACATGTGTCAGCAGCGAGTGCTTATTGGAAGACAAGGACAAAAAGTCGAAAACTGATGAGGCGGTGGCTTCGCTCCACCAACAGACATGTATCGATGTGAAGAGAAGGAGTGCTTTGATTTGAAGGGGGGTAGAATTGGTGGCTGGAGTGGAGGTCTCTGGATATGGTAAGACTCAACAAGAGCGTGGTGAATTTGAAATGCTGTATAAAGGGGCGTCTTGGACTCCCATATCTTGTGTTGTTCTTTCCACTATACACTCAGTTTCTTCAGTAAACTCTCGTCTCGTCTGCCGAACATGTACCTTCCAACTTTCGCCCTCGCCCTCCTGGCTGCTCTCACTACTGCAGCCCCCTCCTCCCTCGAGGCTCGCCAGGGCGACTCGTTTGTCAGTGTGGGCAACAAGTACTCTGGCGGCGGCTGCTCAGCTTCCACCCTCATCTTCGCGGATCCCATCTTCGGGAACGGAAATGTGTGTCAGCCGCTTGATCGATTTGGCACAAGCCCGCCGATTGTCAGTTATAAGACCCTTAGTGTGAGCGCTGGGTGCAGTGGTGAGTTTGAAAATGCTCTTATTCTTGCTTCTTTTTCGAATTGGTCATCTGCAAATGACGAAGGAACTAGAGATGAGAAAGGGGGAGTGAACAAGACTGACAGGTTTGCCAGTTGTGCTTTACCAGACGACGGATTGTACCGGAACGGCGTTTCAGGCCCCCGTTGGTGGATGTGTGACGGGCAACAGCCCGTTTCTGAGTACCTTTGTTACATGTACTTGAAGCTTTGGTCAATGTACTTTGTAGCTTCTAGGCCTGTTCGTTTACAATGGCAAGGATCAAGGCTACATAGACCCTTATACAAGACCCAGCAGCGATGTAGTTGTGTACTACTCTCCGAGTCTGTCATTACCACCATCACTATCTGTCCTCTTCATGCTCGCTTCTCAACATGTCAATTTTCAAAGCACCTTCCATTCGTGATCACCAGGATTAATCGTGATCTTGGCGTGATGTAAGCATTGTAAAAGGAGTCAAGGTCACATGAAAAGCATTGCGAAAACAGGATGTACAACCAAAGTACTCTGACCCTCAGGCTCTATACCTATTGTGATGATCATTTTACGTTCGCCATGCTAGTCTATGCTACAATCAGCGAGCACCATAGAGGGGCTTCACAGCCTCTCTTTCGAATATCACGCCCCTACGCCGAACTGCTTGCTCTGATAGTTCGCTTCCTCCGTAGCAGACGACGAACTGCCTAAGTAGTGGCTGGTGCAGGAGCAGGCGCGGCGGCAGGGTCAGTACCAGCAGGCGCAGCAGGTGCAGGAGCAACACCGTCGGTAGGCGCAGGAAGTGCAGTGTTGTCAATGGCATCGTCGCTCTTCTTGGCCCACTTGGGCTCCCTTGCCCATTGGGGATCCCACCAGGGGCCCGCATCGCTCAATTGGCAACCCTTCTCGCACTCGCACGATCCACCAAAAGCCTTGGGCAGGTTCTCGGCCGGGACCTGGGCCAGCAACTCCTTTTGGTATCCAGAACCCAGAACGTGAATCTTGGCACTTGTGACAGGGTCAAGGAACTTCTTGACAATGCTGAAGACACCAGAAAAGCCCCAGGGGGCGTTGATGACGTACATCTTACCCAGACGCTCGGGGTAGTAGTTTTGGCTGATGGTGGAGACAGCACCAAGGTAGCCGTAGACAGAGGATGCCTTGGCAATACCGACACCCTTCAGGTCCATGATTGTGCATGACGTCTCAAGGAGATAGCCAGACTTGCGCGAGCAGGCAGGCAGACGGGGGTCGGCCATCTTTTCGTATTCGCAGACGAGGTTCTGGATCATGCGCTCTTCGGACGTAATCTTGTGGAGAGCGGTGAGATCGACGCTGCCGAGTTGTTCAATGTAGAGCGGGCGGCCATCCTGGACCATGTTAGAATGCCTTGTCTTGTACTGTCATGTATGATTCGTGTAGTAGACGCACCTTGTCTGTCTTGTGGTAGTACTGGGGGTAGTACTTGAAAACCTCGGGCCGCTCCTTGTAGTCAAAAGTGCGTACGAGTTCCTCGACGCCTACGCCAGCGTACTCGGCCCTCCACTTCTCGCAGTCGACAAACCTAGAAGGGTCAGTCAGGATCGCTATTCATGTCCATGCACGGACGGGCACATACATCTTCTCCGCCAGCTTGACATCGAACTTTCGTGCACGGAGAAAGCGCAGCTATAAATTGTTTAGCCAAAGAACACGTCGACTACAGCCATGACCGTACTAGAGTGAGGGTGTCGAGGTTCTTGGTGTGGCCCGCCTGCTCCAGGCTCATCCGCAGCTGGGCAACAGCGGCATCTTGCTCGGGCGTGGTGTGGCCAGGATGTCCGTTCTGAGCGGTGGGAGCAGTTGTGGGATAGTCGTAGTGGTCGTACTTGGGGTCGAGCTTGAGCTCGTTGGTGGGTGCAGCAGCCATAATGTCTGGTAAGGCAAGGTGAGGTGAGAAAGAGACAGAAAGGGTTCAGGGACGCTGCAGGGAATTGCGTGGTTGCGCGGCCTGGGAGAAGTGGTCGAGGAGCTATGAAGGTCGGTGTTGACCCCAAGTGGGTCCCGTCGCCGCGGCGGTCAAGGCGAGTCTGAGGGCCCCCCCCTCCTCACCATCTGGACTGCTCCTCCCATCGGCGAATCGTGGCCACTGGAACTGCCCCATGACGCCATCTTTGGCTCGTAAGCTCACTCATAGCTACTGTACACTCAGTCCAACTGCACACCTCCCACCACTTCACATGCATCTGCTTGCGATTAAAATGCTCAAACCGTGAAACGGTAGTCGGCCCTGCTACATGCAGCAGCCGACGAGGCCTTTTTGAACGACTACCTAGTTGATACATTGCAGAAAAGAAGAACGCAAAAGAAAACCCAGAAATAGATCAAAAGCCCATGCCGCAAAACACCTGCGACCCAACCACCCAAACGCTTCGCACATTGAAAAGAGCGTGGTCCTTTCATCGTCAGCATGCCAAAAGGGAGGCATGTTCCAACACACACGGAACAACAAGTGTGCCGTGAGATTCGTGCACTAACCGCCGGCATTGCTTATGCCTCCCAAGATGATCAGACCGCGCACGTCTATCGAGCGATTCACCCCGCCATTGCCAAACCTGAACTTGCATCATAACCCCAGCAACCAAACACCGAGCAAATGACGCCTGGAAAACGACGGAGAACGCTACACCACAAGCCTATTGACATGCCCGGAGGCGAACTAATGTGTCGATCAATTCCTTCGGTCCCGGCTTGGCCCAAAGTCGACTTCCGACACCTTCTTCGCTTCTTTTCGGTTCTTGACAATGTACTGCGCGTACAGGGCAACGTGATCGCTCGGGAAGTGGTAATTGGGGAACCCAGGTACCCGCTTGAGGTACCCCTTATCAATGTCGCCAAGCAGACCGACCACCTGCAGTGTGTTCGTCGAGTACCAGATGTAGTCGAGCACACCCTGAAAGTGTGGGACGTAGTTGGTAAAGGCCAACTCTCCGATGGGTGCGTAGCTGGACTTGAGACTGAACGGATGGGATATACCGTCTCGCGTGAAATTACCATACTTGCGTGTTCCCAGATCCGCGTGCACATTCGACACATTACCATGCGTGATGAGATCATACACACCAGACGTCGGTAGCGAGTTGAAGTCACCGCACAGTATGACTGGAAAGTCGGCAGGGTCAGAGTACTGCTTGGACGGTCCTGGCTCCTGGGTTGTGTCCAGCTCTGTTCCTTCTTCGCTGTCGCCATTTGTGAATTGATACACGACCTTGTTCGTGCAAGGAGCCGTCTTGGTCCACTGAGTCGCGAGCTTCGTGATTCCTTCCATCAAAATCGCGACTTGCACAAGCTTCACGTCGGTAAAGGCGGGATTCCAAAACACGTGCACGTTTCCGACAATGAACCGAGAACCTGTAGCACGGTTTTCAAGGAAGGCAACCACTCCGATATCGTCACGAGGCATGACACGGTTAAAAATGTCGTGTTCGCCCTTCATGTCGGGTCGGTTAATGGCAGTGTTTGCAAAGTCGATGAGTTGCTTGTCCAGCAATATGTACCTATGCCAGTTAGCACGCCGTTCTTGACTTTATACGCCAGTATTTACATACTTGCTGTTCTTGTAGAAAATGGCACACCCATCGACTAGCTTGGCTTCCCTCTCGGCCATAGTACGCGCCCTCGACTTTGGCCAGAAGACACCCTTGTAGTCATTATGCGCCAACGCTGCTCGGAAGAACTCGTTGAAGCTGTCCTGATCAATCTCCTGCAGACACACTATATCTGCGTCGCGCTCCCGCAGTTCGGCCAGAATTAGTTCCCGGCGGCTCTCCCAAGCAAGCGCGGAGCTCGGCGTGTACCCGTACTGTGACTGTGTGCAGTACTTGTCGCATAGGATGTTGTAGCTGAGTGCGCTCACAGTCTCTTGCGCAGAATCCTGAATCTCATCGAGAACGATCCAGTCTCGTTCTGGTGGCGCCTCTGGACCCGGGGCGTTTTCACGGAAGTGCTTGATCAGTTCCTGGGTACCCTGTTCCATGATGATTTGCTTTAGCTCGTCTGGGATAGGGTTACCCTCAATCCCGAGCATCTCCAACTGGTACAAGGATCCTAGTTCGTACGGAAGGTTTTCAATGTGATTGTCAAACAGCAGCAGCTGCTTCAGGTTCACGAGCATGCCAATCTCCGGAGGCAGATACTGCAGATTGTTCAATGAGAGATCCAGATGCGTGAGGTTCCGTAACTGGCCAATGTCTTGGTGTACATAGGTGAGCTTGTTCGAGTTCAGGTACAGCTTCGTCAGGAACGTGTAGGCGAACAGCGCGGGCGTGATTACTTTGAGGTTCTGGCCGCCAAAGTCGAGAATGGTCCATATGTGCTGGTCCTTGGCATCCTCTACGCGCTGGGCAGCAGGCCTGTTGCGCTCCTTCTCATCCGCCTCTTTCTGCATGCCGTTTGTTGTTCCAGCTACGATGCTCTTGCTAACACTCGGGTGGATCCTGGCGTGCGAGTGGGCCTGGGTCATTTCACGCGCCGTTTGGTGCAATCGCAATTGCTCTTGCCAGTGTTCGGTTTGCGGCTTGTTAAGCCCGCTGTGAGCGCTGTTCGGCGTACCATTCTGAAGGTGGTTTGGCGTGAAGTGGGGCTGGACGTTGGACATGCCCCCGCTCGAGATGTTGTGCTGGTGGTTGTATTGTCCGACATGGTTGTTGCCCGAGATGTCCTGGTGTTGCTGATGATGCTGGTTGTGGTGTTGATGGTGTTGGTTGTGTTGGAAGGGTTTGCCCAGATTCATCATGCTGTAGTTTTGCCCAGTCCGTCCATTCATCATGACGTTGTGGCCCTGGTGCCCATGGCCCTGGTTGAACATGGCAAACTGCGACGGAGACGACTGACGCCCGGGGGAGCGTGCTGGAGAGGGGGTATCGGGGTTGTTGAAAGGTATGCGGGCGGCGCTAGTTGTGGGGGACCGACGACCGGCGAGGTTGCGTATGTTTTGTGTGTGTTGCGGGTAGAAGGTTGAGCCGGTTCCCCTTGTGTAGACCGAGTAATCGGCCATCTAAGGGAATCGCAGCGGATGATGGTCTAGGTCCTGCAGGCGGACGGGCGAATTGGTAATGAAAGCGCCGGGTTTTTATGGCGAAAGGCGTCAGGTGGGTGGTAGGGCTCGGGCACGCGATCTTCTTCGTTTTAACATGGGCACCCGAAAGCGTCTTCGACATGAGCATGCGCTAGCAGACGCGGCAGCTGTATACCATGTATTGTGGAGCCGCGGGCGGAGCGCGAGTGAGGGTAATATTGAGCCGGGTCTCGATAGTGAGAGGTGGGGAAGGCGTGTTCGCAGTAAGGGGCTGGGGATTGGGCTGGTATTGATATCGTGGCCGTCTACTGTTCTGCCCACCAGTCTGTTAGCTCTGTAGCGGGGAATCCCAGGTCGTTGTCGTCGGAGCTGCAGAGGTCGACAAAGCGGGCGGAGGCGGCGCACGTATGGCAGCTGAGAGTGCCAGAGAGCGCGCAGGAGGATCAGTCGGTCTCAATTGTGCCAGTCAGATGGGTGCGGGTCCAACTGCAGCGCTGTGAAGAATAAAGAGAGTAGTGAATGCGATACGTGAAGCCGAGTCGAGCCTTGCCCAATTGATGGGGAGCGCCGCTAAGCTGGCCACGTGACCTGGTGGAAGCGTCGATCCATGATCCAGCCTGAAACTGTATACCTGGCCACTCGCGCATCTTGAGCCCTGACATGAGCGCGTCGTGATGCGCTGCGCGACTTGTGACGTTGTAAGTAGCTAGGTAGGTAGATGTTGTCCACCGTGTGTTTGCCAGGGCAAGTCATGTGCGCACGCTCTCTCCGCCGCCGGAATCGAGACTCGAGGCTCGAGCCGGCCCATGCTGTCGCTCAGATTGGGTGCAACACGCGCAGCAGCAGCAGAAGCATTGGCCTCGTGTAATATCCAGCCTGGATAGCCATGCTTGTCTTGCCCTACCATGTGTTCGCTGGGCCGTGGTACGCACTGTTTTTGCACACAGCTGCACCACTCAAACGTCCTCTCGTACCCCAAACACGGGCATCATCACCTGCAGCGCCCTCGGCCCAAGCCGCGGCCATGCATATGTAGACATGCTCACACGCGTCGCCCACATTTGCCCAGCTTCTACCACGGAATTACGACAGAAAACCTGGGGATTCACACCGCCGTAGGACGTGATTGGATATATGCCCTCGGCTGGCCTTGGAGCTCCTCACCTGAGTGGCCTCGTACACCGGCACTGGACCGAAGACAATTTGACGCCGCACGCCATGCTGAGAGGCTGCTCTGCTGTGATCTCCCCTAGAGCTGGCCACTAAGTACTGACACTCACACTGCTGCCACTGATTACTGCCACTGCCACTGATACTGCCACCCCCTCCCCACCTCCAGCACATCCACTCCGCCGTCCCGCTCCCTAGTTGCTGACTCGCCTGCACGTGCTTATCGTACCACTAGAGACCGGCTCAATATCGCGCTCCCGCTAAAAACAGTGGGGCAGGGGTCAAGGCACGCTGGACATCTTTCGACCACCTTCCCAGGCCGTTTCGATGGGAGATTGGCAACTGGCAAGAAGGCTGTTGACACTCTACATGCGACCCTCTGGCTAATAAGAGTTTCAGTATCGCTACTACGGCGCCAATCCCACCGCCAGCCCTCCCGTCCGCCCAAAGACCGTCGAGGCAAAGCAATGGGATCTGACCACTACCGACGCTCTTGGTAGAACTTTATCTGCATCCTCAGCACCGGCGGCCTCAGGTTCGCGATCGCACCAAATCCACACCATGGACGTGACGCGGGGCTCCATGTCGAGCAACTCCACCCTAAGTGCTCGGGACGATATCGCCGGTCCCTCTGCCGAACCCTTCATCCTGCGCCATGGACGACGATACATCCGGAGCGCTCAGAGCTATCCCCTCCCGTGCGACCTGCCCGAACTCCACCGTCAGAACCTGCAAACTCTCCTCGCCACCGCGGTTTTCGGAAGGGCCTTGGGCTCGACGCCCTCGTACCCCCCAAAGAAGGTCTTGGAAATCGGATGTGGCTCCGGGTACTGGTCGGCCGTGTGCCATGCATGGCTCAGTGGTACGTGAAACCGTAGTCGTTTGCATCAGCGGCCGCTCAGTGCTGACTGCGACCAGAACAGGGCTACAAAGACGTCTCCTTTACGGGCCTGGACATTGTCAACGTAGCCGGGGATTTACAGCGCCAGGGCATTGACTGGAGGTTTGTCCAGCACGACTTGCGCAAACTGCCACTGCCGTTCGACGATGAGGAATTCGATATCGTGGTGATGAAGGATCTGAGCATGGTCATGCCGCTAGGGTCGCCGTCTCAAAAGATAATGGATGAAGCCACGCGGATACTCAAGTCTGGAGGCACCTTGGAAGTCTGGGAGACGGACCATATCATCCGCTCGATCCTACCGCATCCACCGCCCCCGCCGGGCAAGAACCCTCAGGAGTATGCCTGTGCCGTGTCGACCGGAACATTCCCGATTTCGCACATCACCCCATTCGCAGACGTGCAGAACAAGTATCTTCAAGACTCGAACACCTGGATTCAAGAAGCGTTGGATCAGCGCAAGCTCTCGCCAACGCCGTGTTCTCGGATATCGCAAATCCTGCTCCAAGAGACGGAGACGCTGTGTGATGTGGAAAACCACCGAGTCGCCATCCTACTAGGCGAACCGCGATGGGAACGTGAAGCTGCAGGCGAAAAGATAAAGCGACGCGGGAGTGAGGCTGGGAATCTCATCAAGGGCGGTGCCATGTTCGATAGCTCTATCCTTACCAGAGAACAGGCAGCACTCCGGCATACAGCGTTGCTGATCGTCATCCAGCTGATTGAGAGTTTAGAGCCCCTGCTCAAGCAGGTTAGCGGGAAGAACCAAGAAGAATGGCAACGCTATTGGAATTCCATGATCAACGATTTGCTGGAGCAAAAAGGAGCTTCTAGTGGTGAGTGTCTCGAGGTGGGAGTATGGTGGTGCAAGAAGGTGTAGAGTAGTAGCGTACCTTTTCTATTTGTGATATCCCGGCCCACAAATGGCCATTAGGCGGTGAGGGACAATTGTCCTACAGTAAGCTAGGCAAGTTTGTCGTAGCGCTGGCGTAAAGTACGATAACGCTTGAGATAGTATCTGGACTAGTTTTAGAGAGACTTTCTTATCGTAGTTTTGCTGGTTGTATTTACAGGGCTTCGATTTCTGGTCATCGTGTTTAGCGTTGAATCTGTTGACTACGAGTAAAAGTAAACCAACCTTTCTTTACATACTCTGCCCTCTCGATCCCTTGTTTGATCTTCGCCTCATCAGTCAAATGCCGTTGACTGGCAAATGCTTTGTACAAGCGCGTTCGGAAGTAGTCGTATCCCTGGGGATACTCGCGGCCCATGAAGAGCAAATCTGTAGTAAAATGAATAAGTGCTTCCCGTTATGACTTGGTGCGGGGGCTTCACGTACCCTTGTATATCCGAATGACCTGGTGGCGGAGAGCTGGGTTAGGAGAAGCCATTCTGAACGCAAAGGAGAGAGTTGTGGTTGGCTCGCAAAAGTGGTGTTTTGGGCAAATCCGCAAAGGTGAGCAGAAAAATGCACGGATTTTCCCACAGAAATGTTGGATGACAAGCAATGGTGATGGGGGTATGGAGACTTGGGCTCCTCGCATTCCTGACGTAGGTAGGGCTACTGTCGCTACTGGGTGGTGGAGACGACATATCCTCGGCTCTCGTTTCCGCATCTCGGAAGCAAGGACACTAGTACGCGTTCATCACATCTTGTACCCCCAATACAAGTACCTCCTCACGCTTCATTGCTGAATTTTATAAGAGAAAAAAAAATATGCGTTTACTGGTGCGCTTGGGGATCTCGTCGTTGAAGCCAATATCGGTGCTCGCGGGTGTGCAGAGGATACCTCTTGCGCGATATCAGTCCACTGCAAGCGGTATGTGGTTGTGGAAAGTCGAGTGGCGTGGTAGCTAATGTCCTTTTCAATGTAGAAAATGCACCGGCTACCGCTGCACTGAGCCCCCGCTGGCTCACAGACATCAGGGCGCGGATCGGAAAATGCATCAACTTCGGCATGAGCCCCACGCAGATTGAAGAGGCTGGCTCGATACTGCAAGAGACAGCGAGAGATTGTGCGTGTTACTACAGGAAGGACCCAGACACGAACATCAGCTCACGTGTCCGTTCAAGGGAGAGAGCTTGTGGCCGGAAGCGAAGGGTTCCTCACAAGCAAGCAGTGGCGAGGCCTCTACCGGCAGGAGGTGGTATGGGGAGAAATGGTGAGCCTTTTCAACCAAGATTGTATACGACGGCTAATATAGACTGATTGCACAGGACAGCATGGTAGGACAACCCACGAATTTGTACATTGACCACTGCTGATAGAGTCGAAGGGTACTCAATCACAATCTCATGCACGTATCTCAACAAGTCCTGATCATGTGTAGGTCACGTTAATAACGTCATGTATAATCGATACGCAGAGTCTGCCAGAGTCAACTGGACGCTGAATTTCGCGGCCAGCGATCCACAGCACAAGGCTGAGTGGATGGAGCTCATGACACCCAAGGGCATGGGCTTGATTCTGAGGAGTATCAAGACTGATTACAAGTTTGTGAGTCTGCACCCTATCCTAGTCTCCGACTGTATCATGCAGCCGTGTGGATGTCGACCACGCGAGTCTTTCCGCATGTGGCAGGAGCGCGGAGCAATACCAGGATTAGAGGGGTTGAAAGCCTTCGCGCCGGCATTGACGTCAGTTTCGCTAACCACGAGCAAATAGCCGATGAAATGGCCAGACAGGTATGTGTACCGAAGTGAGTGGTAGTTCACTGCCGTTGCTAAGTATCCTGCCAACAGGATTACAGTACTCCATAAGCTTAGAGACAAGCCCACAGAGAACACGGACCATTTCATTTTGGATGTCCTGATCCTCTCTGAAGCACATCGCCGCCCGGCAGCACGCTGCATCGAGGACATTGTAGTGTATGACTACCGGAGCGCGAAGAAGTCACCACTGCCACCGTTTATGACTAGTAAGTTCCAAGAGACGTTCAAACTGCAGGAGGAGGCGAAAGAGACGAACAGCAACAGGGTCAGGGTGCTGCTGGATCGGGTTAGAGAGCTGGAAAGAAGTAGCTGGGATAGAGCCGATGCCAAAGAAGACTTTGGTAGCGCGGCGGATCAATAAGCTGGTGGACATGTGCTGGTTGCAAGCTTTGCAGGCCTGAGATAGGGTGATGTAGTAGTGAGGTAGAGGGCAAGTATTACAGCTACCACCCTCACAATTCCAGGGCGGTGCGATCACGATGCAGCATGCAAGTAACATGCGGGGTTAGGTGCATGGTGTTCGGGCCATGGCGGGCCTTGATGTCACTGGACAATGAGGGGAATTTGAACAAGACTCTATCCGGCAAGATGCAACCTGACTTGAAGCGAGTGGATAATGGCGTGCTTGCGCCGGTGATCAGCATCTGGTGGGCTCTGTTTTGTAGATACCGCAGAGATGTGCAGGCGCGTGATGGACCGACCGGCTTGCCCCATTCGCACGGCGAGCATGGTGCGATTGGCGTAGTCGGGTTAAGCTTCGACGCGCCGGCACAGTGCAGACGGGGGAAAGGTGCTGGGCGGAAGGCTTGCGCGCTATGCTCGCCTCGCACGCTGGGTGCTGGATACGTATGGTGTGGCGTGCATGTTTCCCATGCCGCGTTTGCATTGCGTGGGCAGTGGGCACGTGAGATGCATCTTCATGCGCCTGAAGCAAAGTGGCCGCAGTTGGAGAGTGGCAGCCATTGAGTAATAGCGTCGGCGGGGTTTGTCCGCTGCAGAAACTTCAGGGCATGCGGCGAACAGACTCAGCGCGAATCAAAAATCAATTTGCGCTGCAGCTTGCTGTGGCTCAGGGGGGGTCCTGGCTCAGGCAAATGAACAGGTAGGCTAGACGGTCTAGCAGAGAGGTCGGCCTGGCTAATTGGCTGCCTCCAAGTAGCGAGCTGGCGATGCAGCGTGAGGTGGCCAGAGAGAGGCTCCAGGTACCGGTACAGGGCAAAAGGTACCAAGGGGCATCATGGCCGGGCACCGCAACATGAGGCAGACGAGGACGTAGACGAGGACGTAGACGGCCAGTAGACGAGGCCGCACATCGGAGAAGATGCAGACAGACAGACAAATCAAACGGCAGTGCAGGATCGGCGGCAACATGTGCAGGTCGGACACAGTTCGGCTGATCTGCATGTCCAAACATCAACACGTCCGCCCGCGTGTTGGCCATGACATGAGCGAGGCAGCGGTACAAGCCGGGCACATGGGAATCCTAGGCGTTTGCGGTGGTCGTGTGTCGTACCTAGGTCGTGTCTGGTCCGGTACAGGAGACGACCCACTCGCGGCAAAGCCTTGTGGTAGGCTTTTCTTGGTTCACTTGGTCGGCTTGGCTTGGTCGAAGGTGCAGCGCTGTAAAAGCGCAGGCTGCATTTGACGTTTAGCAGGTGCAAGTCTTGGCACCACGCTCGCTCGGCGGAAAGCACGACACAGCAAGCGCAGGGCTCCTTCCTCGCTCCTTATACTCGCCTACACCACCGCCCACCGCCCTCAGCACCCCCACCGAGCAGCGGCTCTCTGTCTTCCAGTCTGGCTCGTCCTGTGCAGCAGTCGAGTCTCGCCGGGGAGAGGTTTGCCCGCTGTCACCCGCACCGCCGTCTATGGTAGCAAAGTCGAAGAGGAACGCGGCGCACGACAAGCGACACGAGAATGGCCTTGCGGCCCCTGGCAAACGCATCACCAAGCAGAAGAGCAACCCCTCGCTCGCTGGCAACGTCAATGGGAGGCCTCGCCCGCCGACGCCGCCAGCCGCCAGCCATGTAGAGGGCGAGAGCAGCCAGCAGGCCAGCGCGACCATCGACCGGCTGTCCAAGAGTCCGCTCCACGACACCATGGCCGCCGCTGCCACGTCCACTGCAGTCGACGAGCGCACCCGCGCCGCCTCGGACGCCTCGCTGGACAACACGGCTGACGCATGCCGCCAGTACGACAATGGCTCCAATGCGCCCTTTGACCCCATGTCCTCCGCTCTCCACCGCGCCGACACAAACGCCTCCAAGCCCGCCTCGCTCTCCATGGCCAGCATGCTCGCTGTGCCCGCCACCATTCTCACGTCCTGTCCTCTGCGGGATGTCCTCGCCATCCTCATCATCCTCCTCCAACTCCCCCCAACCGTCCTCACCGTCGTCCAGTTCCTGTTCGCAACCCTCACCTTTGTCCCGCCACAAGCTGGGACCCCCCTGTCTGCCCTCTCCGCCTTCCCTTCCTTCACCGACATCTTCCAGGGCTCTGGCGGCACCCCCTCTCTCTTCACCACAATCATCGCCGACACCGTCATACTGTTGATATGGCTGCTGCTGTGGGTGCCTGCTCAAAACTTCTTCCTCGACCTCGCCCAGGCAGTCATTGCCATTGCTCTCGGCGGCGCCGCAGCAGGCAAGAAGGGCACCACCAATAGCATCGTCATCTGCTTCGTCATCATTCTCTCCAGCCATCTTCTCAGATTCAGGCCTCTCCGGCAACACATTGTACAATTCCTCTGGACGGGGCTCGCCCGGGGAGGCCTGGAATTTCTGACGAGCCCACCGAGTTCGCCAACCTATCTGGAAAGCTTCTCGACCCCCCACGGATGGCCCCGTAGCCTCCTGGGTATACATATTCTGGCCCAAGGTGTCGTTCGCATCATCCGGCGCTCTCTGTCTCGACGAGAACACACAACTCTACCTACCGGCAAGAAGACCGACCCCGAGTCCGGTGTTCTCCAACGCTCAAATTCAACCAACCTCGATCCCACAGCCGACGTGCCTAATTCCTCGAGTACCGATGGCCGCCCACCGGGGCCGTCGCCAGCAATACACGCTCACAAGGATAAAGCGAGCACTTCCAGGAGGAAGAGGAAGCAAGCTACGCATGTGCGTAGTCAGCAGCCATTTTGGGCTGCCCTTGCCAGCACAAAAGTTACAGTTTTAAAAGAGATGGAAAGTAGCCGGGCGGCAAACGACGCCGACGAGGCTAATGCAAAAGACGCAAATCACATTGGAAACGCTGTTTATAGATCGGAGGATGATCGTGTTTGGATTTCAGAAGTCGGCTTTTCCGACATTTCATTTCGTGTTAGTTTATCTGGTGCCGCGGAAGTGCAAGACGAGGACGACGAATTTCCCCACGTCGGCTCCGGCATCGACAAGTCAAAACCATTCTACATTCGCGTCAACGGCGCCGATTGGAGCTCGACGCGGATCCGTCAAAGCGAGCCGGTTGGTTTGCATGGCCAGGAGGGAACAGGCTACTGGGTGGGAGAGATTTTTGGTTTGACGGCTCTTTCGAACTACTATTGCGAGTTCGTCCGGACCGTCGACAATGAAGTCTTCTACTCGGCAAGCCTTATTACCTCGGCGAGCCCCGTAACTGAACTAGGTAAGCCGAACAGCTTTACCAGCGTTTCTAAACTAACACGCTCAGCTACAGCCTCTATTGCTTCACCACCGGCCCATCAAACTCTGCGGCCTTCTTCACCCACGACCACCCTAAAGAACTCAATCGCTGCGGCCGACCAACAGCTACAGGAGCAGCGGAATCGCCTGAAGCGGAATAAAAAGGACCACAAGACAGCCATCACTAATATCAAGAAAGAGGTGGATGCCCTTGGGAATCGCCTTGCCAACGCCGGAGGCAGTGACGAGCGCCAGCGCCAGCGCGTCCTTCAGTTTACACAAAACATTCGCCAGGCTGATGATGCGGCCGCCGATTTTGCCGTTCAAGCAGAGAATTTGGGTAGCATTCCCGAGGAGGAAGCCAAGGAAGCTGCGGCCAGGAAAGCCGAATGGAAGAAAGAGCGTGACAATAAGAACGCCATCGCTAGCGAGTTTGACAAGACCAAGGAGGAGATTCAGCGCCAGGTGCAGAGTGTAGAGTCGGACATCTCTACTGCATTCCAGAAGAGGGAACGCCTTCAGCAGCGTCAGACCAGGCTCAACGAGCAGCACGACCGTCTCGTCACTGCCAATGCTGAGGGTTTTACCGCCAAGCAACGAAGAGAGCAGGAACGTGCAGCGTTGCGAGCACAGCGTGCCGAGGTTGAGCACCAGTACCGCAGCAACATCAATGGTTACGAGAGGCGTACTGAGGAACAGAATGCTTCGACCAGCCAAATGTTGCAGACCGTCCAGCACTACGAAGAGCTCCTTCTCCAGCAAGTGCATCAGCACATGTCCGTTCCTACCACGCCTGAGGGAAACCTTCCAGGCACCAGCATGTCTCCTCACGGCAACGGCTTCTCCAGCTTCACGTTCCCTTCGCTTAATTCGCACGGCATCAGTACCCCTGGTTCAATGCGTGGGGGCCGCGGGCGCTCCTCGTCTATGCTCTCCAACGTCTCCGGCTTCACCGACGCTTTCGACGAACCCTCCTACTCCTCCACATACGTCCTCGGCAACCCGTTCAATACTCCTGGACCTGTTAATGGCCGGAACCGCAGTCACGGCAGTGGCAGCTTGAGCTCGGGTACCTCGAGTCAAAGCTCGAGCCAGCGGGACCCTCTGAGTCCTGTGCAAAGCATCAAGCCAATGATGGTGAGAAGTTCGACGAGTGGTAGCAATGGTTTGATGAGTCCAATTGGTACTGGTAGATAAAAAAAGCACACGATTTGTTGTTTGATCTTTAGGTAGCTCTCCAATGTGATTCTGCGTTCTTTTGGTTGTTTCAAAACCTGGGTTCATTGTAGACATTGCAGTGATGTGTGTGTGGTATGATTATGTCATGCCCCTTTACAACTCCTCGGCAATGGATTCCAGCGACGGACCCCAGCGCATCCGACCCCCGTCCTCTTCAACCTCTTCATCTCCGTCTCCTTTGTCATGCTGCTCCTGTTTGTATTCTCTTTCTTGCTCTTTGTCGTGTTCATCATCATCTTCGTCTCCACCAATACCAGGATTCGCCACGTTCGGCACCAGCTCATGCCTCACTGTCCAATCCCTGGTCTCCATACAGATCCCTAGTCGCCTATTAAAAACCACTCACTCATGTACCCCTCTGTCTTTCTACAACGCCTCCAACTCCATCCATCTTTGCAACAGAACCAGCACCCAGAAGCCTACAGGCCCTCGCCCACAATAAAACAAAAAGGATAGAAGAAGAGAGAGTGAAGACACTTACCAACCACGCCACCCATCCCGCGCGCTGCAGATCCGCTAGTAATTGTCTCACCCCCGTCACAATGTCCACAACGTCTGAGACGTGTGATATCAGTGCGAAGGAGGTATAAGGGGCAGAGGCCGGGCCAGTGTACAGGATGAGGGCGACGCCGTAGGTGGGCGAAGCGGACGTGGCTGTAGCGCCGGGCGTAATGTACGACACGACATTGTAGAGGGTGTTTGAGAATGAGGTCGATGTCGAGCCGTAGGGGGGTGTTGCGAGGGCGATGATTTGTGGTTTGAGAGCTGCGAAAAGGTTGGCTTCTAGGAGGATGGCAGTGTGGGAAGACGTTTTGCTGAGGTTACGGGTAAGTGGTGATAATGGTCTTGGGTTGGGAAGTTGAATAGAGGACTTGGAGGGGTTTTATTTGTTTGGCTTCGTGATAGCTGGCTCGTTGGTTGCGTGTGTGTGTGTGAGGCCTTTGGATATAGAAGTGAGCGTGAATGTGAGCAAAAATTTTAGGGCAACTGGTGGATAGAAAGCACTCTTGCGTCGTACCCTGAGTCTTATCAATATATAAATGGCTCGCGTGACTCTGCAATCACTTTTGAATTCCGTTTGTTTTATCGAACTCTCACTGCTAGTTCGCCATCACGCCGTTCACCCCTCTAATCACAAAGTCGGTCCCTCCACCCTTCCGTCCACCTCCTCCTCGCCTCCTGGATCTGTTCATCGTTCCAACATCCCATCCTCTTATGCGACCCACTCGGCCGATACCAGGGCTCCCAACTAACATTGACCCGATGCACCGCCGCCTCCCTAGCCATAATGTCCCAAAAACCGGCACCCCCCTTTATCTTTGCTATACTTTCCTCGAAAATGCAATCTTCCTGTATCCTTTCCTCAAACACGCGCCATAGCAGCGGCATATACAAGACGTCCTGGACGCAATACCGCTCTATCTCTGTGCTCAACGGGCGAGTCTCAAACACGGCGCAATTGCCCCCCTTTTCCGAGTCAAAGAGCGCGTTTCCTGCCTCTTTGCTTGCTTTCCAGGCGGCAAAGTGTCCGGGGCATAGTCCAGCATTGTCCCGGATGCAAGTTGAGAGACTGCAGAGGAAGTTGCGTGATTGTCCGGATGTCAGAGTGCGGGTTGCGAGTTCCATGACTTGTAGGTCGTGGATGCAGGATAGTTTGATGCCATAGTGGGCGAAGAGAGCATCAGAGTCGTTGCGTACGTCGAAGAAAACTTTGGGTATGGTGGCGGACTCGAGGATAGACTTGAGCGTGGCTTGTGGTGCTACCGAGTCGGAGTCGGAGAATGTAGACGTTTGGTCGAGTGCAATGGCGGGCGTGGAAAAGGTACTTGCTTGTAAGCTGAATACGTCTACGAGATAGACAAGCTGCCAAGGAGAGACGTAGAGCGTGAGAAGGGCGATTGTTCCGTTTCGGCTAAGGTTTTGTCCTTCGAGATCAATGTACAAGCTTGGAGGTGATACGGGTAGGTTTGCGAGGGTTGCGAGCATAACAGCCAAGTCGTCAGTGGTAGATACGAAGATGATACAGGAGGTGGCACAAGTGTGCGGCGGACCAGCCATATTAACGTTTTTTGAGCGCACAAACACCACCGATGTGATGACGTTTTTTCCAAGTTTCCAAACACAGTGCCAAGAAATGAAGATGCGTGAATGTGAGTGAACGAAGTTGGAGAAAATGATGGGCCAGAATGTCAAAGAAAATGCGTTGCCTGCGGCTATGAGCGTCGTGGATGAATGGTATGTTTTAAGACTGTTAACCAGGCTATTGTGAGGCGTCGGGCCTACTGTGGCGTTATTGTTTTTATGTTATGTTGTTCTTGATATAGAGCTAGCGTGTAGAGAGTAGTGTTGCTGCCTTGGTGGTTGATGGCGAGCGATAGGAGATATACATGGGAAATGGAACATGAACCTGACAATAGCGGGGTTTGACTCTCGAACTGGCGTGTTTGGCATATTACAAATGTCGTAGGTTCGTGGTTTCCGTACAAACTTGCGGAAGTAGCGTCCTGTCACTACAAATACTGGTCGAAGATATATACGATCTATTCAGCTCTAGCCCTAACAAGCGCATCCTCTCGAAAGCCTATATGTATCGTCCTTGAGGGTCCAACCTATCCATGAAATCCATTGACTTCTCGTACATGGTAAAGACAATGCCACCGCTAAGGATTAGGCGGCCCAATCGGGGGAGGGCACCTGACCAGAAGGTGAAGAGACCCTCATCCCTGAATATCTTGGCCACACAGTCAAAGCTGTTCTTGTACTGCCTCTGTGCTTCTATCGACTGCATACGTGTCTTGACAGTGTCAATGGGCATGGTTGTGTAGACAGTGATTATGCCTGCTAGGCCTCCAAGTCCAAATGTGCTGACGGCACCGAGCTTCTCGCCTGGCTTGACGTACGACTGTGCGAGTTGCTTGAGCGATGTGTAACTCGAGAAGCGGACGGCTGAGTTGGCAGCTTGTCGTGCTGTGGTGGGAAGGAAACCCTGAAAGAAACCACGAATGCCCTTTTCTTGCGCGATTATCCTTGATCCATGAAGGAAGCCGCGCATGCGAGGTTTTGCAGCCTTGCGATCATCGATGCTACGAGGGTCAGGAAGGCGCATCGCAGAAAAGAGCATACTTACATTTGCGTCTTGATGCTCTCGAAAGGAGTCACAGCCAGCAACGACTCTGTAGCTCCTGCACCGAAACCGGCTATTACAGTCGCGGGACCTGAGACCTTGCCTTCAGCATCCGCCAGCATGTTCTTGTACATGTCGAATGCGACGAATCCTGGCTGTGTCAGACAGCAATCTCTCCATGGTTTCCTTTGACCTACTTATCCCGGCCTTCAGCGAGTTGCCGATGATCAGTGTCGTGCACCCAGCATACCACTGCTTGCCGAATGGCGGCCATGGCAGCTTCTTGCCGTCTGGTAATCTTCGGTTGAGTTGTGATCGTGTCTTTGCGACTATCTTGTGTCAGGCTCGGCTTCTTCATGTGTGTAGCTCGTTCGACACGTACACTCGGCGGGATATGTGATCGCTGATTTAGAATTAGTAGTTGCTCTATGCGGCAGTGGGAGAGGATGCGGTACATATTTCTACGGCGCCAGCAGTCGCACCTGCTATGATAGAGCGCATAGCACTAGGCTTCTTCTTCTTCTCTCCAGCTGCAGTCGCCATCGTGTCCTGGCTTTGTAGTATGCGTGCGACCAACGAACAAGGGCTTATTGTGTAAAGCGAACTTTTTGTCTATCCAAGTCTGGCTGGTACTGGTAGCCACTCAATTGTGACGTCGTACGGGAATTGAACTGGAGATAGTGGGACACGACGCTGGGAGAAGAATCAATTGCCAATTGGTAGGGAACTATTACTGCGCCTGATGTACAATTGGTCTCCAGCCTCCCAGAGCATTTGAAGAGTCACAAAGAAAGCGCGGAGGTGAGCAGTTGAGTCCGCAAATCGGCGCCAAGCATCCCGCCTGACATCAGCCCGCAAAGCTTGGACCGCTGAAAAGTTACCCTCCCGCCATTGCACCCACTTTGTCGCATTGCCACTTTCCTGACGTCGTTATATAGTGCTGCTCAACTTGTATACAGTCCGACAACACGATGCTCTCTCTACGAACCCTCGCCCGCAGCGCCCCGCGCTCTGCCGCCCGCTTCTCTACCAAAGCCGTCCGTCCACAGTCGTTGCGACCGGCGGCAGCATTCCAGCCATGGGCTGCACCAATTCCCCGCCTCACAGCAGCCTTCCATATGTCGGCAGTGAGAAGACAGGATGATGGTGCCAGTGAAGAGCTGGTCGCAAAGCTCCAGAGCGAGATTTCCATGGAGGAAGGCATGAAGGAAGATGAGGACCTCTCGGCCAACATCAAGGACTACCTCGAGAATAGTCCTTTTGAGGCATGCAACCACATACTCAAATATCAATGACGTGATGCTTATAATTACACAGATTGAAGACAAGCCCGGCAACCAGGAGATTGTTCTTACCCGCACTTACAACGACGAGAAGATCCGTATTACCTTTTCCACCTCCGACCTCAACAACAACCAGGCCGACGAGCTTGTTGAAGACAACGCCATATACGATGACGCCGATATGGATGTGCAGTCTGGCGGCGCCAACACCAAGGGTTCCATTAACCAGGGCAGGACTCAGGACGGAAACGTTCGCGTAGCACCCGAAGACCGCATTGCGCCCGCTGACCGCGAGGAGCTCGAGGACGACTACGAGGATGAGGGCCAGCAACAGGGCTTCCCCGCCCGCGCAAGCATCCGCATTGAGCGTCCCGGCAAGGGTGCTCTGGCTATCGAGGCTACCGCTCAGGACGGTGACTTCCTCATCGATGATCTCTACTACTTCCCCTCGGCTGAGCTTGCCGACCCCGCCACTGCCGAGCAGGACTGGTCAAGGCGCTCGCTGTACACCGTATGTCGATCCCTCTTTTAAATTCTTCACCACATCTAACTTAAGTAGGGCCCTCCTTTTAATAACCTCGATGAGGACCTCCAGATTCTCCTTGAAAAGTATCTTGAGGAGCGTGCTATCAACACTCGCCTTGCGCTCTTCATCCCTGACTACATAGACCACAAAGAGCAGAAGGAGTACATTAGGTGGCTCAACAGTAAGCCAACCACCCCACGTGACAGCATTACCGAACCACTAACACAACTACAGACGTCAAGAACTTTGTCGCCTGAGTGTAGCCCATGTCGAGGCCAGCCATCGATGGAACCACGCTCAAGGCTGATATGACGAGCTTGAACGCTCTACTGTATAATTCTGTAACGCATCTCAATCTTCAGGTAAATTCGGGGGCGTTGGAGGCAGTGTAAAATAGTCAGTAACATCTCTTCTACCTTGCCCTTTGTCACACACAAACAAGGTGTTCGAGGAGACGCGAAACGAACGAGTAAAAGTGAATGAACGATTTCTTGAGCCTTGTACGTTGAGTTGCTTCTCTTGCTTCTTGTCGTCCCGTGCTGTGTCGTGTTGCGACAACAAAGAACCGCTTGCGGGGTGTGTTTGCTACCCTAGCATTTGGCAAGAACAAGCCAGCCTCCATCCGCTGCATGCATCCACAAGGCGATTGTCTGCTCCATCAAGCCTCGTTTGTTCCCAGTAAAGCATGCATTCCGAAGCCGCATTCCTTGACCCTTCTCAATGACGATCCCGCATGCGGTTGAGTCACCGATATACACCCTCAAAGATCGAGGCACCTGCTTTGATAAACTGGTTTTTTTACCACTTTTTTATTTTACCAATCGCGCTTCCAGACCAAACGTAGTAATAGTAGACTGGCGGGAAGCAAGAGTAGGGAGAAGAAGAAAAAGAAGAGAGAGAAGATGCGCACTATTGTACCACGCAGCGTCGTCGGAACCGACCCTTCGACTCGCATTCCAACGCCAAACCTCCCGCCTCCATACACGTTTACAGGCGCGCGGGTTAGGCAGTCAAGGTACGTGTTGCATGCAAGGGAGGAGGAGACGAGAAGCTTTTTCCCACGCGCGGCCCACCACCGTCGAGCAATAGCAACAGTAACAGCAACGACAAACCCAGACTCATATCTGACCAGGCCGATCAACCCATCCGACTTTACAACTACCAGCAAACTACTCATCGGACCCAAAGCCACGCCCTTCCACATCCACACTAGTCTGCTAACGACGCAATCTTTATATTTCCGCGCCGCGCTCACAGGGCCCTTTGCCGAAGCTAGCAAGAACAGCATTACGCTTGAAGACGTCTGCGTCGATCATTTCCAACTCGTGACATCATGGCTCTACAATGGCGTTGTGCCTGCGCCGTTCAAGGATGGGAAGCCAGCATATTACACCCTGCTCCACGTGTACGTCCTCGCCGACCGGCTTGCGCTCGAGGGGCTACGCAACGCCATTGTCGACACAATGAGTGATTTGGCCGACCGTACGAATAGCGTTTTGACTCCATCTGACACGCGTATCTTGTACGACGGTGTTCGCGACTCTGCGCCGCTGCGACGCCTGGTGTTGGACCTCTTTGCCTTTAAGAAGACGGACCGACTGCTGGAGACACACGGGGATTCGTGGCATGCAGAGTTCCTGCGCGACTTGACTGTTTTGTTGAAGCGGCCGTGTAGGCAGGCGCTCGAGAGGCATAGGTTGAGGTTGTGGTGTCCCAAGAGCTGGCACACGGCAAGTGCCTGTGAGCATTGTCGGGTGGTGTTGCCGCCGCGGGCTGGGGCCGTGGCTTGTGAGGACTGTTGTGTGGCATTTTGTACGAGGTGTGTGGAGAAGGGAGAGGCGATGGCGGGATGGGATGAGGGGAAGGGACGGTTGGAGGGGGGTGAGGACGGGAGAGGAGAGGAGAATGGGGATACGGACGGTGGGGCAGTTGGAGAAGGGAGAGATAGAAGGCGGAGGAAGTGGGAGGCTTGTAAGCCGTGGAGGGGGGCGAGGTGTGCGCTTTATCATGAGCATGATGAGACGAAGAGGTGTGGAGATGTGTTTCTGGGGCGGTGATGAAAGGACGTTACAAGGTCTTGGGATACATTCCCGTTTGCATTTCGGGAGTCGGATAGCATAGCAAGGTTCCGGACAACTATAATTCAATCAGTCTAAACTCGATCAATTATACTGAAGGTGAGATTAATACCGACTTTTGAACCCATGAGCTTCCCGGCGGGTCATGTTCCATTTTGCCCGCCAGATCCATGTACGAGCAGTAAAGCTGGCACCCCGGACATGCCCTCTACCATTTACTGAACGCACATATGCTCATGACGCAACGTTTCAAAACAAGTCAATGTAGTCTTGACTATGAAGCCAAATTACGCGTCTCTTTCCACTCGAAATGGGTATCATGTCTCTACCGGGCCTATCAAAGCCGCGCGGAAAACTGACGTAGACCATCGACAGCATGTGCTACCCAATGTCCTATGTGTTCGCCTACCTCATCGACCGCCGTCTCGATGAACTCCCCACACCGCGTGTGTAGCCATCTTTCGGCGAAGATTTGACAGGCGAAGATGACTTGTTGGCTTGCGTGGCTGTCTTCTTAGCGCTTTTCTTGACCTTCTGCGCAATACCCCTAGTAGTGGGTCGGCGCTTTGGCGTTTCTATTCCTCCCTGCTGTCCTTCTTTGCGGGCCATCTTCTTTACTGTCGTCTGCTCTCCGATGAATGTCTGGACCACGTCAGAAATGTCGACTTTTCATACAGTAATGCAGATGAAGTGGTGATTTGTCATTTCCTTAGCACTCTTACCGGGCCATGTACATTCCTGTCTGAGAGATCCGACGGGTAGTCGGAAAGCTCAGACTGCGGCGACAAACTTGGTACTTTTGACTGGTCGGCCTCGGAAGTGACCAAGGAGTCCTTCCTCTGATGCTGATCCGCAGAAGGAGAGCCGGTCTTTCCCAGCGGGCCGGTAGGTATCATGCTGTCCTGCTCCCCCTCATACCCCATGTCTTCCTCATAATCGCCTAGATCCATCGGCGGCAAGGGCGTGGGAGCTCGGGCAGCAGGGTTATAGCAGTCGAAGTCGCGATATGCTGAACATGTTAACAAGGGGCAGTCGCATGCCGACCACGAGCACTTGCCTCCATTATCATCGGTAAAGCCTTCCGAGTTCCATTTGTACGTTCCGTCGTAGAAGTTACGCGAGTAATCGCTAATGGCTAGATCGGCCGGCAATGGCGTGGCTTGTGTGGTGAGAATGGCCATGGTGTGGGCTTGATACTAGACAGAGATTATAAGTACTGTCAATTAGCGATAGATTGACAACATCTGGCTAGGAAGAACGCTCGAGTGCGGTAAAAGCAAGTAATAGCCTACAATCGAGTGAGCGAGGATAAATTCGGCCTAAAAGGAAGGAGCGAGCGAGAAGCAAAAGAGCGTTCACCGCCCTGGGGTAAGAGCAAACAGTAGCGGCGGTGTAAATCAATGACATGGCTGCAGATGCGCATTATAGCTGGAATATATGCATAGTCTCGAATCGTAAGAAATACCTACAAGTTGGTCAATGGGCTATATGTATGCAATCATGCCAGACAGCCGTCACAATAGATGCCTCCTTTGCTTTCCACATGTACCACGTTCAGAGTCACAAAAGGCATGTGGAAAAGACTACAAGACGAAGAAAGAAACTTCTAGGGTCAGCGTATCTAGAATCTTGAAGACGACTATGCATCGCCGAAGAATGACGCCTGCTAAAGACATGCACCTCCCAAACGCCTTGCGACCTTGTATCCTGCCAGTCAAGTGGCATTTTGCAGCGTCCCTAAATGGGTATCGTACAAACAACGAATCAGTTACAGCAGAATCGAAAAATGAAAAGAGAACCGTTATTCCAAAACAACAGAGGAAACGCTGCTAGGCGACGAGCACGCCGACGTGCTCGAGGACTAGTCTCTCTGTCCAATTACTTGAATCGCAGACGTCTGCGGTTGGGCCTGGGCGAAGTGAATCTGGCTTGAGACCATGCTCTGACCTACACTGCACTAGCCTGGCCAGTAAGAGTTGGGGTAGCGAGAGGCTGCTTGGTCGCAATGGTTTGGGCAAGAGTCTCCCTAGCTGCCTTTTCTTGCTCCATCATCGCACGGTCAGCCTTGGTAACGCGAGGTTTGCGCACAGTAGAGCCGCCACGGGAGCCGGGACCTCCGCCACGTCCTCGGCCCCGACCTGACGTCTCGCCCCGCAGCGTACCACCGCGTCCACGTCCTCGTCCACGCCTAATGGTGCCATCGGCCCTGGAAAAAATGTTAGCTCAGCTCAATTCAACCTGATAATGGCTGCGTACCGCTCAACAGTCTGCTTCTCTTCGGTGACAAGGGGGCCACTGTAGACAAAGAAGCCGTCCTTGGCCATCAGCGCTTGCTGTTCCCAGGCCAATTCGGTATCGTCGATGAAGTCGTCTTCCTTGTCGTAGTCCTCCTGCTTGCGCTTGCGTCGCTTCTTGCCTCCGTTTTCCTTTGCAGATGCATCATCGTCCATGCCTCCCATCTCCACATTACTCTCGTTCTCGGACAAATCAACAGACTGGTCATCATTCGAGCCACCGCCTGCAGCACGCTCAAGTGCGGCGCCGGCAGCGTTGATCTGACGCTGGCGTTCCTTACGGGCAGCGATACGGGGATGCAGAGCCGCAAAGCCGTACTTCTTCTCGACCTCCTGGGCGACATTGATGGTGACATTGTCACGTCCCTTGAGGTCGAAGGTGAGGTAGATGTTGGTGCCTTGTGTCTCGGATGCGCCATTGGCATTTGCTACAGGGCCAAACGGCGTTCCTGACAACAGGCCGCTACCGGTAGGCAGCGGCGGCGGGGCCTCCTTCTGGCGGACAGCCTTGGCGGGTGGAGTGGGGGCATTGGACTGTGAGTGCGTGGCAGATGCGGTAGAGTTGGACTTTGTCATGGGAACAGATACGGGCTTGGCAGGCTCGGTGTCAATTTCCATGGGCGTAGGTTCTGACGGTGCGAGGGGGTAGGGCTGGACCTGGCTCGGAGGTGGAGCTTGTAGTTGGTGTTGGTGTTGTTGGAGGCGAGGGGAGTGGTAGTCTTGAGAAGGAAGGACCGAGGCGGGCCGTGTGGAGAAAGCAGCAGGTGACACAGGCGCCGAAGTGACGGACGCCTGTTGCTGGAGTTTGGCAGGATGTGAGTAGAAGGAATTACTAGCAGATGGAGGGTCAATCAGGCTAGTGATGGATGGCGAAGCACTCGCACGGTGGTTCATCTGCGGAGAGACGGGCGGCGGCGCACTTGCCGGGGCTTGAGGCTTCGACTCGATGATGCCGCCCCTGATGGGATCATAGCGCTGGCCTGAGCTCGATGGTCGTGGTGTTGAGGGGGCAGCACTCATGTGGGACAGGTTCGGGTTACTGTGCAGGGTGGGCTCTGGGTTGCTCAAGACTCGAGACAGCGAGACGGCAGGCGGTTGCTCTGCTTTCAAAACGGGAACCGGCTCACTGGGTGCTGGCTGTGGTGTAGGCGACTGCTGCACAGGCGGGGTTTCCTCGACGGCCTGTGGTGCTGGTTGTGCGTGTGCCTCAAGGGAAGCCTTGGTCCGCCTCTTACGTTGGGCGGGCATGGCATTGGGATCCTTGGGCTCCGACTTGCGGGGCTTTCGCGTCTTCTTCTCTGGCTCAGGCGCCGCTGGATCTTTGGACTTTGGCTTCGGGCCTGGCTTCTTGCGAGGCTCACCACGCGCAGTTAGACCGCGTGGCGCTGGAGATGCATTTGCAGGGGTTGGGGTGCTAGCTCCAACTCCAACACCACCTGCAGATGCGCGGATGGTTGACGCTGGAGTGGCCTGTTCAGGCGAGTGCGGGGGCGAGCTTAGGCTGCCCGGCGAAGATGCATCGTCGTTCATAGCGCGGAACACAAGATGGCTGCAACGGCCAGGCGGATGGCGAGGCGGGTGTGCTAGAGCGTGCAGATGGCAGTAAATCGGCGGCCGAGTATCCAGAAGAGGCGGGAGTGGTGAGCGGCGCAGGGCAGGCAGGCAGGCAGGCAGGGCAGGGCAGGCAGGTGCTGGCTGTGTGAGTTTGCAGGCTCAACACCAAAAAACAAGCGTGGGAGAGCAAAAAGTAGGCAAATAGCTGACGAGAACACCAAAGTCGATTTGCAGCCGAAAGCCGGACCGGGGGGAGAGGCTAGGCACGGTAGATGTACGGAATGGAACACCAAATTTCGACCCCTAACGAGAGATTGATGACAACGCGCCCAGCAAGAGCGGGATCGATGGAAAGCGAATTGCAGGACGAGAAAACGGGACAGGAAAGAAGGAGAGAGGGAGGGCAAACGAGAGGGGAGGAAGTGCGAAAGAGCTTCTCAGTCGTTGTCGGGGGCTTCAGGGCCTCAAGTAGCCATGAGAGCGATTTGGGACAGTAGCGGGCCAAAGCTTGGGTTACGACGAGCCCTAGAAGAGAAAAACAGTTTACGCCAGAGCTGTCGACGAAGCCCGGGGCGGCTGTGAATGAACCCTGGTCTATGCCGGCTGCTGTGTTAGGTCTCAGGCGTATCAAACATGACATATCGCCCTCTTCCGCGCCGCTGGCCATGCATTTTCATGCTGATGCTTCGCGCCGCTGGCCATGCTGCTCTAGTGCACCCTACCCGCGCCCTCGATGGCTTTGTCCCAGCCCGCCTGGCCGACATTGCAGAGCTGCTCGACACATCTTGTCCATTGGCAACATCATACATCCCACGTACCATGAGGCGCATTAGCCGCCTGACGTTGATTGTCGGCGTGGATGCGCGGCGCCCTAGCCGGCATCTGCTGCTCGCCGCTCCAATGCTGCTGCTGCTGCTGCTGTGAGCCAGACGTCTTTTTCATGTGTGAAGATGTTGCAGCTACATGGGGCCCCACTCGTGCATTGAGGCCTTGTCTGCGGATAATCAGTCGTCCCACGGTTCCTGCGGTTCAACGTGAGCTGCATGTGGCTGATGACGTCTGTGCGCTCCGATCACTGGCAGGGGTCTCTGATTGGCCGGAAAGACTATGGCCCGCGATGCCAGATCCAGGAACGCCTAAGAATGACTTTTGACGTTTTTGGCCCATAGCACTAAATCACCTGCACGTGCTGCACACACACACACACATATATATATATATATATATACATACACATGGAATGTCCCCCACAATGTTAAAACAGTCATGCTTTTGTAAAACTTTAATCCCAGCTCGAGGATATATGCAAGACCATCCACCAGGCGTGAATAGTGCGCGAACTCATAGCCCATGTCCAGCCTGAAAACCAGAACTCGCACCAACAACTCCAGAAACTCCGACACTTGAAGAACGCCGATACCGCATGCCAAGTACATATACATGTTTCCATGGGTGCGATCACGCCTTGCTGCTCTTCTTCTTCTTCTTGTCGCCCACCTCCTCCTCGGCATGTTTCCGCTTCTTGTCCTTCTTCGACTTCTTGTCCGAAACATCCTCCTCGGCGTCCTTGGACTTCTTCGACTTCTTGTCCTTCTTGTCCTTCTTCTCCTTGCGCACAGCCTGCTCCGTGGCAGCCGCCGTGATTCCGTCAGCCATCTCCACATCCTCACTAGCGCCTGCAGTGGGATCCTCGATGCCAATATCCGTCATCACCGAGTTCATCGCCGCTTGCATGACAGCTGCGTTCTTGGTGGGTGGAGCACCAGATGCATAGAACTCGATGCGCTCATCAACTTGCCGCTTCAGAGCCTCGCCAAACTTGGACGTGGGAGTCTCGGAGAAGTTGTCAATCCTGGACGCAATCGAGCACTTGTTGGCGAGGAAACGCGAGATCCTTCCCTTTGACTTTTGGCCGGTGCGGCCAATGAATGAACTGTGGTAGATCAAACCGTACTTGGGCGTCTGTACAACACATTAGCGACGCTCCTAAACACAGACTGACGAGCAACTTACGTTTCCCTTGGTCTTCAGCGCTCGGAAAAGGGCCTTCTCCGCGCCAAGAATCTGGACGGTAGATCTAGGACAGTCAGTCTCTGTTTGAAGCATGCCATGTACAGCCGTGGGTCTACATACGCAGGGTACTTGGAAAGGTTGGTCAGGGAACCGGCCTTGGAGATCAGCCTTGCGCCGACTATGTCGCCAATCAGGGCAGCCAGGTTAGGGGCGACCTGGTTCATACGGCTCGACAGATATGTGCTGAGCTGCTTACGATACGCCGCCAAAGACGCTGTCCTTGTGGCGAAGTTCATGACAATCTCCATGCTGTAGTAGGGTTAGTCTAGTCATGCATCTACAAGCAATGTACGTACTCGGCCTCAGAAAGGTCACGTCCCATGGACGTCCTTGCTGCTCGCACAATGGCTTGGGCCACACTCTCGTCATCGTCGACAACTGCCGCGAGGTCGTGCAGATCGTCGTCGCTCAGCTTCGACTTGTCGCCAATCTTCAGAACCACCTTGGCGTATTGTTCGTTGCTGTTCAAGATCTTGGCGAGTTCAGGGAAATGCCAGCCGTACAGCTCACGGAGGCGCATGCAGAAGGTGTTGAGGTCCTTGTCGACCTGGTCGAGCGTTGCAATGGCCTGGATGATGTGGTTGTCCTGCTTCTGAACGCTAAACTTGACTTTTCCGCGAGAGTAGGCGTGTCCCAGACCGAGAATGGAGCGGTCAATGTCGCCGGGCTGCAGTTGCTTGATCAGCTTGCCGCTGTGCTGGCGCAGACCACGGAGCAGGTCAGACACAACCTCGGACGTGTCACTGGTTTCGCAGGCGAGATTGGGGAAAGCGGCCTTGATGCTACCCGCAAGATTCTTCTCGCTTACACCAAGTGTAATCGTCTTCTTCTTTCCAGCCTTGGGGAGGTTGGTCTCGAGCGTGGCCTTGAGGAAGTCGGACATGATGCCCTCGGAGACGTCGTTGATTTCGGCGAGCGCATCTTGAGTGCCTTGGAACGGCGCAAGACCAACGAGCTCTACAGTCTTTCCGAACTTGTCGAGATCTTGCACAGCCTTTTGCACCTCTGCGAGGCGGCTGCCAATGGTGTCTGGCTGGATAGAAACCTTGAAGACGGCATAGCCGACAGGGCTCTCGTGGAGGAGATAGTCTACGCTCATGATTGCGTTAGTTTGATGTGGCGCAAGACCTGCGGATAGCGAGCGCGACAAGCTGGATCGAGGTTCAGAGTGCGCGGGCAATGCGGCTGTCGAGGTGATCGCGGTCGTGCAAAGTCCAAAGCTATGCGAAAAAGATTATTGCTCAGAGGCCCGAGCTCTCGCAATCTTGGCACCTGGGCCCGCTAAGAAATCTGAGGAGGGACGCGACAGGCAACGCGGAAACAGCAGCTTGCCCCGCCATACTGCATTTTGCTGATTGCTACATCGTTTGATACCCTCATATTGTCTGTTCGTCATGTCGGCCGCACAACTTCTCAATCCCAAGGCCGAGTCGAGGGTACGTGCTTCCACCGCCGCGCAGAGACACCGCTAACAAATGCACAGAGGCGTGGGGAAGCTCTCCGTGTAAACATCTCTGCCGGAGAGGGCCTGCAGCAGGTATGCAATGACTGGAATGGTTGCGGCAGGGAAAGAAGAAGGTGTTCTAATGTGTGGAAAAGGTGCTTGCTTCAAATCTGGGACCCCGCGGTACACTGAAGATGTGAGCAATAACAGCAACAATGACAATAAATCTGTGGATTGAGACACTAACATCGAATAGGCTCGTCGATGGCGCCGGAGGAGTATGTCTACAGACCAAGCATATACTACATGTGTTGACCACTGGTGTAGATCAAGCTCACAAAAGACGGAAGCGTTCTGCTCAAGGAGATGGTATGTGTTTGACTATTCCAAGACTATCTTCACAAGCTAACAGCTCAACAGCAAATCCAAAACCCCACTGCCGTATGATATACCCCCGTTCCGCTCCTGAACCGCGACTCAAACAAGCCAGGTTATGATTGCGCGCGCAGCAACGGCACAAGACGAGATCACAGGTGACGGTACCACCTCTGTGGTATTGTTGGTGGGTGAGCTCCTGAAGCAGGCTGATCGCTATATTGCTGAGGGGCTCCACCCCCGAGTCATCGCAGACGGTTATGACATTGCGAAGACCGAGTCACTAAAGTTCCTCGACGAGTTCAAGCTCGCAAAGGAGGTCGACCGCGAGCTCCTCCTCTCAGTTGCCCGGACATCGTTGTCAACAAAGATCAACAGCTCGCTCGCCGAACAATTGACCCCCGACATTGTCGATGCCGTCCTCGCCATCTACCAGGCGCCCGCGAAGCCAGATCTACACATGGTGGAGATCATGACCATGCAACACCGTACCGCTGCCGACACACAGCTCATCCGTGGGCTTGCTCTGGACCACGGCGCGAGGCATCCAGACATGGCCAAGCGGGTCGAGAACGCATACATCCTGACTCTCAACGTCAGCTTAGAGTACGAAAAGTCGGAGATCAACTCTGGTTTCTACTACTCGAGCGCTGAGCAGCGAGAGAAGCTCGTCGAGAGCGAGCGCCGGTTCGTTGACGAGAAGCTAAGGAAGATTGTTGAACTGAAGAAGGAGGTTTGCGGTGATGACCCCAAGAAGGGCTTTGTGATAATAAACCAGAAGGGAATTGACCCTCTCAGTTTGGACGTGCTTGTCAAGAATGGCATCTTCGCGCTAAGGAGGGCGAAGAGGAGGAATATGGAGCGTCTGCAGCTGGTATGTGGTGGCACGTCGCAGAACAGCGTAGACGACATGACACCCGACGTGCTTGGCTGGGCAGGTCTTGTCTACGAGCACCAGTTGGGCGAGGAGAAATATACCTTCATTGTAAGTCAGTCCAACAAGGCTCAAATGCATACACTCACAAGAAACAGGAGGATGTCAAAGAGCCAAAATCGGTCACACTTCTCATCAAGGGACCAAACTCGCACACTATTGCCCAGATCAAGGATGCTGTTCGTGACGGCCTGAGGAGTGTGTACAACATGATTGTCGACGGAAGCGTAGTACCCGGAGGTGGTGCTTTCCAGGTCGCATGTGCAGCTCGCCTAAACAGCGAACAGTTCAAGAAGACGGTCAAGGGTAAAGCGAAGTGGGGTGTCTCAGCGTTCGCTGATGCATTGCTCGTCATTCCCAAGACGCTTGCGGCGAACTCAGGTCACGACATTCAGGATTCTTGTAAGTGGTTTAATACTGCTTTTCGCCGTCCCGTACTTACCAGATGATAGTGGCTGCGCTCCAGGACGAGCATGCCGAGGGCAATGTTGTGGGCCTGAATCTCTCGACCGGAGAGGCGATGGACCCTACTCAAGAAGGTGTCTACGACTCGTTCCGGGTTATTCGCAACAGCATAGCGTCAGCTACTGGTATCGCATCTAACCTGCTGCTATGTGATGAGATGCTCAAGGCACGACAAATGGTAAGAAGCAGCGAAAGGCCATCTAATGTCACATGCTAATCATTCGCCAGGGACGGGCGCCGGGACCTGGTGGCGATGATCAATGATAACGTTGCCTCTATTTTCGCAAGACAGGCTACTGCAGCGTCAGTGCGTGAAACCTCATGTTTTCCGCACATGCGACGACTCAATGTGTAGGATATAGAAACGCGGCCACAAAGCCGCAATTGACTTACCCCACGCACAGTCGCTGCAGCTCAGGATGCTTTGTCTAAATAGATTAACATGGGCTAAAACTATGCATGTGATCATTGGAATGAACACTCATATGACACGAACCCTTCCACAAACGTTGCTGCCTCACGGTGATGTCATGTCAAACCTTGTATAGACAATGTGAAGCATTTCTGACTGTCGAAACGTAATGCGTACAGCTGATACAAAGGCGGACAACTAGACCCCTATCCTTGCCGCGATTTAAGCTTAAAGTTAGCGTTCGGCTAACACGGAGGTAGCTGATGGTGCGGGGAGGGGGGCATGTTGCTTCCCAGGAACATAACACGAGGGTTAGCAGATGACTACTCAGATAGGGCCAGGATGAGCATGAGTCTCGTAAGAGATATCGATCGTGTCATTGATTGCCCGCTTCTTCTACTTCCATGTAGTGGGCAGACGCCGCGAAGAAAAGAAACCGCCTGAACCCCTTGTTAAAGATCACCAAGACGTACGTGCGACTAGCTACCCTCTGTGGAGAGGCCAAGCCCGCTGGAAACGCGACGGCAACTCGATCCAGTCGGCCTGTCCTCTCTTACTTGGAGACATTAATCGCTTTTTCTTTTGCACCCAATGGCAGTAACGACATAACGACGCCGAGCATTCCTTACGCGACACCTTGACTTGATCGCATGCACCACACGCGACTCTTGTTTTTTTATTCTACCGCGCAGCCTCAGCCATGTTCCGCTACCGACGATACCGCGCATTCCTAGTCTTTGCTGTTATTGCCGTACTAGCACTATACAAATTTGGAGGTTCGAGTGCTGCATGGAGGGAAGCTGCATCGCATGCAGTGGAAGCGGCACATGGCCTAAAGGGCACCGCCGAGGGGGTGCTGCAGGACGACACCAAGCCACGGCCTGCCGTGGCTCATGAGACCAAGAGCTTGAAGCTGCATGTTCCTGCTGCTAGTACGTCACGGCCGCTGCAGACGCCGCCTCCAGTCAAGAGTCTGCCTTCGTCCACACCCACCCCAGCAGCAACGGAACAGAAGCCTTCCATCCCCTCGCCCATACGACCGAACCCGCACGGCAGCCCCACCATCCCCGACGATGCACTGGAATCGTCAGCTGAGATTGAAGTGGTCCACTGGACAAAATTGCCCGAGAAGTTCCCTGTTCCTACCGAATCGCTCATCAAGTTGCCCTCGGGCAAGCCAAAGGCCATCCCAACGATACAAGCCAAATTCAAGAAGGAGGACGATGCCACCAAGGCTGACAGAGTTGCCAAACTGGCTAGAATTCAGAGTGTGGCCAAGAAGTCGTGGGACGGATACAAGGCCAAGGCATGGCTTCATGATGAACTGCGGCCAGAGTCTGGAACCTTCAGGGACCCTTTTGCACATTGGGGCGCAACATTGGTGGACTCTTTAGACACCCTATGGATCATGGGGCTGAAGGAGGACTTTGAAGAGGCCGTCAAAGCGGTAGACAAGATCGACTTTACAACTACCCCACGCGCCGATATCCCATTATTTGAGACTACAATCCGCTATCTCGGTGGACTATTGGCAGCCTATGATCTGAGCGAGAAGAAGTATAAGAACTTGCTCGACAAGGCGGTGGAGCTTGCCGAGATCCTCATCAGCGCTTTCGATACGCCAAACCGGATGCCCGAGACATACTACTACTGGAGACCCGACTTCGCCTCGCAGAAGCATCGCGCTGGTACCAATGTTGTCCTTGCAGAGATCGGGTCGCTTTCTGTCGAGTTCACCCGGCTCGCACAACTCACGGGAGAGCACAAGTACTACGACGCCGTTGCGCGCATCACTGACAATCTGGAGGAGCTGCAGGGCAAGACTCAGCTCCCAGGAATGTGGCCGGTATATATAGACGCCTCTGGGTGCGGCAGACGCTACACCGATACGAATGCGCAGGAGCCCCTCACAGCCCCTGACGGCTACCTCGCGGACCCGGTATCGACCGAGTCTGAGGCTGCCAAACACACTCCTACCGAGAAGCTGTCTCCAGATGGTAAGAAGTACGTCCCGTTGGACTTGCCAGATCCTGTCAGACTCTATCAAGAGAGTGATGCGGCCACAGTTGACAAAAAGTATGAGCCCTTGGACTTGCCGGACCCGGTGAGGCTCTATCAAGATGATGATATAGTCCGTCCGGGCGCAAAGGAAGAGTGGATTAAGCAAGGGACCGCCGGCAAGGCACAGATTAAGAACTGGGACAGTAAGCCAGTGGAAAAGCGACAGCTCGATGTTGATGAGGCCGAATCACCCAAAGCAGCGCTAGACGCTAAGAGTGCTGCCCCAGATCCATCTCCACCCAAGCCTGCTACACCAGAGTGCATACCACAAGGCTTTGTATCAAGCTCAAGCTACGGAAGTGATGAGTTTACGCTTGGTGGCATGTCAGACTCTACATATGAGTATCTGCCCAAACAGTATCTGCTCCTCGGTGGCCAGGTCGACAAGTATCGGACCATGTACGAGCAGTCGATGGAAGCAGTTAAGAAGCACTTGCTTTTCCGGCCAATGCTTCCCAAGGGAGAAGATGTGTTGTTCTCTGGCAAACTTCAAGTTCCCGCTAGCTCCGATCCGAGTAAATTTGGTGACCTGACTGCGGAGAATGCGCATCTCACTTGTTTTACCGGTGGCATGTTTGGAATGGGCGCAAAGATATTCAACCGCCCTGAGGACCTTGAAATAGCGAAGAAGCTGACCGAGGGTTGCGTCTGGGGTTACGATATGTCGCAGACGGGTATCATGCCAGAATCTTTCGAAGTTGCTCCCTGTGAGAACACGAAGGATTGCGCATGGAATGAAACGGCCTACTGGGATGCCATTGACCCGCGATGGGAGTCTCGGTTACATCATTACAAAGAACAACGCAAGGTATACGAGTCGCAAATTGCTTCTGCATCGTCATGGTACAATGCACAGCTTGCTGCAATGACTCCAACGCCTACGCCTGTTGCGCAAGCTCCGCGTGAGGCACGCCCTACGTCTTCTGCGGTCTATGCAGACACTCTCGAAAAGCGCCAGCTTGCTGAGCTTGTTGACGATGCGGAGATTGCGCACATGCCCTCTGCTGCCGCAAAGGTGTCGCAAAACCATGATTCAGTCATGGGTGGCGAATCTGAGGAAGGAGAAGGGCCGCCTACTAAAGTCCAACCCACTCTTGACATTCCGGAACTCGCGCCGCAGCCGAGCGGAACACTGCCAGAGTTCCCTTATGTTTATTCGCCGATGCCCGTCCTCGATCACAAGGACTATGTCCAAACTCGGGTTGTAGAGGATCGACTGCCAAAGGGGGTGACTAGAATCGGGGCCAGGAACTATATCCTCCGGTAAGCCTACCATGTTGTATTTGGTATGTGTTTTAATACTAACAATTGTTTAGTCCTGAAGCCATAGAATCTGTATGGTACATGTACCGCATCACTGGTGACAACCACTGGCGCGAAGCTGGCTGGCGCATGTTCCTCGCCATTGATCGGCATACCTCCACCGTCTACGGCAACTCAGCCATTGACGACGTTACCAAGATGGTACCTGAGCTGAACGATGAGATGGAGAGCTTCTGGCTGGCGGAGACACTGAAGTACTTTTACTTGCTCTTTGCGGAGGAGGATTTGATCAACTTGGATGAGTGGGTGCTAAACACTGAGGCGCATCCTTTCAGGCGACCGACTTGAAACGACTCCACACACACACACACACATGTATGAGGGTTGACAGGCAGTGGGAAGCGGAGTTTATGGTGTTTTTGGTATCGCGAGTATGTTGCGTGAAATTGGATATTTAGTGCGCGGGTACTCGACGTAGTATTGGCTTTTAGCAGCACTTTAGGGGAGTCGAACAGTGCGGTTTTATCTAAATCATGCTCACCACATGTTCCTACAGAGGACGGTGTCGCTGATGGCTCGATGCCTGAAGCCGTGCACTGGTATAACACACCGATGAGCGGCATAACAGTTCCTTTCGGTGCAGTCAGTGCAAAACAGCACACACCCACGTCCCCATGACCCAAATCACAATCACAATCACAATCGCAATTGGCGTTAGCACATCACAAATGCCGCGTCCCCTGGTGATGGTTTGGCCAAGATAACGCCTTAGCCAAAACACTGCATGGCGAGAAAGTCACCCGAGACCACGCACAGCCCCTAGCTCAGCCTCATACCAGGCGCGCATGCACCATGCACGACTTTTCAGGCAAGTCTTCCCTCTACTGCTGACTTCTAAGTGGTCCGCGGGACTTGCCCCGTGTGCAACCCACTCCGGTCCGGCGTGGGGTTTCTATATCTATCGTCATGTCATGCATGGATTCACATTCATACTGGGTAGGAATTGCTTCTTTTGAATTGATTATTCATTATCACATTGTTTTCGCTTGGTCAGATATGTCACTGCGACGTCTGTGGGTATATATATAAAGTCCAGCCTCGCCCCCACCCCACCCCCTTCACAACCGTTCACGACCAACGATGCTCACATTTATTCTTTACCTTTGTTTTTGCTTTTCGCTAACAATTTTTCTTTTTCCTTTTATTGCAAAGGGGACTTGTTCATTGCTTTTGAACTTCCAGAGTTGCTGTGCGCGTCATCTTCGAACATGGTATCGATTTGCGTGTTGACGGTGATTTTGCCAGTGGTGGCTGGCGTGTTAGCGCCGACGACGACGACACCGAGTTCCTCGAGGCCGCGGTCAGAGAAGAGCGAATCTTCGGAGCCGTTTGCGCGGTTGTGCGTGCCGCGTGTCGAGGGCTTGTTCCCGCTGCTCACGTGTGTAGACGTGTTCTGGCGGTTCTCGTTGGCCTTGCGGCGCGCAGACGAGAGCTCGTAGTGGCGGCCGTAGCTATTCGAGCTGGCTTTTGTCGAGTTTGTGCCGAGGATCATGGAGCGCAAGGCAGGGAGGCATGTCGCGATGATGGCGATTGCCGTTTCAATCATCGACACGGTGCACGTTAGCATCGTTTCATTCTTCTTGGAGTAGTAGGCGCGGACGACTGGGGAGGCTGGTCAGCTTGCAGAAAACCCATGTTGGACATCACCCGGCAACGTACTGCTAGCGATGACGACGAAGAAGCCCAGGGCAAAGATTGCGCCCACGCCAATCTTTTGCTTGAGCTTCATTTGGAGTCGCGATACCATTGTGATGGGCAGGCAGATGATGATGACGTCGGTGAAGATGTTGACTGGTTCGTTTAGCGCGCGTGCCACAAGCGCAATGCAGGTACAGCTCAACGTACAGAAGATGGTGATCCAATAGTTGATGTCCGAGGCTTTTTGGCTGCATTGATCTGCGCAAAGTCAGAATGCATGCTCTCCACGTGCGACGAGGCAGGCTCACAGTGGGGATCGTGAGACCATCGCTTGTTGTGCGGGAAGCACTGGAACATGATGTCGAAGAAGATGACGAGGTACATGACAGCGAGGCCAGCTAGTGCGGCGTTGTACACAACCACGAGTCGTGATCCCGGTGCTGCGAGGCTCTTGTAGAAGAAGACAAGGGCAAACTTGATGGCCCAAAGCGAGGTGACGTAGAGCGTTGATCCGGGAATGATCATCTGCATTATGCCTTTGAAGTTTTCTGGAGTCACCTTGGACATGTCTCCCAATCCCAGATTCCACATGTGCTGCTGGATGACCAGATCGCCAATTAGACATGAGAGTGCGATGAGGACGAGGAGGTCGTCAATGCCCAAGTTGCCTATTCGCTTCCAGCGCGTATACATGCGCAGCGCCACGAACGGCACTGTGGCTACGGTACAGACATACCAAGATACCTGTCGAACTGCATGAGCCTCCACCTGGTCGTCGATCTCACACACTCACGAAGAAGAAGAAGAAGCAAAGGAAGACGAACGTACCACTTGGCCAAGCTCCGTGTCCACCATGTTGCTGACGAGTGCGTGTGCGTGCTGCGTGCGTCCTGGCGGGCCCCGAAATAGAGCCGGGAGGTGTTCGATATAGCTCCACAGCGTCCACACTTGCGGGTGAAGGAGTGCGGAGTGACTGCCAGGAGTGCAAAGCGCGCGAGAACGAGGGTTTACAAATGATTGACAGCGGGGTTTCCGTGACAAGCTTCAATCTTTATCACATCTCCCCAGACGAACCCCCCTGAGGTACATGGCAAAACAGATGCTCCATGGGTAAGATGGATAAGGGCCGACTGTCAGCTTTATTCTAACGCAAATGCCACAAGCGTAGGCAAAGTGGTAGCTAAACCTGCCGACGAAACTGTTCGCGCAGCCACCTCGCGGCCGCCTGTTGGTACGGGTTAGAAGACACAGAGTCAGAGGTCCATGGAACCCATGTGGAATCCACGAAGAATGGGCATGAATGCGCCCACTTCGGCATCGGCTCGCTGATCCCGACAACGTGGCAAACGGCCGTCCCCGCACGACCGAGGCACGACACATGGCCGACCTTGGTAGCGAGCAGCCTCTTCCTGCTGGTCTGATGGCCTAACCGACAACTCGTGTGCGCCCGGCATGGTGCCAACGTCGTCTACTGTGTTGATCTGGTCGGACGTGCTCGGAACGAACGAACGATCGGCAGATGCGTCTGCTGGACAGGCCAGGCCAGTTCTATACGACACACGGCAGAGAAGCGAGATTCCTGCGAGGTCCCTGCACATGGCGCGGAAAGGGTTTTACAAGTGTTCCCAGACTTGCTGGCCAGCACTGCGTTTTGGGTTCAATGGCCGAATGGTACAAGCAAAAGACGATTGGCACGACTCGCTTAGGCTGCCGGACCCGCGGCTCACGATTCGATGCATCTAGGTTCTTCCTAGGACGGCATGACGCCTGCAGCCACGGAGATGAAAAATATTCTCCCCAGCTCCATCACACTATTGCCTGGCATATCTTCGGCACTCGTCTGCGAGCACGTCGGTAGCCTGCCAATTGGCGGTAAGAAGACCTACCGCGCAGTGGATACGCCGGCCAGGAGGGCTATATACATATACCCCCGTATGACAACCCGTACATGATCTACAGCTTGCGGCCAAACTCTATCTTCCTTCACCAGCCCAACTCCCTGTCTTTGCATTATGAGGATCCCGACAGCTCTCACATGCGGCTTGCACACCCTTTCGCTAGCCATCCTCTTCGGGGACGTGGCGGTCGTGGGCGGGACACCCCTGCCCTTGAAAGCTGCTAGGCAAATAGTCGACGCTACAGCAAATCTCCAAGCTGCCACTGTCAAGGGCTTTGCCGACTCACATGGGAATTCCGTCTTTCTCGGAATCCCATTCGCCGAGACTACGGGCGGTGAGAACAGGTAAATCCCTGGTGGCTCGGTGTTATAATGCCTTGCACTAACAACCCATATAGATGGAAGGCTCCAATCGCCAAAAAGTTCACAAAGGGCCAAGTCGTGAACGCGACAAAATACGGTGCAACATGCCCACAAGCAATCTCGGGGACCACATATACGCAGCAGAACGAGGATTGCTTGAATCTCAACATATGGGTCCCAGCTTCAAACAGCAAGTGGCCCAGGGCGCCACCGCCCCCTCCAACCCCCCCGAATCATCCTAACCCTCCAGCAGGCCCCTCTCCACCAGGTCCGGGTGCACCGAAAGATGCTGGTCTTCCAGTTTTCGTATACATGTACGGCGGTGCCATGGTCACTGGGTCAAGCAGCAACCCCCAGTATGTAGGCACAAACTTTGCCAACAAGGGTGTCATCTTCGTCAGTTTCAACACACGTGAAAGCTTGTGGGCGTACCCCAACTCTGCCGAGCTTGCTGGTGGAGCAGGGTCGCAAAACTTTGGTATCCTCGATGTCGACATGGCCCTGCAGTGGGTCCGTGACAACATTGCCCAGTTCGGCGGTAACCCTAACCACGTTGTTTTTGGAGGCCACTCCTCCGGCTCCGTTCAGGTCGATCATTACCTGTGGAACCACCCTGACACATGGCTCGTCGGTGCGGTTGAGATGGCCGCAAACGCAAAGTCTGGCCCGGCTGTCGGCCCCGTTAACCAGGCGCTCGATCTCGTTGCCAAGGAAGTCGGCTGCCCAACTGGCAAAGGCCAACTGGCGTGCATGCGCAAGGTTGATGTCTATGCTTTCCAGACCACTGCCTTCAATGCCACTCTCAACACCTACTTCACACCTGTCATCGATGAGAAGACACGGTACAGGGACTATGCCGCGCGCTTCAAGGCCGGCAAGTACGCCTCACATGTTCCTCTCCTGACGGGTAACTCCGATAAGGAGGGTGCCGTCTTTGGTCTGGTATACGGTAATGAGAACACTGACTTCAATACCTGGATCAACACCTTCGACGCCGATGTCGCCAATGTCCCAGACAACGTTCTCAAGACCGCGTACAACATCGCCGACTACTCTAGCGTCTCTGCCATGAGCGGCGCCCAGTACGGTGATGCGCGCTTCTTCTGCCCCGTTGACTATCTCCTCAACATGCGCAGTAAGAAGCAGAGCACTTGGATCTACCGCTTCGTCGCCCCCTACACCAACATTGTGCCTCTTCCCGTGGACCAACCTACCCATGGCGGCGAGATTCCCTTCTTTTTCGGTGGCAACGAGGTCTTTGCAGGACTCTCAGGTGTGACAGCAGAGGAGCAGGCGCTGGCTGACTACCAGAACAACTGGTTCGTATCCTGGATCAAGAACCCAACTGCGGGTCCAGGGTGGAACAAGGCCACGCCTAACAGCGGACCGCTCGGTAAGCTGGGCGTTCCTGGCAAACAGCTCACCATCGAGGTTGGCAACACAGCAGACTTCAATGCCAAGTGCAAGACGGTGTACGAGCCGTACCTACCTGCGTACCCTGTCATCCAGAATGTACCTGGTGCCGTGAACGCTGACCAAGGCGTCATCGGCAACTAGCTACGACACACACACACACGCATATATAATGAATGAACCTGTAAATATTCTTCTTAACTATAATCCAATAGACCATGTGTATACAACCAGTAACTTCATAGGCTTGGACGATGTTTGGGTGGGGCAAGGGACTAGTGACGCGGCGAGCTACCAGCTAAGAGGACCCGAGTATAGAATAACAACTTACTTTGCGCCACGAACTGACATGCGAATCGGAAATGGTGTCGTAATTCGAATTCCCATAATGCTGGGCTTGGCGATGTAATTATCCTAGCGACACAGGTATTCTCCAAGTTGCACAGATACCACAGCGGCAGCTACCAATTGACGTCCAGCGAACACACTAGACTCTTTGATTGCAACCGTCTACACCCCCAAAGGATAAGCCAATCACGAGTACAGGAACGGGCGATACCCAGAGCTGTAGACATGCGATTCTTTTTCGACAGATAACGACACGTACCGTGGACGAGCTTGTGATAGCAACCCGCAGCTTAGACCAACCACATGGAGAACAAAGGCAGGAATAGATCCAGGCAGCTGGTTTCAATATTCAAGTCCTCCAAGATATGCTCGGTTGTGTACTGTGAACGGCTCAAGCACCTGAAACTAGGATTCGTGTTGGCGGACCCGAGTCGGTCTAACACAAGCACTAGACTGACGGCGAGCAACACTTGCGTCATGCAGAACCAGGGGCTTAGAAGGCTAGATGCTACTTCTCTCAATCCCCTGTTCTTGCTCGCATCCAGATCGAATTAACGTCATATGTTGAGAGCGCTGCACGTTAGCGGTCCATTGAGGTTTGCCCAACGCCCGGCGTCGCTTCCTTCCTCTCCGGACCTACTTCCCTACGGGGTTTATATATATATAGCGTAACTGCGTCACAAATGCCTGCGCCTCTCTTGGTCCACAATGCACGCACTTGAATATTAGCATTGTGGCATGAGGTGGAAAAGAGACCTGTTTCGCAACTATCTGGGCGTAAGTTAATTTGGGCAGAGCGCTACTCCTTGTCGCACCGCTCAACAATATGTGGGCTTTCAATCTACAGTCTCCCTTTCATGTCGCTCACGACATAACGAACACAGGGGATAAGCTCATTTTGCACATGACATATCAAGAGTAGGGACAGGAGTACATCGTCCACACTGGATCAAGGCAACTACATGGAAGCACCTAGGTGCCAAGTTGAAGTATGGGACACTTACTGCGTGAGATTGCCACGTAGGGCAACTCATTGATCGACATGCAGCCCATACCCAGCCAAAGTTGGCTGCTACATTGTAATGCACTGCAATTCGTCTGCCTTGTATAAGGCATACCACACTTCCTTTTTGGCGAGTATTTGTGATGGAGCCTGTGCTCGACTAGACGCACATCCTGAGACCTACACGTCGCTATATCGTCTGATCTGTATGGCGATTAACAGACAGTTAAACAGTTCTGGTTTGGCACCCGGTCAGTCGTCGGTCAGATCTAATATGCGAAGGAAGTAGTCTCCCCTTCGCAGAGCCTTGTGGCATCCTTAAAGGTGTACATGATGACTGTTTTCGAAGAACCACCTACCTACGAACCTCATTGCCTCTTGGCAATATCGCAAAAAATCTCCATTAAGTCTTAGGAGCAACTCCGGTCCACATAATATACCTATGCGCATGTGGGTCCTGAATCGTTACGCTGTACGCCTTAGGTGGACTTCTGCTCTATGTTGGCCATGGTGCATCAGCTGCAGCCCCTTCAGGCATGCCAAAAGGAATTTGAGGGTCAAATATTAGCAGCCTGTTCTTCACCGTGTCGCTCTTCTTTTCAGAAACAACCAGTTCCTCATATCCCCCTCGCTATGGCGGCGAATCATCTCCTCGAACATACCGATTCCATATGGACAGTATCAATCCCTCAACGAAATGTAAATGAGTTGTTCAGAGACCATCGACAGCTGGCCTGGCTGTTATCTGCTACAACCTCCTTGCTGACAACAAGGTACCTACTGGTTGAGAGAAATTTTCACTATCCCTTGGGGCTATATATCAGTCAGAATGTAGCCACAGGGATGGTCGCTCTGGCGCTCTATCTATGGCGACACAGCGCCCAGGGAGTCAGCCACCGAAATGAAAAGGACGAGCGTTCGATTAAAGGCAAGCTGTTAGTAGCCGCTTCATACAGCTTACAAGCGCTGTCAGCATTTTGTGTCGTGCAGGCGGTGTTGCATACCCCGAACCTGCCACTATTGTGTATGATAGTCGTAGGTTCACCTAGCCCTTCTCAAAGTACTTCATGCTGACCTTGGAACCTCACCAGACAATAGCTTTTTGCACTGAAAGCCTACTACTTTACCTGCTCGGATGCACACCTCTCTCCGTTACAGAAACTCTGCGCCTTGGGATACTACTTCTGACTTGTGCTGGGATTCTGTACATGGAATATCGACTGTTAGTGCCCAACTTGGTCGCATCGGTCCTAGCAATGCTCTTTGTCGGCGCGGCGAGTGCGCTGAGAAGATTAACTGCCAAATACTATCCAGGAGATCTGCCTAGCCAAGGCATGGCTGCAGGTTGGATAGTTGGTATGGGCGCTTTGGCCATAGTGGTTTGCGCAGCTGTCGACTTTCCCAGTGAGCATTGGAGCGCATTCGATACGGGAAGCCTACTCCTCCGCACCCTCAATGCCTTCTCAACAGCAGCAGCAGTGCTGAGCGGAGGCTCAATACTCTTTCCATTGGAGATGCAGTCCGTCAGTCAGCTACCAGGGACCGATCTTGCCGTAACACAGCGACTACGCAACGTATCAGCACTTCTAATAATGACGGCTGTCACCGGCTGTTATTCGGCATTGACGTTACGTCGCTCATACACCAGTTGGTATCAGTTGTGTTGCTTCCTGCTCGCAATCTTGTGCACCAGTATCAAGGATATATACAACGTCATCTGGAACCAGCCTAGCGACCACAGCGACACCCATGAGGGCTACCGTCTCGTCGCACACCCTTCTGGCATAGTACCAGATGACATTGAAGAGCTGACCCTTGTGGAGCTACAAGCGCCCCGAGAGGACTTCGAAAGTCGAGGTCTTCGTTCATCTATGAGCAGCGTGGTCTTGGTCATACTTTGGACAGCATTTATAAGCTTCAACTTCGGACAACGACAGTATCGCCGAACGGAGCCCCTGATTGATCTGGGCTACAAGGCCATCAGCCCTTTGGAGGTCGTGATTAGCATGTACAGGGAACGAACTGAGGACGTCGCTGCGCTCATATCGAACCTGGAGAGAATGCCACAGATGGCGGACGCTCACATCACAATCTACTTGAAGGATCCTGAAGCTGATGAAGAAAAGATCAAATAAGAAACAAACGCGCAGGAAGTCATTAAGCTCCCGAACGTAGGACGAGAAGCCGAAACGTACCTCAACCACATCGTCACTCGATGGGACAGTCTAGCACAACGCACAGTGTTCCTCCAAGCCGACGTCCATAACCCACGAGAGTTCTACCCATTCTTGGAACAATATTTCCGCGTAAACCAAACAGGCTTCCTCAATCTAGGCTGGGTAGGCCAGATATGTAACGCCGACGATTGCGGCGATCGATTTGGATGGCAGGATGAGACGTCGCTGTTTCCGCAGATACAGTCACGGGTCGACCATTCCACGCGCGACCAATTCCTTCTCAGCTACAAGGGTCAGTTTGTCGTTACCGCCGCGCGCATACGAGGCATCGACAAAGCCATCTACGACGACCTTCGGGAGCTCCTCGTCGACGAGAACAGCTGGGCACACAACGAACCTTACCTACAAGGTCGACAAGACTCGATGAGCCAGCCATTCTTCGGCTATACAATGGAGAGGATATGGAACCTGTTGTTTCAGTGCTCAGACATGGATGTCGCTTGGAGATGTCCAACCCTACTGAGTGGACGCAGGCCTGGTGGCAGCATTGCGGACTGCCAGTGTTTTGATACGCGGCTGATGGACGGTGCCTGAGTCATGTGTCAGGAATTTGCTTATATTTTGTGATACCCCTAGACTCGAAGGACGTAGAGTGCTTCCTAGTTTTGCGTCCTTTTTCTTTTTCTCTTCCCCCCCCCTTTCTTCTTCTAAAAATATAGAAAGAAAGACGACAAGGGAACCAAGCTATGCCCAGCGTACGGCATGATGGGAGGCTGTGTCTCGGTACTGGCTAAATTTATACGTACAATGTCAGCTTATCTTCACGCACACACCAAGGGGGCTCTATTGTATTGCCCTTGGGTTTATTCCAGCAGGGGATCTTCTGCCTGGGAGATAACGCATTCCACAGGACAACGCGTAGTGTCCGCGGACGAGAAACGTCACGCCCGTCTCCTGTCCCCCGCGTTTGAGATGCTGATGGTACAAGACAGCCGAAGATGCAGGAGGTTTGAAGCGCCAAGCTGAAACGTGTTACAACCGGCTAGATCTCGCGTGCGGTCTAGCACGTGATACAGATCCCCACTTTTTCAACGGGGCACGGGTCCGCCAACCGACCCTTGCGGCGGCGCAGAGCGGCGGCGGAGCAGCACTCAAACATGACTCGGTTCCATTTGCACAACAATGGCGTCGCAGAGTGTCCCCTTTCTCTCGAAACATCCTGCGGTAGATGTTCGCTGAGCTAAGGTTGTTTTCAGCGCCTATTTTTCCATTCTAATGCCCTGGATTCTCCTGGAAAAGTTGCCTCAACAGTCCACACCCGGAAACTAGACCCCTTTCCTCGAATATCCACTCTGTACACGAGACATGGCGACCGTTCAGCGAACGAGCAACACGCTCTCTGTGTCTTCGAATCGAAGTTCCGATGGTCAATACAAGCACCGTCAAAGCATGCTATTCCGGGAACTAGAGATACTCCTCGAACTCACACCTAGCACCTTCAGCTCACCCCTTCTGGCTCTTCCAAGGGAAATCCGGGACCAGATATTTGACTATGTGTTGCCAGACACCAGGAACAACCGCCCGGAACTTCATACATGTCTCTGGGGAGCGGAAATGTCAAATGGCGAGCCCTGGAGACACGACATCTTCGGCTATGGACCCTCGGTAACCAAGGCGTCGCGGTTGCAGCCAGAATTACTTCTCATCAACAAGCAAATACGAGCAGAATTGATGGAAAATTACTTCAGTCGCAGCAAAGTCAAACTGCATGCCGAACTGCGAAATACCCCGACGAACAATGATTATTTTGAATTCTCACAGCATATCCTGAAGCTGCCCATGCTGAAGCATGTCACGCATATACGCTTTTACGTGGAATGGAACTATACGACGCTCAAGAATGGAGGAAGAGACAGGATGCTAAATGATCAAGTCCGCATGACATCCAATTTTCTACGTGCAATGGATGATATTGCCCTGTCACTCCAAAACGTCGAAACAATTGAGCTGTCTGTACTCTTCTTCTGGAAGTTCCGATCTGGGAAAATGTACAGCCTTTCCATGCAGGATCTATTCGACCTCGAAGGGGTTTTCAAACGATGTGCTGAGCTGCGGTGGCTCGGCTTGCTTGGAGAGAACGAACTACCTGGGAAGAAGACCAAAACGACTAGTACATATCTCAGTCCTGGCTCCGCAGCGGCAGCTTCTTCAGCGGGGGTGGGGTACAAGATGTCGACTGAACGCAAGGGCACAGAGCAGAGTGGTGGGATGGAGATTTGCATTAGTAGGGATCTGGAGGATGCGATGGAGGAGAGGAGAAAGAGTAGCGTGGACTTTTTCGGCAATTATGAGATTGCAGAACCGCTACCGCAACCAAGTTATCGGCACGATACCATGATTTAGGATGGGGGAAAGAGCTGATTGTTCAGTCGTGAAAGCAAAAGAACATGATATACTATCATAATACTCCGGGATTTGGACTATAGTCATCTCCGGGAAAAGTTTGTCCGCGACACGTGCCGCAGAGCAACCCTAAATCCTAAGATCTTCACCGGTATATCATTTGGCAATCGTTCGAAGGGTTCTCGTTCTTATCCACCACACGATTCCGGCATGCCATACCCTAATCATTATACGCAGCCATTCGATGCGATACCTTCCAGCACTATGTCTCAGAGGACCAAGTTGCATGCTCTATACGGGCAGTCAGCATCCGCGCTAGCACGGGGTGGAGTAATGAAGAAGAGCGCACTATAAGCCTACACAGCCGCAAGAGTACCTATGAGCCTGGTTCAATACACAGCGTTGTAACAGGTGGTACGTCAGCCATTACAGCGAAGGCGTTATGGTGGGATGTTGATACTGGGGTTTTAAGGGGAAAGTCAGATTCAGATCAACTGTACATGCGTTTTCGTATAATCTTTCCAACCAAGTTCATCCTACAACCGACTATAAAAGCCATAGTGAGGGGGTAAAGTAACGTTTATGCACAATGATACACGAGTGTGCGAATAGCCACTGTCAGCAATACGATGCTGCAGTCATGACGGACCGTTGTAGGCGGGTTTACACTTGCGCACCAGCCACATACATCAGAACCTGGCAAGAGAGCAGCAACCTAAAAGTCAGAATGAAAACATGACTATCACATGGAGTACCCAACAGCAACCTCTAGAGATCATCTGTTATGTTGCACTTGTTGCAAATCTCTATCGTTTCCCATCATAGACGAGAAATGCGGCATTCTCTGCAAGCGTCTATTACCACCCTCCTTCCAAGCCTTCTCGGCCTCTGTTAAGAGCGAAGTTCTAGATAGTGCAGGGATCCCTCAGGACCATCATGTTCGAGATGCAGGGTAGCTGATTAGCGTAGCGGAGCGATGGTGCGTGAACCGAGCGTAGTGTGTTTGTTGCAGATTGTTAAGCACATGAAGATGGTGGGGAAGAGAGGGGGCTTCCACAACTCCGAATGGGGTTCACAGATTCTCATCAATACAGCATAACCGATGTGGGGTATATGCACGGTTTCCGGTGATCGCAAGAGTTTTCACACCGTAACAGCTTCCAGCCTTTCCGTTTACTAACGTAGTACGTACACTTCTAAGCAATGAATAGGCTTAGTCTTCAATGTGGCTGGGGTGCTTGGGGCCGATATTTCACAAGTACAACTCGAACACCCCGGCTTGGCACCCCTCAACGTGCGCAACATCTCTTTGGAATCCCAAGCTATCCACACACAATGTTCCCGCTGTAGGAAGGGCGGAATCAAACACTATGACCTTCGCAAGCGGAACACGTGATATTCCATGAACGGGAAGCAGGTAACCGTATCCGATCACACTTCCCACCTCTGGCTACATGTACTCTTGTTCCTTCCTCCTATCAATTACACCACCTGTGATCCATCCCTATCTACTTGTCCTTCGTCCGGATGCGTGGTTTTGGTAGGTAAGGCAGCCGAGGTTCTTATCACCGGTCCCGTACCCGTGACTCAACATGGTTAGCTTGGTGGTCTTCTAACCTAACCACTTCCATTTCTACATCAACTCAAGCAAGTCCTGCCCTGCGGACATTCAAACGTCGAGCAAAACAACGCAACATACCCTTGGGGCAGCTCCAGCCACCACAGCGCTTCGCCATGTCACAACCGTCTCCACCAAGACCATATCAATACCCTACCAGAAGCGAGATTATAAATTTCGCAGCAGCCGAAGGTCACGATGCAGATATCCCTAGTAACCTTGGCTCGATACGTCAAGTGCCTAGTCATACTTCCGAGAACTCGCAGCAAATATATGAGAGGCAGAATAACACAGACGCTGAGAAAGGCCAACCCGGCTCAGTATCGTGCGCAGGTGAACAAGGGCGAGAAGTCGAATTACAACATGATCCTGATATCGTCGACTTTGACGGCCCCAACGACCTCGAGGACCCAATGAACTGGAAATCATCGAAGAAATGGGGTATGGTAGCTCTCGTATCTGCCATCACCTTCCTGGTCCCACTCGCGAGTTCACAATTTGTGTCTGGGGTTCCAGAAATCATGCAAGAGTTCCACTCAACAAGCGGTCTGCTCAAGGGATTCATGGTGTCAGTCTACGTGCTTGGGTTTTCGTTTGGGCCCTTGGTAATTGCGCCGCTGTCCGAGATGTACGGGAGGTTGCCGTTGTACCACAGCTGCAGCTTTTTCTTCATCATGTTTACCATTGCAGCGGCGCTGGCTACTAACATGGCCCAGTTTGTTGTTTTTAGATTCTTGATGGGGTGTTTTGGTGGGGCGCCAATGGTGCTCGGAGGGGGGACTATTGCGGACCTTATACCTAGGGAGCAGCGTGGTACTGCAATGGCTATTTGGATGATGGGACCGAGTGAGTGGGGCAGGACTGGGTGTCATGAGTGCTAGCTGACGACGTGGGTAGCCGTTGGACCTTGCATCGGTCCCATCATTGGGGGGTTTCTTACTGTCGCCAAGGGCTGGAGGTAAGTCAGGATTCTCTCAGATCAAATTTTGAGATTGTCCAAGAACTGACGGGTCTATTTGTGCAGATGGAATTTCTGGTTCATCGCCATTGTGGTATGTTTCCCTGCCGCCCATTCTCAAACACGACTAACTTTTTAGGGAGCTGCGTTCTTCATCGTGTCGCTCGTGTACATGAGGGAAACATCTGCCATCATCATTCTCCAGCGTAAAGTGAACCGCCTCAAAGTCATGACCGGCAACACCAAACTACGCTCCAAACTCGATTCTGGCCGGACCCCACGCGAGCTATTCAGATACTCGATTGTCCGACCGACTAAGATGTTGTTCCGCTCAACAATCTGCTTCGCAATTTCGCTTTACGTTGCCATTACATATGCCTTTCTCTACATCATGTTCACGACATTTACAAGCATCTTCGCCAATCAATACGGCTGGACGGGCGGAATAGTTGGCCTCTCATTCCTTGGCCTTGGAATTGGCTCCTTTATTGGCCAAGTCACGTACATGCACTACGGTAACAAGGTCGTACACAAGCACATGGCACGCGGCGACTTCTGCCCCGAACATCGACTGTACATGATGTGTATTGGAGGTGTGTTCATCCCCATCAGTCTTTTCATCTACGCCTGGAGTGTACAATACAAGGTGCACTACATGGTACCCATCATCGCAACGGGTATCTTTGGGTTTGGTCTCTTGATGACGTTCATGCCCGCGACGACGTATCTTGTGGACGTATTTACGGTTTATGCGGCGAGTGCCATGGCGGCGTGTACGGTGATGCGTAGTCTTGCGGCCGCGTTCATTCCATTGAGTAGCGAGGCCATGTATGCGCAGTTGGGGTATGGATGGGGGAATACCATGCTAGGCCTTATCGCTGTAGCTTTGGTCCCGATACCGTTTTTGTTTATCTGGTATGGAGGTATGATCCGGGCGAGGAGTACAGTGAAGCTTTAGATTCAGATACCTGACTCTACACCGGAGAAGAGTTCTTTGGCATAAAAAGAATAGCGCATATGACTTATTTAAAGAGATCCCAAGACTTATGATATAGACTAAACAACTAATAACAGAGTTCAGGTACCCATGTTACATGACTCGTGTAGGCTACGTGGTGTCCCAGTCTTGATTTGATTTCGTCTCACACAGGAGAGCCATGTTGGCTGTGTGTAATTTAAAATGGCGACTGAACAATTCCCGAGCAATTGCATCTATAGACACGGTATTCTTCTGGCTGTGAGGTGTGCAGTGAGAATCTGACGTCATTGATAATATTCTCGTATTTCACATTAGCCTCAAGCCGTAACCCGAGAGTAGAAGGTAGTAGTGATCAAGCGCCAGCATATAACCGTTTCTCCTTCCTACCTCGAAATTTCTCTACCTTTCCAATCGCAAAAGCAGTATATTAAACTAGAGTATTATGGCACCTACAAATGTCTCCGAGTCAAACACTTCTCTCACTTACACCAAACCATGCAGCCAACCGCATCTAACCCATGCCCCCATTCCAACACCCAAACCAAATGAAGTCCTTGTTAAGATCAAAGCTGCAGCCATCAACCCGGTTGATATCCAACTCTGGGGCAACCCGGTAATTGGCTGGCTGGCTGGAAGCAAAGAGAAAGGCATAGGGCGAGATTACTCTGGCGAGATAGCCGCTATCGGCTCTGGCGTAAAAGAGACTGGGAAATGGGACGTTGGAGATGAAGTTTTTGGATTATGCAACCGACCGGTACGTTAAAAAAACAGCCTCCAATAGACCAAGCTCTGTAATCCACGAGAAGTAACAAAGCTAAACATGGTGAGCAAAAAAAAATCAGATGGCCGAAGGAACATTCACCCACTATCTCATCATAAACCCAAGCACCGAACCCATGGCAAAGAAACCATCCACCCTAACCCACCACGAGGCCGCAGCTATTCCCCTCGTCGTCCTAACAGCTTTTGCAATACTCGATTGGCTGCCCCCGGCCTCGCGCTCCCCGAACCCAGAGCAGCGGCGCGTCATCGTGTCTGGCGCAAGCGGCGGCGTGGGAATGTGGTGCGTGCAGCTCGCAAAGAAAGTGTACGGATGCCACGTCATAGGCATCTGCTCGGATCGCAACGCAGATTTTGTACGCGAACTGGGTGCGGATGAAGTCATCGACTACGGTACACAGGATGTAACGCAGTCGCTGCTGTCGAAGCGGCCGGACGGGAAAAAGTACGATTTGTTCATTGATTGTGTGGGTGGGACGGACATGTTTGCGCATTGGACGGAGCTGCTGCATACTTGGAGCGCCTACATTACCATTGTGGGGGATAAGACGTCGAGGACGGCAATGGGTGGGCCGCTGACGTATTTTACCTATCCATCGCAGGTGCTGAGACATGTTCGGGGGTGGATTTGGGGGCCGCGGTATGCAAACGTTATACTGTACCAGAAGAGCGAGTTGTTGGAGCAGGTGAGGCAGTTGGCCGGGGAGGGCGAGGTCAAGGTTGTGGTGCAGGATGTTGTAAAGGGAATTTTGGACGAGGAGAGGCACAAGGAAGCTTGGGAAAGCGTCAAGAGGTATATGGAGGAGGGAAGAGTTAGGGGGAAGATTGTCGTTGATGTATCGTGATGGGTGGAGGGGAGAAGGGATATACAATGGCTCCCAGAGATTTGTAGTGCGCATGTTTTAAATTCGAAGTAAGCTGTGCGTACCAGCTATCTCAAAAACCCATCTCTCATTTCCCACTCAATCTATGTCCATAAAACCCTTCTAAAAAAAACCCCCTCTAACTCCCTTCTAACATCCTATCTAGCACTGTAGCTTTGCAGGACCAGGAATGGTGTACGGACCATTGCCCTTGGGCTGACCCTGAGCATTGTAGATGCTAAGCTTGATACCAGCGTCATTCGCACCGTAAGCACCTGGGAAGCCAACTGTGTTGCCCATCTTGGAACCAGAGCCAGAAACCTTGATTTGAGCGCATCCCTAGAAAAAAAACCCGTTAGCACACATTGTTCCTCGATCGTCTCAGTATCCATAGAAAAGCTTACCATGTAGAACTGCGCACCACCGGTCGAGCTAGCACTGTGCAGAGCAATCATCTCAGCGCGGAGGAGATACTGTCCAGGAGCGACGCAAGTCGGCATCGTCATTTCCGTCCATCCGCCGTTGTTGATCATGCGGTCAACGCCCCAGTTGCCAGAGCCATCGAGGCCGTCCTCGGAGACCTTGAACCAGGCCAGGCCAGAGGGCGAGGCAGTGGCTGCGTTTGAGACCTTTGCCATGTAGAAGATGGCGGGACCCTTGTGGGACTTGGCGATTGGGTGGTCTGGGTCGTTTGCGTATCTATTTTTCGAGGTTAGTGGATTTTGGGGTGGTGGTGGGCAGACGTCGAAATGGGCAAACGTACTGTGCTCCGCCAACGACGTGGCCCCAGTTGACACCGATCTTGTCTCCAGCCTTTACGTCAATCACCCGGCTGGAGGAGGAGGGGTTCGCATTGCAAGCAAGGCTGGCATCGTTTACGTTGGTGATGGGGTTGTTGGATGGCGCAACGCGGATACCGACGCCTTGACCAAAGTCCTGGCCATTGACTCGAACGCGCTGGGCAATGGTATGGGCTGAGCCTAGAGCGGGCAGCAGAGCAGTGGCGATGGAGAGGAACTTCATTTTGAGCGAGCGAATGGATGTTTTGCGTGGGTCTTTGTGGGAGTTTGTTGTGCTGTGGGAGTGGATGTGGTTCTTTCCTACGTGATGTCTTGCCTCCCTTAAATACATCATCTTTTCTTTCTAGACACACCCAACCTAATGCGCCTGGCGCCCATGCATAGACAGCTTTGACTCCATCATCTACGCCCTCTGATGGATTGCAATCTATCAAGGTCATATGAAGCCAGTGCGAATGAGTCCCCAAGCATTGGCGTGCAGCCCAGGCTTGCCTTACACTGTGGTTGGCATCGCTGTGGTCGGTAAACATCCAATAAAGAGAGAAACACTGAACCACTCTCGAGCTGCAGAGTGGTATCGGCTCTGTCGTAGGCGTCGATTTATATTGTTTCGAGATGACAGCCTCGTGTAACGATGGAGCACATGACGGATGCTTGGCACTGTTCCTGTGTGCTGTCGCTTAATATATTTCCACGGTAGAGGCCCGTGGGCATGGACCTAATGACCGATGATTGAAAGCGAGCGTCATCAATAGATGTCGAGCCTTGCTGTGTAACTCGGCGCCCGTGATTGACTAGTAAAATCCGCCTAGTGTACCGCGGCCATCTGCAGCATAGCCCCAGGCGTGAGGAAATGAAGTGACTACCTTCTGGCTATGACTTTGCATATTGAGGTTTTGAGGAAAAGGTCTGTATGCTACGAGACTATTGGAAATGTAGTCTCTGAGGCCTTATTCTCTCAACCGTCCTCTCTGTCCACTTCTGATATTCTCACAAAACCGAAAAGTAACATGGGCCAGAAGCATGACTGCCACTGTGTGCTTTTAGTAATTTGGAGTAATTTGTTTGCATTTCTGTACCACACGGTGCAAGTATGGTCGAGTCAGTTCTGTTTGTTGGCCAGTTGCCGCAGTTGGGATTTTCTTTGTTTGAGGCTAGAGTTCGGGAATAAAGTGGAAATCATCTAATTTCAGGCACATTGTTAGGGTTCGTGTGTGTCGCAACCTGCAGACAATCCTTCTTCTTCTCCTCAACTTCCTTTACTGGATATGTAAAGTGACAGTGTCGGGCCGTGTCCTTTAACAAGACCGAGGTAGTTTATTTAGCTCGATAGATTTCTTGGTATGGTACTTTACTCAAGGCATTAGGGTAGTTCCACACGTTAAGTAGTTCCATCGGCCTTGACTCGACTCAGTCGTTATCATGATTGTGGTCAACAGTGATCGGCCCGATGCGGAAAGATACTTCCCCCAACGAGTACAAAACCGCAAGACGAAGGCAGTGCGCGTAGGGCAACTATCGTGACTGCATCTCTGTGGAAAACTACGTTTGTGAACAGTGTTTTGTGGGCCTTTGTTCAGCATGGCCGCTGTTCAAATGCGACGCAGCGATGTCAAGAGTACCAAAATAGCGTCTACCACAGTTGTCATGTTCTAGTGTCATCTAGGCCCGGATTCCAAACAGCTAGGTGAAGGGCGCCGAAGCTCAGAGCCTGGTGTAACTTGATTGGCCGTCAAACGTAGCAAGGCATTTACCGGCACCCTGTATTTGTTAGCGTTGAGTAGTCTTGACTTGGAGCAAAGCGTCTTTCAGGGGTGCATGCCGGCTGTGCTGTCCCCGAGAAGCTTACAGTCGACGAGGCAGGAAGCAGGACCTCGGCATTCCCCTTGATGCACTGATCTACTGAGATGCCGGGCGAATGCAACTCAAATTCTTGGGTCGGCACGTTCGGCCTATTTTCTCCACATCAAGTCTCCACGTGTTGGCCGGCGCAGATGCATGTAGCGACTCACAATGCGCTTGAAGCACGACTAGCAGCACCAGTAAGATATGGTTGGTCCATGAGGTGAAGAAACCGGGAAGCCACACCGGCAGACTGTGTCTCCGCGCTGTTCCGCAACCCTCCATGTAACTGTTGCCACGACACCACATGCGACGGCAGCCCAACGGCGCGATACGAGAGCATCAAGGAGAAATGGTGATAGGCCGAATATTGGAAGCAGTGCCACAGACTAGAACGCGCAAAGCATCGTGGGCTGCACGATGACGGTAACGTTCGGGTACCGATGACATCATCTATACATGTCCATGGTAAGCTTCTTCACCTGGGCATAGTCAGCGTCAAAGGCCGGTATTCGAGCGCACAAGTTGGGTTGGGTTGGGTCTTCTTTTACTCGTCCTGCTACCAGACCGACTGAGAACATCGATTCATTTGCTGCGGACGGGGGGAATTGGAACGAAATTGAGCGTACATACTGATCTACGGCACCATCTCCATCCGGCGTTAGTCTGCTGCGCCGTGACCCCTCCGAGGTCTCCACACGTCATCGCATACCACAGCCACAGCCACACTTCATCAGGGTTCCAAAAGGTGTTTGCAGCAACGGGTGAAGCTCTGGGCTGTTGGTACGAACGTCCTGGTAGAATAAAAGTCGCCAAGGGTCCGTCCACCCTACTGTCGCACTCCAAAAGCAACGAACCGGCAGCCCAAGGTAGCAATTGCTCGACATGGCGACACAGCGCCCAATTACCCCTTCGGCCTACGCTCCTGTACCGCAAGTAGACGACCCTACTCACCTCAGTCGCGGATATGGCACTTCTGCGCCCACAAACTATGGCGTGCATGATTTCGCCGACGCTTCAGCAAGCGCGCCACAGGAACGCTCGCGCCTAGGCAGGTTCGAGGAGGACTTTGACGCGCGCACACGAGGCTCGTCCATCATCGACAGTGACATGCCCCAGCGCTCCTCTTCCTCTACGCTCAATCAAGGAATAGCGCCTTCGCGCAGTGGCACGCTCAAGAAGAAGAGCTCTGTCAAGAGGAGCGGGAGCCTGAAGCGCAGTGGGAGCCGGAAGTCCATTCACGCTGGTAGCATACGCGGCGTGGCCATCGAAGACCAAGAGCGCGGCTATGATCGCGAGGACAGTGTCTTTTACACGCCCGTACCCACAAAGGGCACCCCTACCGAACTATTAGCAGACCGTTTCCAGAGTACGTCAGCCCACATGACCAAACAAAACACTCGACTAACAACGTCCCTAGGCTGGAGAAAGTTCCTCAAAGACCTCATCGCCTACTTCCGAGAGGTCGCTTCCTCGTACGAGCACCGCGCCAAATCCCTCCTCAAGGTGTCAAACGTCATCAACAACACCAATGCGCCCGCAGCACTCCTACTCGAGGGGGGCTTGAATGACGCCAACCGCATCCTTCGCGACTTCCACAAGCAGGCCATTCTCGAAGCGAACAAGGCACGCGACGTAGAGGCAGATGTGATCAACCAGCTCAGCGGATTGCGAGCCGATCTTGCTCAAAAGATCAAGGAGATCAAGTCACTCTCTGGCGATTTTAAGAATAACGTCGAGAAGGAGAAGGAGGTGACGAGAAAGTGTGTGACGGCACTCGAGGAAGCGCTAGCCCTTGTTGACTCGGACCCGACTGCCATTGCTGGCAAAGGGGATCCATACGTAGTTCGTCTGGGCGTCGAGCGACAGGTGGAGAGGCAGATTGACGAGGAGAACTATCTTCACAGGGTCAGTCAGTGCAAACGTGCAAACTTCACACGGCTAACATCCCTAGGCCTACCTCAACCTCGAGAACTCTGGTCGCGAACTGGAGTCGATCGTCGTCGGTGAAGTCCAAAAGGCCTACAATGCCCTTGCCAGCATTCTGAAGCGCGATGCCGATGAGCAGTACAACACGGTCGAGAGACTTCGCAATGGCCCAATCGCTATGCCGCGCGATCTCGAGTGGAGCAGATTTGTAAGAAGCGACCCACACTTTGTCAACCCAGACATACCCCTACGCAGGCTGGAGAACATTCAGTATCCTGGCAAATACCATCCGGCTACCACGGAAGTTAGGGCCGGCATGCTTGAGAGGAAGAGCAAGTATCTCAAGTCGTACACACCAGGCTGGTAAGTATGCTGTTCTATTTCGTGTGTCTGGTCTAACAGCCCAGGTATGTTCTGTCGCCTACCCATCTCCATGAGTTCAAGTCGGCCGATCGCATCTACACTCAGCCTCCAGTCATGTCCTTGTATCTGCCCGATCAGAAGCTTGGCTCTCGCTCTCAGCCCGGAAGTTCCTCCCACAAGTTCGTCATCAAAGGCCGCCAGGCTGGATCCATGCACCGTGGCCATACCTGGGTATTCCGGGCAGAGACATACGAGACCATGGCTGCTTGGTTCGAGGACATCAAGGCCTTGACTGAGAAGAGCGGAGAGGAGCGAAACGCCTTTGTACGCCGCCATGCCAGCGTCAGGAGTACCAGTGTCGGCAGCCACCACTCAGCCAGTTCAGATGGTGGACTAGAAGAAGACGAGGCAGACGCCATTCCGTTCTCTGCCAATCAGTCGATGAAAACCCAGACCGTGCACGACCAGTCTCCGGTGCGACCTTCACGGCCTTCTCCAGGTGGGCGATTCCCATCCGATTTGATGGTCAACCGTAACTTACAAGCCCCTCTTTCGCCATCTAGTGGAAGTTCGGAGGTCGGTAATGATCTAAACATCATGGCCGGAGGTCTACCGCAGGAAGCCCACCCCACGTATCCCACTCAGACCCCAGCTTATCAGCATGTTGAACCTGTCCAGCCAGTTCAATATGCCCAACCCACCCCGCAACAGCCCCAACCCGCTTTTGTAAACTCATATCAATATACCCAGCAGTCCTACGACCCCATGACTGCTAATGGTTCATCTTACGTGTCCGAACCCCAGCCCTATCCAACGCAGCAAACTCGCACCGAGAACTTCGACCAGCCAGTTGGCAACGACCAACCCATCCAACGCCACGACAGTAACAACTATGGCGACTGGATGGCGCCCGCTGCAGGAGGAGCGGCAACTGGAGCTCTAGCAGCCGAAGCATATCGGAGGAAGCAGTTGGCGCAGCAGCATCTGCAGGCACAGCAGCAGAGCCTAGACGAACACTCAGAGCAACATCCCAGCGAACAGTCCAGGGCAATGGAATTTGCAGACGCTACTCCTGTACAAGAATTCCCTGAGAGACACCCCGATCACATCCGCCCTGACCAGATTGACGACGCAGGCCATGTAGCTCAGCCTTCTGCGCCCGCTGTGCAGCCGAAACCTGACCCAATCGTTGCACCTGTCTTGGACAGCCAAACTCACTCGCAGAGCAACAGTCAAGGAACACCTGCAACCACGTCGTCTTTTTTAGGAAAATCTGAGGTAGGCGCCGCCCCTGCCTTTGGTCAGACTGTCAACGGCGGCCCTGTTCCTGTGGATTTGGTTGACACTGCGGACTCTATGGCACATCCAGGTATGCCTAAGAGAATGGACACTGACATTAGTGTCAGTGACCTCCATGTTCCGGGTGAATATCCTAGGTCGAGTGTCAGCGAAGCCACAATCACTGGAAGAGTGCCTACAGAGAACACGACGTTTTTGAACTACAACTGATCACGCTAAGGATACGAATACATGAACAAAGGGAGCGATACGGATGATGGATGATACGGGTATGCGAAATGGCTGGTCTGGGGTTGGGGCTCATGGGAAAGAGCATGGGATTCAAATGGATGACTTTCTGTCAGGATCTCCACGTGGTGGATTGTTACGTTTATTCTTTGCGCTTCTTTCCCTTCGTTCAGAGTGAGCTTGCACGCTCTTCACAACTTTTCATAAACCACCCCCCCTTTGATACCCAGCACCGCATCACACCCGGGAAAGAGGACACATGTAGTTTGTTTTAATATACCTTTGCTATTCGCTTTGCTTCCTTTCTTCAGTGGTTAGGTTGAATTACGAGTTGAACTACCAAACCGGGTGTTGAATCGTCCCAGTTAGGTAGGATCATGGGGCAGTCAGCCAACCCAACCCCATTGTGATAAGAGCCGAAGTTTTCTCAACCCATCAATTTCGGCACAAAAGAGAAGGGAAAGGGGATTTAGACGATCGTCGGCAGCACAGCGGACAAACTTTCTTCTCAAAACACATACACGCGAATGGCAAAAAACAGATAGCTCCCTTGCAGCACATCACTTTATCTGCAACAACCCAACACCCACCGTCAACATGAACATCGTACCATGAGTATTTTCCACTTCATCGTATTCGCATTCAACAATCTTGCATGCCGTCTATCCCTTGATCCTCTCTCTTCCTCTGTGCCCCCCTCCCTCCCCTTTTTTTTCTGGCTGCAGCACGCACGTACGCAACTCTGACTTTCTTCCGTGTGCCCGCAAACCGTTGTAGCTGGGGCCATGCGCCCAACCTAGTATTTTCCAAACCATGCGAAACAGAAGAAAATAAACAAAAATGAATAGAACGTGTGTGTCTGTGTGTGTGTAGGATGTTTTTACTTTGTTTGTTTGTTTTGTTCCTCTGGGGGATTGCCGTCTGGTATTCTTTGTTGCCGTCCAAAAAAAAAGATGGTTAGATTTTGCGAAGAGTTTTTCCATCTTTCTTCAAGATTGGGTGGGGGGGGGGGCTTTGTAGCAAGATGCAGTGAGGAGAAGAGGGACCAAAGTAAATACATAGACTGATATATGTTGTATATTACTACTACTCTTCTATTCTCTTGTCGCTCTAGATTTGGAGAGTTAGAAACGGGAGTTACTTTTTTTTCTCCAAAAAAATCTTTTCTTTCCCTCTCTCTTTCTCTCTCTCTCTGAAAATTAGTTGTGCATGGCTTATAGACAAGCCAAGACAAGACAACATATTACACTGGACAGGGGTGTCTGGAAATCCATATTTGTAAAGAAATAAAGAGAGAGAGAGAGAGAGTCTAGATGGCTGGGTGCATTGTCGACGCTGAGAGCGGGTGATTTGGTGTGGGGGGGAAAGAAGGATCCGCAGTTTGTGAAAGCCCGGAAAGGGAAATTGGGTTTGTTTGGGGTGGACAGGAATGGTATAGATGCAAATGTTTTGGGGTAGAATTTGCTTGGTAGACGCAAGAACGGGCATCGTGTTGGTAATTTTTCTTTTCATCTGGGATAATTAAAGGTAAAGGTTCTAGAGCTCTAGAAGGACAGACAGGTGGGTTAGGGAGGCATCTAGACAAGGCGATTGCGGTACCTGATCGACACAAAAGAAGCCCAAGATGGGGTGGCGAGTTGGGATTCAGGCCTCAGGCTCAGGCTCAGCCTCGCGCAACACAGTCATGACACGATCATCATGATGGCTGAGTGAGCGAACGAGGGTAGTGAAACGTCCAAAGTCAGTTTGCCCGTCACGTGGTTCAAAGTCCAGCCAGCCACGTGCAACAAACATCTCAACTTCTTCCCTTCGCCAAACCATCGTCATCATCGTCATCGTCATCATCATTGATCGCAAAATCGCTAATCTCTAAAAAACAACAAAAACAACAAGGAGATCGAGCCCATTTCTTTAGCAGGATAAAAAGAAAAAAAAGGAAAGGAAAAGCACCAGCCAACCAAAAGCGGAGCCTACACAGTAGAGATTAGCAGCAATTATGCGTGCAAGGAAAGCGGCAACCCACGACCAGATTTTCACAACTGTGCATTATATTCCAGCCATGTGAGTGTGAGTGTACGTGTGTGCAAATTGTTCACTTTTCGGCTGTTTTCGGCAAGATTCTCGGAAAAGGAGTGTGTACAGAAAGAAAGGAAAAAAAAACAGGGAACGGAAGATGAACAGGTCAACTTTTTGAAAGTTATGGTAGGCAGAACATGCTTACGCTCAAACGCATTGTGATGGAGGAGGAGAATAGATAAATAGTGATTGCACATATATTCGATTGTGACGCTCCCGCTTTCCATCGGCATGGCCGGCCATGATGATCATCGCCCATTGGCAAAAAAGCTAATCATTCCACGTCCACGCCCATACCCATACCCATATCCGTCCACTATCATAATATGCCATAACTAACATAATATAACCCACAAACCCACTATACCACCGCTCATGCAACGATGCCCCATGTTTCATGCAAAACCGGGGTATTGTTTTATGCCAAGCTTTAGCTTCCCATGCACCTATTGCGTAGCACCCTGTACCTGCGCCGTACCCGGTACCAGCCTTGTTTTATTTATATTTATTCCATTTTTCTATTTAGTGGGGACGCAAAGTTTGGCCGAGTCATAGATGAGAGGAGGATAATAGGGAAATGCAGAAGTTGTTGTGTGTGCGTTGTAATTGTTTGATTGGTTTGGGAGAGGGGTGAAGGCAGTGTTTGGTTGGTGTAAATGCAAGGCTAAGCGCGGGTTCCAGTTGTGGTCGTGTGACATGGCCATCTCATGCTTCATTGGCGCTTGTACTCTGTTTGTGACATTTCGCATCGGCAGTTAGTAAAAAGACATGGTAAAAGGGCATCCATGTCGAGGTGACGGCGATATCAGGCAAAAACAAAAAAAGGTTCCAATAGCAACGCCTAGAAGTACAAGATGATATGTTTTGATTTGGCGGGGGTGGTAGATAAAGTAGCTAGAAAATGGGGCCTGGTGGTGGCTACAACAGCGACAGAGAGGGGCGCACACAGTGGTGGATAGAGAGCGGCAGGACAGGAACTAATGCCCTCGGGGTTAAGGAATGGCATGGACGAAATTACCGTCCGTAAAGCAATGAACAAGAAGCGAGCGACCGTGGTGCCCATAGTGCGCCAGATGTAGTTGTAAAGTTTGCCCATTCAATTGCCGGTATCTAACACCCCACAAACGCCTAGATGATAAAAGGAAATAAAAAGAAGATTGGGGATATAACACAGGAGAGGAAAAGACTTCTTCGCCGACAGAGATCTTTCTTATCCCCGTCCAATGCTAGTTCAACGGTTTGATGGTTCCGTCGTGTGGTGAATAGTAACGGGCTAAATCGCAAGATGATTCTTACTCTCGTCGTCAATGCGTGATCGCGCACACCGTAGTGCGAGACATGAGGTGAAGGAGATTATGGTGTGTGCAGTATCGGGGTATTGATGCGTTCGTGAGCAACTCCAGCTGGCCAGAACGAGTCGACATGAATAGCGCAGAGAGATGCGCAGATTGCCTTTGGTCATGGCACTCATACATTGGTGACCTAGCGACGACGTTAGATGGACCCTCCCCTAGTCGCATCTATTAATTGCATACCTTCAATATCCGCCTCGAGTAGTCTTCGTTGTCTGCAATACTACCGTTGCTCTGCCTCCGGTCGACGAAGCTCGGGTCCAGGCGCGAGTCGTTCATGGACGAGTTGCTGGTGTGAAGTTTGCCACCGTTGACGAAGTTGTTGACGTTGGCGGCGTTTCGGCGGTAGTCCTCTTCAGCTTGGTGTTGGCGCTTCCTGCGGAGGAAGAACCATACGCCGAACACAATGGCTGCGAGACCCAAGATACCTACCACGACACCCACTGCGATGGCAACCGTGTTTGGTGGGTCGCTCTTTGGTGCGGGTGACGGGGTTGGAGAGGCGGTTGCGGAGGCAGCAGCTGTTGATGATCGCGCAGCAGATGTTGACGAGGGTGTTGCTGAGCTGCTGCTGGATACTGGGGGTTCGAAAAAGTCGACTGGGTTTCTTGTGTTGCCAGTGAGTACCACCCATAGGGCGCCTTTTCCACCGCCTGGGGAGATCAGTACAGTTTCATCACACAAAGGGTGGGTGGTTCGGTCAACTTACAGCCAGATGTGTCATCTCCAGCACAGGTAGTGCCGCATGTCTCGTTCTTTGTTTGCCATGCTTTGGCGGGTATCTCGTCTCCACACCAGCAGTCGACACCGTCCGACAGGCCCATGACGTCCTTGCCGAGCTGGAGGCATACCAGCTGGCAGTTACCAGGCGACTGGAAGTTGTATGGTCCATGGTTCTCTAGCGGTGTCCCTGTTGCAAAGCATCCGATGCTCGTCATGGCACTGGCGGGCAGGGTGACTGTGGGTGTGGTGATGGGGTTCTTGATCTTGGTTGGCGAGTCGCTGCTGTCGGCGACAGCGACCATGGCCATCGAGGCCACCGCAAGAGCGGAGGCAAGTCTGATGTAGACCATGTTGTGATGTGGTGGGTTGGTGAGTTTGTTTTCTGGCTCCTGTGCCAGCTCCTGAGGACTGTGGAGCGTCGCGTCAGCGTGGTGTCGGCGACGTTGACGTTGACGGCGAGTGTCGCACCTTGAGGGCTATACACTGAGGTGTGCGTACATGCAAGGCCGCGATGGGCGTCTGCTGCTGGGTCGTGTCCGATGAAGTGGTGATGGACGTCTGTTGGACGGGTGGGTGTAAATGAGTGTGCGGATGGCCGTTGGTCGTCGGCAGGCGGGATACGGGGGCTGGTGGGTATGGCGGTGTCGATGGCGGTGTCGATATGGGTGCCGGTGTGGGTTGTGTCGGGCGCGGTGTGGGTAGTCTCGATGCTAATGTGTCGAGGCCGGATGCAGTTCAGCTAAGGCTCGCTCAACGATGCCCGATGCCCTTGCTGAAGACTGGTGGTGTTGAAACGGAGCGCGTAGGGACAGGACAGCTGGTGATGAAACAGCTTGGTGCGGCCGTGGAATGCACCCCTTGAAGTTGCCAAAAGGAATGAATCGGCGAATATGGAAAAGGTGAAGGACTGTGCAATAAAACGATTGTGGGTGTCGATTGATGGACAGACGTGAAGCAGACAAACGAGAGGAGGCTCGGGCCCTGAGTGGATCGCAGTGAAGAGCAAAGGAGAAGCGGCCCAGTTAGGATAGGCAGGCACGCAACAAGGAGCCAGAAGCCAGAGCCAGCCTTGGCACTTAGCGTGCAGTCTGACGGCTGCCGCCACATCCTGCAGCCCCCCCACACACACACACACACATACACACACACACTGCTCTAGGCAGCGCTGTTCTTGTGCTGCACTCTCGAGAGAACCTCATCACTCTATTTTTTCCCGCCAGCAGCCAAAGTCTTCGCCATGCACCCAGCGTCTGCTCTCGCGGCTGGGACGAACAACAAGGGCGCTGTCACGATGCCGGCCCAACCGGGACTAGCGCTGACCCACGGCATGCAGGTACCGCACCGCCATTGGCCAGCTCAAGGCCGGTGGCGTTTCATCAAAGCCACATGCATGTCGGGGGAGGCAGGGGCTCGTCCCAGGACCGCGCGGTCTCTTGCGTCCCCCCCCCCCAGCACTCGGCCAGCCGGGCGCTGACGTTGCGCGCTGCTATTTTGTATCTTGCCCAGTTGTGCACCATGCTTTTGGTCCTGCCAGGCCGGCCGAGAGCGTTCCTGCGCTCCACTACCGTCTGTTGGGACTGTCCAGGTCAACGCGCGCGGAGGTGGTGTGGACACGCCACGGAACACGACCTGCATTCGAGCCGTGGCTGCTCATTTAATTGCGCATGCCGTCCTCGTCCGCTGCATCCATACGCCGGAGCCCGCTGGCACCGACAAGTCAGCACAACCATGCCCGGGCTGTCTATTGTCGACTGCGACGCGTCTGACATGGTCGCGTCAAACTGCCCATATTCTACACTATTGCGTCTGGAAGAGAGTGTTTGGCGCGGGAACAAGCTTTGCCCATCCCGCCGTCTCTCAGCCCCCATGCCCGTCGTCCGGTCTGGCCGCGTGCTGTCAGCGGTACCTAGCTGCCATTGCCGCTGTAGACAGACGTCAGAATGCCTGGGGAACCTGAGACGGCTGTGGATGCACACCCGTGACGTGCAAGCATCGCCCCAAGATTCATGTCGGTGTCAAAAATTCCCCAGCTTTGTCGCATCCTCTGCCGTCTCCCGAAGGCCGTGGCTGGCTTGCGGTTGTTGTGTTAGTCATCCTTGTCACGTGCATCGCCCACTTCCCGATCCGGACCTGGGCTCAATTCCAATGCACGCCGGCCAGGTCGAGCTTCACCGTCCCCTCGATGCCCCACGCTACGCGTGATGCGCCGTCCGCCCATTGCCTGCCGTCGAGTAGTGCATTCCCTCCAGCATCCCTCTGCGCAGCATGTGTGCATCTCGGACGACCTGCTCGCCGTCGCATTCAATAGATACCTCCCCAGTTCGTGCCCGCACCAGAAGCGCCATGGCAGCCACACCCCGGGGCCATTGGAGGCCAGGAGGAGGGCAGCGAAGCGTCGAATGACCGTCTCAGCCGGCTTCTGTCCCCAGCACCCCTTTCCCTCGACGTTCAACTGGCGAGCATGGTTTGGCTTGCGCAAAAAACCACAACCCACCTGGACATACGAAGCTCCGTCCTCACAACGCAATGCTGCCGAGCCATTGGACCCGAGTATGTTTGCCCAATAGCCCAGGCAAGCATCATGGCCTTGGCTGACAATAATAGCGTTTCAACATGTTCCAAGCTTGCCGGAACCGCCTTTCGATAGCACAACACCGGCCGAACATGCAGCTTCTTCCACCGCCCCTTGCCAATCCCATACCCCGTACTCGTTCACCCAGAATCTCCCGCAACTCACACTGCATCAATCTGGAAGCCCGGCACAGGGGTATGGCACAAGAGACGGGGCCGAACCTGCATGCGATGCTGTCACCACAAAAGAAAACATTGTCGCTGCACTGCAAGGTGGAGGTGCAAAGGCACACTTTCAGGACTTCAAGTCCAAAACCGCAGATGCAGGAAACTGGTCTAGTGCTGAGCGGGGTCAGCTCCTGGCCATGAAATGGCAATCCTGTCGCCCAAACAATACCGATGCTGCCGTCTACAATCTCATGGTCGTTCAGCACTTGACGGACCAAGGCTGGGACCCCACACGCATCCTCTCGAAACTCAAATACTTTGCCGTTCCTCCTGCCTACACTGCTGAGAGCCTGGCATTGCTAGAATGTCTGGAACAGTTATCCATGCGTTACCCTCATGCTCTCAAGGTCCACCGTCGCGTATACCTAAAGGCAGCAGAGGCAGCCGCATCTGCAGCAGCCTCAACAAGCTTGTCGCAAGACTTGCAACTTCTCAAGACGATCCAGAGGACACTACAGGGCATTCACTCGGCAGATCCCAAAGTCACGCCCCAGGCCATAACTCTGGCTCGAGAAGTCACGAACAAGATTCAAGACCACGACATTACAAAATCACTGCGTGCCCTCCAATCTGGTCCCCAAAATGATATGCAGACTATAACGAGCTTGATTGCACGTGCTGCTGCAGATTCCAATTTCTGTCCGGCGGTCGAGCAAGTTTTGATGTGTCTCCCACGGAATCGCCTGGACTCGCTTGTTACCGTGTACACCCGTTCCCTTACCGAGGCCATGGAGAAGGAGCATGACATGTCGCAAGAAAGCCGTAAAACTCATGTGAGCGCTTGGTTGACTGTTCTTGAGACTCTCGACGCGCGTACGGACATGCGCAATGCAAACTATTTGAGTTCTGCCATTAAACTGCTAGCAAACCATGTCTTTCCAAGCAATATCTCAGGCGACATGCGCGCGCGTATGCTGCTCATTGCCTCTGTGTTTCACTTGACACACAAAACACCATCGTTGGCCGATTCCAGGGAGACAATGTTGCGGCTTGTCCGGTCCTTTACAATTCCTGTGCCTGGACAGGAAGAGAAGCTGGTTTTTGAATTTGAAGACACCCTGGCACTCATCTTGGCCCAGATGAGCAAGACTACTTCATTCTACACGCCGATGATCAACGTAGTCACAAATCTCTTCACCCATCATGCGCAGCTACACCGCGTATACCGCTTCCTGTGCGCACTGGATAAGCAAGGACTTGCGTTGGACGATGCGTCAAGCATCCAGGCTCTTGTCAAAAAGCAAGTAGCTTCTCTCCCAGAAGATACCGCATCTCTGACTGAACGACAGCGCCAACTCTATGCTTTCGCGCTCCGTACTTGCCAATACACATTTGAGGTTCTCCGCAGAGTTGCTGTAGAGGACACAGCTGCAGCTCTCAAAGACACAGAAGCAAAGGCCCTAGCTCTGCAGGCCCACCGCGAATTCACTGCTATCCTCGATCGCGCTGCTGAAAACAATGCGCTGCCGCAAGCCTACGCTACCCTCACCGCTGATATTCCCTCGAATCAGCGCACCGCGCTCATTCACCAACTTGCGCACCACTACTCCCTTGTGACAACGCGCTCCCACCGCGAAACCTGGCGCTCCATATATTACCTCTACATCTTCCTGGAGACGCAATCCCTACCAATCGGTCCCTTGTTCACAAAGGCTGTTGTACGCTCCTCGATTATCCGCCCGCTAATTGAGCGTCGCTTCGTTAGCGCGAGGAGGCTGATCTGGGTGTGTAACCTTGTTGCCAGAGTCGAAGGTGAGCGTGTGGCCAAGCAGGTGGAAAACAACTACTGGCTATGGAGGGGCGATTTGATCAAGCATGCCAAGGATGTGCATAACGACGCTGGAGGAGATCGGAAAGCAAAGGCATCGATTAGCAAGTTGAAGGGCATAGGCTTGCTTTAGCAGCTGGAGTTGATACCCAAATAAAGAGAGAGAGAGAGAGACATGTAGAAAATCTAAGATATAAACAAACCATGTCAATCAGCATGCCCATCTTTCTCAATACCTCTCAATCAAAAACACCCTCCGCTCCCCTTCCGACATTTTGGCCAACATCCTCAGTTCCTCCTTCTTCATCACTAGATAGCTCTCCACCAGCGCCCCTGGCAACGCCTCCCTAAACTCTGCATCCTTCTCCAGTGCCACCAGCGCCTCGAACACTTCTCTCGGCATCTTCCTCGTCACCCCGTACTTGGCCAGCTCGTGCTCACCTAAGGACGCCGGGTTGACAGGAAGGTCGCGCGGCAAGTCTACGGGCGTCGTGGGCGTCGACGCGAGACCAACGAGGCCGGCGGCAAGAATAGCAGAGAGGGCAAAGTAGACGTTCGCCAGCCCGTCCATGGAGCGGAGTTCCCAATGGCCCGGGCTGATGCGGCGGAGTGGTGTTTCGCGGTTCTGGGTGCCCCAAGCTACCTGTTTTGTATTGTTGTCAGCATTACTTTTACGTTTACTTCAAATGCGGCTGGGAGGTTCTAGTTCAACATACCCAGGTCCCACCCGACCAGCCATCATCTTCAACCCGTGCATAGCTCACCTCCTCGGGCATGCTAAACGCACAAAGCGCAGGGAGATGCTTCAACACGCCACCCACGAAAAACTGCATATCCTGGTCCGGTGGGTGCAAGCTAACATGGGCGTGAGCGGCCGTGCCAATGCCTTCAAACGGCTTGGGATGCAGCGTCGCCCTCAGGCCATGCAGACTCGCTATCTGTGCAATCACCTGACGCGCTTGGATCAACGAGTCCACGGCCAGGAGAGGCGGCTGAGGCGGAAGCACGAATTCGTATTGCCCTTTTCCTGCCTCGGCGTGGAATTGCTGCACATCAATTTCCATTTCCTCGAGCGCTAGTACAATTTCACTGAGGAAGGGGAGCTGAAGCCATTGTGAGGGCGTAAGGGTGCCCCAGGCATGTTCTTTGGTGAGGGGTGAGTAAGGGTCTGCTTGCAAGGTCTTGGTGGATGTTGAGGGCGGGTTGCGGGATAGGAAGGTGACTTCGATTTCGAAGCCGACGAGGAGGGTGGTGGCATGGTTGTATTGGAGCTCGTTTATGAGTATCTCCAGGTTGTTCCGCGGATCAGACGGGAGCGGGGCCCCGTTTTCAGAGCGCCAGTAGCTGAGTACTGTTGCTGCTGGGAGGGGGTCCTTGTTGTGTGTTCGTCGGAGGGAGCGCAGGTCTGGTTCTACATAGATCTGACCGCTTGTATTTACCATGGGTGTTGTGTGGTCATTTTGCAGAGTTCCGGTGTTTCCCTGAGCGATGCCGATGCGCTCGCCCTCGCTAATCATACGCGTAAACTCCTTGATGGGCACAATGCGGGTGCGAAGTGTAGCCGTGTAGTCGAGCCATTGCACATAAATGAACTTTACGTTTGGATTCTGCTCCATGAAATAGTCAAGCTTCTCCATGTCGTAGACCTGCGGTACCTTTGGTGGAGGGGGGAAGGCTGGCTGTGCGTAAGGGGAAACAGATGGACTTATTTGCCGGTCGGAAGCTGGTGTTTGGCTGTACAGACCTCCGCTCAGTGCTGGCGTGACTGCTGGGGATCGAAATGGCGAGGCTACATTAGGCTTGGTGTTGTATGTCAATTGCTTCGGGGGGACTTGGATAGTCTCATCAAACGTAGCCTCGTAGCGCAGATCGTACAGCACATTTGCATTGTTAAACATTATATCCTTTGTCATACCAATGGCTTGTTGTGGGGTGAGGTCGCCCTTTTTGATGTATTCGATGAGTATCTGGCGGGATTAGCACAGCCCAGATTCAGGGAAACAGGCTGGATACTCACGTCAAGCCACACTTCACGAAACTGTGCATTGGCCAACCAGAACGTCTCTGGGAACCAATGACCATCAGAAGAGTACAAGAGTTTGCTTCCAGGTACGAGTTCCATGGCTTGTCGTAGCACTGCTGTCTGGCCATCTCTGCTGATCATTGGGAATACTTCGCCAATATCGAGATACACATGTCGGTATACGGTTGCAAGATAGCCTGCTTCGCGCGTATATGGATACGCCGAGTGGAGCAGCACAAAAGGAACCTGTGGGTAGTTTTCAACCAAGGGCTGAAGAAACGATGGGTTTGCTTCCAAGAGGCTAATATCATTGTCTCCCAACCCAGTATGCAACTGGAACGGCTTTGCGAGCGAGTCAGAATGGGGCAGTCGCTCGGACAATATCTCCAATGTTCGCAACACCAGGTAGTCATTCAGAGGCTTCTTCTCGATTCGATAGATGCGCTTCCGAACACAGCTCTTGACGTAACGCTCGAAAGGATGTCCGACCATTTTTGCAGCTTGCTCGTAGTCAGGCTCAATGTCGAGACCGGTACGATAGCAGACGACAGATTTAAAGCCAGCCACATTTTCGTCTTCAATGGCGTCTTGAATCTCACGCTCAAACTCGTCGGTGAAGTTGGTCCAGGTCTTGGGTAGAAATTTGGTCTTTGCCAAATCATCTTCTGAGGCATCTCGCACAAGACTTTCCATCAAGCGCTCAGCGACTGTCTCGATTCGCACAATGCGTTTGGTGGGTGCTTTTGTGTAACGGTCATGGTATTCATAAGGAAAGACCAGCTCAGGCGCAGCGAGCCCATCATCGACGAGCAAGGCGTGCACGTTTTCAAAGCATCGCTCATGCAAGCGTTCAGAGTTGCTCCGCAGCCATTCAATCCTCTGCTCCAAGATGTCTTCCCAATCTGCGTCCTCGGCGCATTCGTAGAGTTGGCGCAATTGTCCAGCTGCTCGCAAATGCGAAAGCGATTTGAACGTGTCTCGCAAGGCTCGTCCTTGGGCTTCCGTAGTTATGGTCTCAAACGGTATTGTGTTAATGTGTGAGGGCAAGATGAGGTTGTGCGCGTGGTTGTCGATGATGGGGTAATTGTTGACTACATGCCGTAGTTGGTCGATGGTAAGCCTAGCGGGGGGTATAATTGGGTCCATGGTGGTAGTCTGTTGACGTTGGGCGGTACGCAAAATTCTGGCCCGCTGAAGCGTTTCCCAAGCGTTGTGCCTCGCCCAGGAAAGCACCAAGACGGATGAAGATGGGAACCTCCAGTCGGAAATGACCTATCAAGATCAGAGGGTAACCAAAAAAAATATTACTAGTACACCTGAACTTTGCACGATGCAGGCATGAACCAAGTGGGTGCGCTTTCCACGACGTTGTTTTCCAAGGTTTGAGGATGACGTCGGTGCTAGTGGAAATTCCACAATTGTAGACCACAGTTCTGGGGAGATACTCAGACCAAGGCCGAGAGATTGTGTCTTGTTAATGCACGATGAAATAGGCTTCAGCAGAAAAGAGCGCTGGCCCAATGATTATCATGACTAAGTGGGGTAGCGGTTCTGACTGATCTCGTGAACGTCAGCCGACCCTGCAGCGTATTGTGAACATTCAGCTCACAACACAGCACCCCAACACCAACGTATCATTCACACATCACCAGAACATGGAGCAAACGTTGAGACAGCATTCAATTCAGTAGTCTCATTGCGAGTAATGAATATATAGCAAAGAGGATTAAATTGTCACCTATCCAAAGACACATGCTACTGTGCTCTTCGCGACAAAAGGCCGTGATGTAGCCAAACAACAAATGGGAATAAGCGCAAGCCACGCAAACTATGCAGCAGATAAAATTTCAAGCTCGAAAACCACATCTACATGTACCCTGGTATTGGACGTCTACAAAAGGATCATAGCCATACCCGAAGCAACGGCACCGACAACGTACATGCCGAGGCCGAAACCACCGGCAGTAAAGTGGGGAGCAGAGAGGCCAGCAGCAGCGCCAGCAGAACCAGACGCAGATCCATTACGACCGCCGGCGCCAGTAGGGCCAGCAGCGGCAGCAGCGACGGTACCAGTGCCATCAACACCGGCATCCTTGAGAAGCGAAGCGCAGCCAGAGCCAGTAGGGGTAGCAGCAGCCTCCTTTGTGGTGGCCTTGCCCTTGAAGTTGCAGCCACCGGGGACGGCCTTAGCATAAGCGTTGGCGGCGAATGAGAGCTGCTCCCTGCTGGGGCACATGCCGTAGACACCGTAAGGACCAGTGGTGGCATTCTTGTTGATACCCGCACAGTACTTGCCATCCTTGAGGCCACAGATGAATCCGAAGATGGCACCATAATCAGACTCCTTGGTGTTCTCGGTAATCTCGCAGCTGAGAGTGTCCATCATGCACGAGCAAAGGTTGGCATTGGCGACAGGCGGCAGAGGGTCGGAAACAGCCTCCCACTTTCCAGCGGTGGGCGAGGGGCAGCTGGCAGCTGCGGTGTTGGTAGGGTTGTAGTCGGCCATCTTGACACCGACGGGGGTGGCCTTTGCAATCTGCTTGGACAGGTTGTCAAAGTCATCGTTGGTTTCGACCTTGCCGTTGGAAACGGTGGCGAGACCTGAGAGTCGTTAGCAACACAGGCAAGTGGATGGGAGAGAGGCACGAGACTCACCGAACTTGTTCTCCTCCTCGAAGTACATGTAGACGATACCGCCAGACCAGACACCAGTCATTTGGCTGCCGTAGAGCGCGCCAACCTCGGTGAACTTGCGGGGGCGGGGAGTGTTGCAACCGTATTCGGCGAAGAAGACGGGGACGTTGTACTTTTCAAAGTTCTTGGTCTGAACGTCGAAGCCGGACTTGGTGAAGGACGAGTCACCGCACCAGGAGTAGATGTTGTAACCCCAGAAGTCAATGGCGGTGGAGGAGTCGCCACAGTCGAAGTAGTTGGCCATGTTCTCGCGAATTGCGGCATCGTCGTTGGTTGCGTATCCGACACCGATCTCACGGTAGTTCTTGCTCTTGATGTAGGCCTTTGTGTCGCGGACAGCCGCCTTGACGAAAGCGCTGGCGATGGTGTTGTTGGGCTGGTTGCTAACCTCGTTGCCAGCGAAGAAGCCGAGAGTGTTGTCGTACTTCATCATCTCGTCAACGACGCTAGTGTAGCGGTTGTACAGCTCGACAGTCCAGCCAGGGTCATCACGGTTGATGGACGTTCCAGGCTCGGACAAGTCGGATACGACGTAGATTCCGGCGGCTGCGAGTTGCGACATGCAGTCGCTGTGATCCTTGCTTGGGTCGATGGCGTACACACGGATCGTGTTGGTCTGGAGCTTCTTGAGCTGCTCAATGTCACGCTTGCATGCCGTACCGTCGGCAAGGGGGTCGGTGATGTCGATGCCATCGGTGGATGATGCTGTCGAGTTGGAGTTGACTTCTTGCTGGTATGCAACACCCTTCATGAAACTGGGAACATGTTAGCCTGGCTCCGATGCATGGGCTCGTGGTGGACTGCTTACAATTGTTCACCACTGGACTTGTGGAAGAACTTGGAGCCCTAGGCATTGTTAGACACGAAAAGCACAACTTGTCGCGCGTCGTCATACCTTGATGACGATGGGGTCAATGGCGGCCTGCACGCCCGCGAGCAGGGCCGCAGTAGCAATAAGTCCGCGCATAGTGATAGCTTTTTTGGTATAAGACGTGTTCCAAGAGGCTCGGGCGGTGTTGGCAGGAGCTTGGGTTGTGTCGCCGAGAGTTGTTGTTGTTGGCTAAGGGATTTGAGAATTTGTAAAGAAGGCACGAGGCAGGCGGTCAGGTTGAAGGAGTGTGGCGCCACAGCAAACAATGCTGTAAGCGATAAAGAAATAACTCAAGGAGGTAATGAAGGACTGGTAAAACAGAAAAGTGAGTGTAGAAACGACTCTGAGGCACAGTGAGTGAAGAAATGCAGGGCGGACCAAGCATCCCAAGAGGGATCGACGAGGGTTCACCTGCGCCCCTGACACTAGCCCCGTTTCGAGTTTCTAACGCGGCTTCGAGACTTCGAGACCTTTTGCCCATGTCCCGACGGCCCTCAGGCTGGCGATCGGCCACATGGAAACGCTGGATACATTTTTTTTCTTTCTTCTTCATAGTTATAACAGGCAGCGGATGCTTATAGACATTTCTGGTTCCTACGCATGTCGAGTTGTGCTACGCAGGGCTACTCTACTGTATTGTTGCGGTAACCTGACAGTAAACCACCCAGTCTCGCGACGCGTACACGCAATCTCGTTCTTCCCCACCGCCGACGGCTGCTAATTTAGGCCGTGTCTGCACATATTGCGTGCACGACGGCGTGGGATTGCATGCGTGAGATCGGTAGCCAGTGCCAGGAAATACGTCAGTCACAGATACGAGAAAGCCGAGCAACGGATGTCATGTTTGGAGGCGGGGTAGGTAGGCGAATGCGCCATTGCCATGTCACCGCCTGTAACACTGCCTCGTGGAGTTTCGCGGAGAGACCGGTACTTGAACTCACACACAAGACGCAGTCTAGACGGATGAAACACGGCTCCTCCAGTGGCGCAGTTGGACGAGGCGGCCAATCGAACATGGAGCGCTGGAGCTTGCTGTTTTCGAGTCAGGCCAGGTCGAAAAAAAAGGCATGCACAGGGCTTCGCGGCGTCCGCGCCGGAACTGGCTCTTGGAGACATGTGTAGGAGCAATGCTAACAGAACGTGGTGCGAGCTTGATGAAACCTTGTGCGCTTTTGGCACCTGTCAAGCACCCTGCGTGGTGCTTGTGTACGCAGGTGAGGCTGCTTGTCTGTAGATTCCAAGGCATGGTGGCGAGGGAGTGGGAAAAGTACATGTACAAAGACCATGGCCAAATAGGGCGCATATCGGTTTTCCCAAGTTTGCATGCAGCCGACGCAAGCATGATGTTGGGCTCAACCGCAATTGGCTGACGGGCATGCCGTTTCGGCCGGATTTTTTGGGACGAGGGAAGCTGGATTCTAATATAGCTCACCGGTGCCGGGGCCCATGTTGCTCCTGTTCTGTTCTGTTCGGGCTTGAGATGGGAAACCGACCATGGCACAGTTGCTTTTTGGAGATCAATGTATCGAACATGCAGGCGTCGGGAGCTCAACACTGCAACCACCTGATAGCTTGTTCCACGCTTTGGACCCGAGAGGCAGTTGCCGCAGGAGGGAGGGAGCGGGCGTTGAGCGTGCGGCGTGCGGCGTGCTCGGGCGGCCGTCTCAACAGTACATGCTAGCGGCCGTCAGCCCCCTTTGCATTGCGACACCAAGCAACCGTTGACGTGGGCTAGGGCTGGTTGCGACCAGGGGGGGGTGAAGAGCGGAAGCGCGCCACATGGCGATTGGCCGTCTGATAAGCAGGAAAAAGCCCTATCGTTGATATCGCGCCGGGCGAGCGACCGGGCGAAGGAAAATGGCGGCATCAAGTTGATGTCCCCGGCTAGCCGTGGTTTGATCAGCGCGGGCCTGCACCACCGTGCGTGTCCTGCGGTTTTGTTGGGTCCTGAGTCGCGGTGTCGTGTGCCGGGTCACGGCTGCGAATGGGCGCTGCATCGTGACGTGTGGGTTGGCAGAAAGAGGCAATGTGAAGGAGTGGCCAAGCAGCCGACAGACTGACGGACTGACAAAGGGACGGTGAAGGATGGTGGATAGCGGTGGCTGCCCCCCCTCTCCCTCTCTTTCTCTCTATCTCTAAACTTTCTCCCAACCAGCTGTCAACCACACATGGTCGCGCAGGCCTTTAGCAGACGCGGGCGCTGTAGCGCTGAGTCCGAGGGCATTGCGGGAGCGAGTTTTATCGATATGCGTGTAGATCGAGATGTCGTGGTCATGGTGCTTGCCATGGTTGCACCTGGATGGCTTCCCAGTTTCCAGACTCTAGTTTCCAATTCCAATTCCAGTCCCAGTTCCAGTTCCCACGGCCGCACGCACGTACGCACGCACGCACTCACGGCCACACGCCCGCCACCGCTCGCAACGCAGCCGAGCTCCAGCGGGCAGCACATCTTGCCAAAGTGGGTGCTAGAGCGAAGGCGCGCGAGGGCGGCTACTTGGTGCATTTTTGTAGTGTGCACCCGCGCTGAGGTACCATGCTGTTTTTAGAGGGGCGACGACACCAATATCGGGACGTGAATGCTAGCGACGGGGACCCATGTCCGCTGCCAGTGACGGCGTTAGGCCAGCTTGGCACTGGTGCCTTTCATTTTCAGGGGAAGCTGCTAAAAAGCTCCTTGCCTGCCCCCCATCCGCATTCCACACTGTCGCTCCCTCCCCCAAATCCCTTCTCCCGTGTCTGTTTCCTTCTACATTGCCTCTCGTTTTCCTGCGTTGAGGTCGTGTAGTGCTTCCAGGCTCTCCCCGAAGATCGCCACCCACGACGACTCGTAGAGAGTTCGCCGCGACACGCAAGCGCCGATTCGCCGCGCGTCTCTCCTGGCAACCACGACGCAGCTGCGCATCCAGCTATCCACTCGCTAGTCACGACCACAACACCAGACTATCTCGTCTAGCAGCCGCTACTACGAGCAGCGCGCCGTGCTACCAGCTTCTTTCCCCCCGTACTTGCCGTAAATAGCGAGCGACTTCCGGTTTGACCAAAGGTCCTCGCCACATAGCCTGTTTGTTTCCGCAACAACACCACACTCATTCAACCGCCCTTCCGCTCCCGAGTGCACCAACAGACTCGTGCACCGCGACCCGGCAGCCATATTACGAGTAATCCGATTTCTGCCGCTCCTAATGCCCATTGCTTGAGGTACGCCCCCCCCCCTTTTCCGACACTTGCTGTTTCAGCCACCTCACCGCCTCCCGGCTCAACAGAAACTGACAGCTGCTCTCCCAGATTCTACATCTCCACTCTAATTGCTTCCCAAGATGTCCGGACATCCACAGGGAGGCCAGTACGACGACGGCTACGGCCAGACTCAGGGCCATCCCCAAGCCCAGCAGGGCCAAGACGCCTATTATCACGACGACTATCAGGGCCAGTACCACGACGACGCCCAGGGTGCCCAGTACCAGCAGCAGGGCCAGCACGGCGATGCTTATTACGATGAATCGTAAGTCCCGCATGCCCGACAAACACCCCGACACACAGTTGCTAACACAGCCGCAGCGCCTACTATGATGGCCAGCAGGGCGGTGCCAACTACCAGCAAAACGGCTACTACGACGAGCGAGGTCAGCAAGGATACCAAGACGAGTATTACGACAACCAGTACTACGACCAAGGCGGCGCGCCAGACGGCCAACAGCCACGCCGCCGTCAACACGACTCCGAGGAAGACTCCGAGACCTTCAGCGACTTCACTATGCGATCAGACATGGCTCGCGCTACCGACATGGACTATTACGGCCGTGGCGATGAGCGCTACAACAGCTACGCCGAAGGCAACCGCGGATACCGGCCTCCTTCGTCCCAGGTCTCGTACGGCGGCAACCGGTCATCCGGCGCCTCAACGCCCATTTACGGCATGGACTACTCAAATGCTCTGCCCGCCGGACAGCGGTCTCGCGAGCCGTACCCAGCCTGGACCGCCGAAGCTCAGATTCCTTGCACCAAGGAAGAGATCGAGGACATCTTCCTAGACCTGACCGCAAAGTTTGGATTCCAGCGCGACAGCATGCGTAACATGTACGATCACTTCATGACTCTGCTCGACTCCCGTGCATCTCGCATGTCGCCAAACCAGGCTCTCTTGTCTCTGCATGCCGACTACATTGGTGGAGAGAACGCCAACTACAGACGCTGGTACTTTGCCGCCCATCTCGATTTGGACGATGCCGTCGGGTTTGCCAACATGAACCTTGGAAAAGCCAGCCGCAGAACTCGCAAGGCCCGCAAGGCCGCTAAGAAGAAGGCCAGTGAGAACCCAGGAAACGAGCAAGAGGTTCTTGACGCGTATGAGGGTGACAACAGTCTAGAGGCGGCTGAATACCGCTGGAAGACTCGTATGAACCGCATGTCGCAACAGGATCGTGTGCGACAGGTGGCTCTCTACCTCCTTTGCTGGGGCGAGGCCAACCAGGTCCGTTTCATGCCCGAGCTCATGTGCTTCATCTTCAAGTGCGCAGATGACTGGCTCAACTCGCCGGCCGGCCAGGCTCAGACTGAGCCAATCGAAGAGTTCACATACCTCAACCAAGTCATCACACCGCTGTACCAGTACTGCCGGGATCAAGGTTACGAGATCCAAGATGGCAAATACGTTCGTCGTGAGCGCGATCACTCGGGCATTATCGGTTACGACGATATGAACCAGCTTTTCTGGTACCCCGAGGGTCTCGAGCGAATTGTCTTCGAGGACAAGTCGCGTCTCGTTGACATTCCACCTGCGGAGCGTTACCTCAAGTTGAAGGATGTTCTCTGGAAAAAGGTCTTCTTCAAGACATACTATGAGCGACGATCGTGGTTCCACATGGTCATCAACTTCAACCGTATCTGGGTCATCCATTTGACGTCTTTCTGGTTCTACACGTCTTTCAACTCGCAGCCCCTCTACACCAAGAACTACCAGCAACAATTAGACCAGAAGCCAGAAAAGGCCGCCGTTCTGTCCGCTGTCGCCCTCGGAGGTACCATCGCTTCGTTCATCCAGATCTTTGCCACCATCTGCGAATGGTGCTACGTTCCCCGTCGATGGGCTGGTGCTCAACATTTGACCAAACGCCTCTTGTTCCTCATCCTCGTCTTTGTTGTCAATGTCGCTCCTAGCGTCTACATCTTCGGTATGGACAAGCGCGTTGGTACTATCCCGAACATCCTCGGTGGTGTGCAGTTTGCCATTGCCCTGGTCACCTTTGTCTTCTTCTCCCTCATGCCAATTGGTGGTCTCTTTGGTAGTTACTTGACTCGCAACTCTCGTAAATACGTTGCTAGTCAGACGTTTACTGCAAGCTACCCCCGTCTCGTCGGCAACGACATGTGGATGTCCTACGGTCTATGGGTTCTGGTTTTCGCTGCCAAGCTGGCCGAGTCCTACTTTTTCTTGACTCTGTCCATCAAGGATCCCATTCGTATCCTGTCCCACATGAAGAAACCCGACTGCCTGGGAGATGCCATTATTGGTAACATGCTGTGCCAGTACCAGCCCAGAATTCTCCTCGGTCTCATGTACTTCATGGACCTGATTCTGTTCTTCTTGGACTCTTACCTCTGGTACATCATCGCCAACATGTTGTTCTCCGTTTCCAGGTCTTTCTACCTTGGTGTCTCCATCTGGACGCCATGGAGGAACATTTTCTCGCGTCTGCCTAAGCGTATCTACTCAAAGGTTCTTGCGACAACCGATATGGAGATCAAGTACAAGCCCAAGGTTCTCATTTCCCAGATCTGGAACGCTGTCGTCATCTCGATGTACCGTGAGCATCTGCTCGCCATCGACCATGTCCAGAAGCTTCTCTACCATCAGGTTCCTTCTGAGCAGGAGGGTAAGCGCACACTACGTGCTCCTACCTTCTTTGTTTCCCAAGAAGATCACTCCTTCAAGACCGAGTTTTTCCCTGCCCAGAGCGAAGCTGAGCGTCGTATCTCTTTCTTCGCTCAGTCTCTATCCACTCCTATCCCTGAGCCTCTCCCGGTTGACAACATGCCCACCTTCACTGTCCTGATTCCCCATTATGGTGAGAAGATTCTGTTGTCTCTCCGTGAGATTATCCGTGAGGATGAGCCCTATTCCCGTGTCACCCTTCTTGAGTATCTCAAGCAGCTTCACCCTCACGAGTGGGACTGCTTCGTCAAGGACACCAAGATTCTCGCGGACGAGACCTCTCAGTTCAACGGCGACGACGAGAAGAACGAAAAGGATACCGCTAAGAGCAAGATTGACGATCTTCCCTTCTACTGCATCGGTTTCAAGTCGGCCGCTCCTGAGTACACTCTGCGAACACGTATCTGGGCTTCTCTCCGCTCCCAGACACTGTACCGTACCATCTCTGGTTTCATGAACTACAGCCGTGCGATCAAGCTTCTCTACCGTGTTGAGAACCCCGAAGTCGTCCAGATGTTCGGCGGCAACTCTGATAAGCTCGAGCGTGAATTGGAGCGTATGGCCCGCCGCAAGTACAAGATTTGCGTCTCTATGCAACGTTATGCCAAGTTCAGCAAGGAAGAGCGTGAGAACACCGAGTTCTTGCTCCGTGCCTACCCCGACCTGCAGATTGCCTACCTTGACGAGGAGCCTCCTGTCAACGAGGGTGAAGAGCCGCGCATCTACTCCGCCCTCATCGATGGCCACTCCGAGATCATGGACAACGGCATGCGCCGACCCAAGTTCCGCATTCAACTCTCTGGTAACCCTATTCTTGGTGACGGTAAATCCGACAACCAGAACCACTCCATCATCTTCTACCGCGGAGAGTACATCCAGCTTATCGACGCCAACCAAGACAACTACCTTGAGGAGTGCCTGAAGATCCGTTCTGTCCTTGCCGAGTTTGAGGAGATGACCACCGACAACGTTTCCCCCTACACCCCTGGTCTTCCCAACGCCAACTTCAACCCGGTTGCTATTCTCGGAGCCCGTGAATACATTTTCTCTGAGAACATTGGTATCCTCGGTGACATCGCTGCCGGAAAGGAACAGACATTCGGTACTATGTTTGCCCGTACATTGGCTCAGATTGGTGGCAAGCTCCATTACGGTCATCCTGATTTCCTAAACGGTATTTTCATGACTACACGCGGTGGTGTCTCCAAGGCTCAGAAGGGTCTACATCTCAACGAGGATATTTACGCCGGTATGAACGCTCTCCTCCGTGGTGGACGTATAAAGCATTGCGAGTACTACCAGTGTGGTAAGGGTCGTGATTTGGGTTTCGGTTCCGTGCTCAACTTCACCACCAAGATTGGTACTGGTATGGGAGAGCAGATGTTGTCTCGCGAGTACTACTACATGGGTACCCAGCTTCCTCTCGACCGCTTCCTGTCCTTCTACTACGCCCATCCTGGTTTCCACATCAACAACATGTTCATTATGTTGTCGGTCCAGTGCTTTATGTTCGTCCTCATCAACCTTGGCGCCCTCAACCACGAGACCATTCTCTGCTCGTTCAACAAGGATATTCCCATCACCGACCCTCAGTGGCCCAACGGCTGTGCCAACTTGGTTCCTGTCTTTGACTGGGTCGCACGTTGTATCGTCTCCATCTTCATCGTTTTCTTCATCTCCTTCGTTCCCCTTGTGGTTCAAGAGTTGACTGAACGTGGATTCTGGCGTGCCGCTACCCGTCTGGCCAAGCACTTTTCGTCTGGATCGCCCTTCTTTGAGGTGTTCGTCACCCAGATTTACGCCAACGCTCTTCACACCAACTTGTCATACGGTGGTGCTCGCTACATTGGTACCGGTCGTGGTTTCGCTACCGCGCGTATCCCCTTCGGTATCCTGTTCTCGCGTTTCGCAGGCCCTTCCATCTACATTGGTGCTCGTTCCCTCATGATGTTGCTCTTTGCCACCATTACCGTATGGGGTCCATGGCTCATCTACTTCTGGGCGTCCCTGTTGTCTCTCTGCTTGGCTCCTTTCCTCTTCAACCCTCATCAGTTTTCATGGGACGACTTCTTCATCGACTACAGGGAGTACCTCCGCTGGCTGTCTCGAGGAAACACGCGATCTCACAGCGCGTCCTGGATCGGATACTGCCGTCTATCGCGAACACGTATCACTGGTTTCAAGCGCAAGGTTCTCGGAGATCCATCTGCCAAGCTCTCTGGCGATGTTCCTCGTGCTCACTTTACCAACATCTTCATGAGCGAGATCTTCGGTCCTCTTGTTCTGGTTGCCATTACTCTCGTCCCCTTCCTCTTCATCAACGCTCAGACCGGTGTCAATGACAGGCGCGATACCTCCAAGGAGAATGGCGACCTTCCGACTCCCGTCAAGTCTGGTGCCTTGGTCCGTATTGGAGTTATCGCTCTGGGACCTGTCGTCCTCAACGCTGGTGTCTTGGCTGTTATGTTTGCACTGGCTTGTTGCGCAGGACCCCTTCTCAGCATGTGCTGCAAGAAGTTTGGTGCGGTCTTGGCTGCCATTGCCCACGCCATCGCTGTCCTCGTCCTACTCATCTTCTTCGTTGTTCTCATGTTCCTTGAGGGCTTCAGCTTCCCCAGAGCCTTATCTGGTATGATTGCAGTCGTCGCCATTCAGCGATTCTTCTTCAAGCTCATCATCGTCTGCACTCTCACCCGTGAGTTCAAGGCCGACACTGCCAACATCGCGTGGTGGACAGGAAAGTGGTACACTATGGGCTGGCACACAATGTCCCAGCCCGGTCGTGAATTCCTCTGCAAGATCACCGAGCTTGGTTTCTTCGCCGCCGACTTCATTCTGGGCCACGTCTTGCTTTTCTTTATGTTGCCGATCCTGTTGCTGCCATATGCCGACAAGTTCCACTCGGTCATGCTCTTCTGGCTCCGTCCTAGGTATGTTTTATCCATGACTTTGGCTGAACTCTACTAACATTCTGCAGCCGTCAAATCCGCCCTCCTATCTACTCGCTGAAACAGACCAAGCTTCGCAAGCGTCGTGTCATCCGCTACGCTATTCTCTACTTCCTACTGCTCGTAGTCTTCCTGGCTTTGATTGTTGGGCCCATTGTCGCTGGCAAGTTCCTCAACTTCAAGCTCAGCCTGCCAATGGAGATCATGCAGCCTACTGGATACAACAACAACGACACCACTACCAGCACGACTGGTAAGTGTATCCAGGGCCCTTGCCCAGTCTTCAACGCTGGCGACGCAGCCGGGACAGATTCAGGAAGCGCAGTGTCAACTGATGCGGCGGCTCGTCGCTTCCGCCGTTACATGGCGTATTAAAAGCATATTTTGCGGATCGTTGTTTACTACCTTCGCACCGTGCATTGTACAACATGGGCGAAGCATGAGCGTGGCGACTTGGGTTGGTTCCATAATGATTGTAATATTCAGCTACAGTATTTCTCTCGTTTATTATTGGGGGCGTTTTGCGGTGGGGTTACATGTACCCATCGGCCTGCTTTCTCTCTTTTCTCACACACATGTCCGCTCTGGACGCGGACTTGACTGCACATACACTACGAAGGGCTTGATTTGGTTCATTATGGGAAGGCGAACACGTTAGAAAGCGAATGCATTGCAGATAAATACATGGATGTCTTACCTACCCTACCCTATACTTGACTCTATGCTTGATGAGTCGAAGAGTGACGTAACGTGTGTCTGTCTTGGTGTTGTTGTAATGGACCTGAAATTACGGCCGAAATGAGACGGGTTGTGGAATTGATTACGTGCAAGCGCGTGTTTCTGGCTGACGCCTCGCGTGGCACCTCCGCGCTTCGCCGCAACCCCCGAACTTGTGCGTGTGGCATCGACCAAGTGAACAGCCTCCTCTCACCCCTTGGGCTGTAATCATGGATCTTAACGAAGTTCAAAATGCCACGGCACGTTTTTTCAGCGATGCTAATGCGCAATTCAATCGCATACCGGGCTCCGCCATTGCTGTGAGGTACATCAAGTCGAGTTACCAGAACGACCCGGTTCGCAGTGCAATAGAGCTGTTTTTGTTCCTCTTCGCCGTGAGGTATCTACTGGCACCAAAATACAGTACGCAGAAGAAGGTCCAGCTTACTGATGCGGTATGTTGTGCGCCAGTGTTTTTGGTTCTAGGGGCCTTGGGGGACTGACGATGGAATAGGAGATTGACGAGTTGGTCGAGGACTGGACGCCGGAACCGCTTGTAGCACCTACGACTGCGCTTGAAGAACTCGACAACGAGAAGCGACCGGTCATTGTTGGGTATGGTGTCTCCGTGTCTCTGCTGTATTGTCAGATGCTAACCTGGGCTGTCTAGACCAACCGGCCCCAAGTCGAAGCTCTCCAGCGGTCGCACCGTAACCAACCTCGCCTCGTATAACTTCTACAACTTCCTTTCTAGCGATGTTCTCAAAGAAAAGGCCATCCAGACTTTGCGCACTTATGGTGTCGGTCCCTGCGGTCCCCCGGGTTTCTACGGTACTCAGGACGTCCACATGAAGACCGAAGCCGACGTCGCCGCTCACCTCGGCGTTCCCGCCTGCATTATCTACGCCCAATCCTTCTCAACCATTAGCAGTGTGATCCCAAGTTTCAGCAAGCGTGGCGATATCATCGTTGCGGACCGCGCGCTCAACTTTGCAGCGAGGAAGGGCATACAAATCAGCCGTAGTACCGTCAGGTGGTTTGAACACAACGACATGGACGATCTGGAAAACGTACTCAAGAAGGTTGTCAAGGAGCAGGCGAAGAAGCCGCTTACTAGGCGCTTCATCATCACCGAGGGCCTCTTTGAAAACATTGGCGATGTAGTCAATCTGCCAAAGCTAGTACGTTGATCGCAGTTGCCTGGCATCAGTGTAAAGAACAGCTAGACTAACACACATTCCCCCCTTTTACAGATCGAACTCAAACTAAAGTACAAATTCCGCCTCATCCTCGATGAGACGTGGTCCTACGGCGTCCTCGGCCGCACCGGCGGCGGCGTCACCGAAGCCCAAAACGTAGACGCCTCAGAGGTAGACATGATCATCGGTTCTCTCTCCGGGCCCCTCTGCGCCGCGGGCGGTTTCTGCGCCGGCAACGAAGAAGTGGTAGAACACCAGCGCATCTCATCGGCCTCGTACACGTACTCTGCTGCCCTGCCTGCCCTGCTCAGCACTACCGCCAGCGAAACAATCAGCATGCTGCAAGAACAACCCGACCTCCTGACGGGCCTACGCGAAAATGTCAAGGCGATGCGTGCACAGCTTGATCCCAGGAGCGACTGGGTCCGCTGCAGCAGTTCGCCCGATAATCCCATGATGCTTCTTGTCCTCAAGGACGATGTTGTTGAGACGAAGAAACTCTCGCTCGAGGACCAGAACCAGATTTTCCGTGATGTGGTTGATGAGGTACGTCCCCTTGATGTCTCACTCATTACATATACTAACACGCAACCTACTCACAGTGTCTCGCCAATGGTGTCCTCATCACCCGCCTCAAGTCTTTCCCCATCGGCCTCGGCCTCAACCCCAGAGACGCCGGCTGGCAACCCACTCCCGCCCTCAAGGTTTGCGTCACGAGCGGACTGACCAAGAAGGAGACGGAGAAGGCGGGTATCGTGATAAGACATGCAATCACCAAGATTGTTAGTAAGCGCAAGTAGATGCGTGCGGTTTGTTGCGGTATTGTGCAAATTTAATCATGAGCATGAATGGCGGCGTTGAGCGAATAATAGGAATGGGTGGATTTTAAACGTTTGGCTGGTGGGTGGGGGGAGAGCAATGTTTCTTGCCCTTGTTTTCATCTGTCACCTTTGTAGCATTTACACATGTATACTTTTTGTAATGCGAGTCTTCGTTCCGACTAGAGAAGAGAATGGTGACAATAGGGTATCATTGTATTTATTTTAGAACCCCCCCCCCCCCCCTCGCTAATCAAACGCAGTCCTCGTCGAGTAACCCCCATGTACTCCCTCGCCATCCAGCACAAGCAAGCGTCACAATCATTCCATACTGCCGTGCTTGTTCCTCTCCTCTTCATTCCCTTGTCTTTTATTCTACGGCTTCGGGATCTTGACGCTCTTGCTAACCATCAAGCACCCATGGAGAATGAACATGGCAACCACGGGATGAAACTCAAGCGACGTGCCCTCGAGCCAAAGTCCCAACGGCACCTGGTCCATGGTCCAGCCCTTGTAAACCCAATACGTCATCACCTGCACAATGCCCAGCGACATGGGAATCGGGGTGCCCTCAAAGTACTTGCTCTTTCCCGTGGCATCCTTGGGCACCATGGCAACCGTGACATTGAACCTGGCCAGACGCGTGAGTCCGCACAGCACAAAGAAGCTGAGCAGCACGTGGTCGACGGGTGTGCGGAGACCAAGGCAGAACGCAGCCGCCGCAGGTGACACGCCGAACGAGATGAGGTCGGCGAGCGAATCGAGTTCCTGGCCCATGAGCGACGCCTTCTTGCGCCAGCGCGCCACTTTGCCATCCATGAAGTCGAAGAAGAGGCCGAGCGGGATGAAGCCGAGCGCCCAGTACAGGTTCGTGTGGTTGCTCGGGTCGGCTTGGGTGCAGTAGCGGAGCGAGGAGAGAATGGACATTATGCCGCAGAAGCCTGGTTGCCACTTTGTTAGTTTCGCGCTTTGGGGTAGAGGACGACAACAAAACGTGTGCGTACCATTGAGCTCGGTGATGAAGTCTGCGAGGTGCAGAGCGCGAACAAGGGAGAAGTGGCCGGCTTCTTGTGATAGCAGACGAACTTGCTTGTCTTGTGCTGTTGGGAGGTTGTCGTGTTAGCTCATGTTGTTGCATTTCTGGGGATGCACACAGCGCATTGCCCTGCTTCTCGCCTGTTCTTTACGTACTTTCACCCTTTACGAGCGGTGTCTGGTCCTTGGGCTGTGGCTCGCCGCCGTTCCTTCGTTGCGACATGACTGTGTCGTAGCTCTGCGTTATTGTCGTGGGCTTCCGTGTTGTAGCAGCTCGCAATTGGCAGCCGAGATCAAAGGCCAAATTCCTCGCTTTGTGCGAAAAGTAAATCAAGGGTCCCAAGGTTTCGGGCAAGGAGAAGTAGGGTTTTGGTCGTCAAAAGCTTGTTGCTTGCTGATCAAAAGGCAGTGCGGCGGCGGTGCAAAGGCAAGCGGTGACGTTGGCCCTGGCTGAACGGCTAGGTTGGCTGAGCCAGAATTTCAAGTTTGGGCCAAACGTCATCTTCCTGCCGCCCCCACAGCCACAAGTCGCTTGTCATGTAACACGAGACTGCGCATGTGATTGTCGTTTGTGCCAAGATTTGCTACGCCATGACTTTGTCTTGGTAACCCGGGGGGACGATTTATCGTCTTAGCCTATTGGGTTGGTTTGCAGATTCATACAAGTAGCATAGCCAGTTTGAGTAGCTAGACAGGACAGACAGCTGATGTGTGAAATAATGACATGTATTATTCAAGAAGCCCTTGATATTACGCCTTCTCTATTCAAGGAGCCGGTGGTACAGAGAAACAAAACAGAACAGAACAAGTCAAGCTTAATGACTGTGGTATCATAACTGTAAGTGTGCGAAGCAAAGTCCTTCCCTGTCAAGGCCAAGTCATGGCTCTACTCATTGTTTCGCCTCAATGTTGACCACATGCAACCCTCTGTTGCTGCGGGGTTGCCCATATGCGAATATGCAAATATACCAAATCAACTCCTAGCTTGGTAATCAAGACAGCCGTGCAAAAGGCCTCGTGTAGGGTAATGGCATACTGGTCTCAGCATGTACCATCAAAAGGTGCCTAGTATCGATCACCTTCTGTATTAGGTAGACCGTTGATCCACAGCAATGTTCGTCTATATGCGGGCGTTTGGCGTAATCTGCGACAAGACACTCGGCGCAGAGAAGGCAAAAGAATTCTAATCTGTGCAGCGCCGAAATCACCGTGTGATGATCAGCGAGAAGCCGTCAAGCCATTGTGCGCAGGATCCGGACAAGCCGCCAATTGTGTATCCCCGAGGAGGGATGAGCGTGTGTCTGACAACGTTAGCTAGTGCACATGTCCTACATTGATTATATACGTACCCGCTGCCACCGTTCGGATTGCCATACCACTCGCTCTTCCTTCCCAAGCTGGTTAATATTTGCAGGCCATCGATCCAGAGTCCGGCACGTAGAGCGAAGCCTAGCAGAAGCTCTCCCTTGCGTGTGTCCAGTGCAAACTCCGTCATGCTGCCTCCTTGGTTGCCGAAAAGCTGGGTTACGGTGTCTTCGTAAACAAATTCTAATCCATCTACTGCCGAGCCATGATAAACCTTGATGCTGAGTAGGAGTTTGGTCTGTATGTGAACGTAATCGAAGATGACCTCCTCTGGCCGTGAACCGGCCATTTGCGAGTAGCCCAACTTGCCGCCGCGGTAGCCCCATCGACCATCTGGTATCTTGACACGGGCCTGCTTCTGATTGGAGAGCTGACTGAAGTCCTCCACAACATGCTTCCCTCCACCTGCGGAAAAGACTTCGAGCTTCAGACGCGACTTCTGCTTCTCCTTGGGCAAGAGCGAGCGAACCATGCCTTCGTCCAGTGTAACCTGTCGTGGGTATTGGCCGTCCGATTCGGGAAACTCTTTCCAGTAATGGCAAACTTCGTCTCCTTCAGCAAACAACTCGACCCACGCAATGCCGGATTTCGAGGTTGCAATTACTCCGCCTTGGCTAACATCAACCGTCCACACCTGCACACTACCGTCTCCATTAATGTTGGGATTGTCAATGGGGATCCGGAAACAAGGATGGAATCGGAATCGCAAAACGTCCAGTTTGTGCCATCTGCATTCGTCGTTTGGCAGTACCAGCCGCTGGCCGGGTGCCTTTGTGCGGGTGGAGTAGGGCTCTCTGCAGGTGAAGGTGCGGTTTAGCGTAACATAGTCGCGCAACATGACACCTGATTCTTGATGAGGACAGCCGAAGAGATGGCCTGTCTCGTGGAGATGGGCGCCAATTCCGATGTTGGCAGCCTCCCAACTGCTTCCTGACTCGTTGCAGTCATCTGCGACAAATGCGGTGTCGGTTCGCGTGCAGTCTTGAAAAGCCTGGAAGACTTCCTCTATACTCGATGGATAGCTGTGAAGCGCATGGGACCCAAAGATGGCTAGTCCTAGGTCTTCCGTTCCTCCGCCCAAAGCCGCGTGTCCTCGGACCGTCTGTTCTTGGGTATCCCAATGCGTGTCGAGGAACAAGCAGGACACGTAACGCTTTTGGCCAGGCACCATTGGGAAGTAGTCTCTGCATGCCTCTATGGCAATGTCAAACAGTTGGTTCTTCTTCGTGGCCGGGCCGTACTGTTGGGCGTGTTGCAAGTCACGTATCTCAGCGACTGATCTCCGCGAACGAATGACGTGGATCTTGGCTTGTGTCCGGTATTGGTTATGCGCCCAGTCTTGATAGCTCAGCGTTCCAGGCTCCCAAGCGTCTTCAAAGCGGAAACAGCGGCGACCGAAACCATAGCGCTTCATCTGCTCGCCAGTAAACGCCTGCCAGAGATATGCAGACATTCGGAACTTCTTTATGGCGAGTTCAAGGTTGTTTCCTTCGCGCTCAATGCGCTCCGGGGGCGCGTCATACGTTCCCGGGGAGTCATGGCCAAGGATGATGGCAAGTTGGAGAGGTGGAGAATGCGACAGCGGGAGATAGTTGATGTTGATGAAGGAAGCGTGGGCGGACATGGAGGTGCTTGGCGAGGAGATCTTGGGGGAGCTAAAGTCGAGGCGTATCCTGTTCCAGCCGGGCTCGAGGTGGACCAAGGCCTTGAAATAGGAATCGTGAACTGGCCAGCAAGTAGACGGGAAGCGACCCTGATGGTGGTTAACCGTCAGTGTGCCGTCCAGCGGTTTGCTTTGCGCCTCGCCGATCTGGCCGAAAACCAGCAGCACTTGTTGATGTACCTGGGCATAGTCAGCATTGCCCAAGATGCATAGCTAGTCATACGGACCCAGGAGTTATCCGAGACGGACAGGACGCGTGGTGCGAGGAACGAGGCTCTGTTGAATGAGCCATTGGAGCCAGTGGGTGTTGGTGAAGCTAAGCCCTGGTTGCACAAGTTAGACGACGATGCCATGGTAGGCGGATATATCCATACATTCATGCTATAGCGCTTCACGGGTTCGGTGGTTGGCCGCTGCGGGCGCGAAGGCACAGGAGGCACTGGCGTAGGGCCATTGGTGAAGTCCTTGGTCTGGGTGTTGACTTCGTCGGTGGTGGATGTGGCGGGCGTGGTCGAGGGCGTCGAAGAGCCAACCTGGGATGAGTTCAGAGTAGAGGCTGAAGCGCGGTGTTTGAGGCCGTTGCCGTTGTGTGCTACCGCGCCATTGCTGTGCTTGTCGCCAGACTTGGTCATGCGACTGTTCCTCCTGCCCAGGTTTCTTAGGAAAGAAGGCATCGTGTCGGTCTACTACAGGGCTGGTATACAGGGCGAATTATGGAGTCATAGGCGTAGGTGGTAACGAGCGACGACAGGGCGTAGATGTGGAGCTAGTAGAAGCTGTTGCGGAGGACGCGTAATGCAGCGTGATGGTCACTTGTGGGCTGGGAGCAAGCGTGGAGAAGCGGCAATGGCAAATAGCTATGCTGGTATGCGGGCTACGCGAGAGTGCAAGAGAGCGATTGAGAGCAGAAGATGCTGGGGGAGTGAGCAAGTGAAAGTTGGGGTAGGAGAAAGTTGCAAGTGTCTTGGGCGGAGTGGAGGCCGACGTGAAGTGCGCCGGTAGGGCTTGCGTATTTGGCGACCAGGCTAGCAGGTCCGAACGAGGTCTAATGTGGTGAAGCGCGGCACGCCTTCCCAGTTGCGATCCCAATGCCAACAGGTCACCAGTAAAGCAGGAATTGGTGCAAATCGCAATGGCCACAGAACTGGCGGACAAACTGGTGGGCTGCACTGGCGCGGATGCACGTTGAGCAGTGCAAAAGAGCAGCGAGTTCCGCGCGACTCGGCGAAATGACGTTGCTTGCAGCGCTAGGCCGAATAGCCGTACAGTCTAGCCTGTTTGGGTGCACAGTTCGTGCCGTGACAGCTTCATGTTCGCGTCTTCTTGGACGACGGGCACTGGCACTGGCACTGGCTGGCAGCGGACAATGGGCGTCATATCTAGCTCGCGACGTGGGGTCGTTTGTTTGACAGCTCCAAGGCGCACAGCGTGACGCACATGCGATGCGCATCGCAGATTATGCTGTCCAGCACGACACGGCAGCTCGCTCGGTCGCTCATCCGTGTGCGGTTGCGCATCTGGTAACCACTGCAGAACGCACACAAAACCTGGGCTGCGGTGCTGTGCTGTGCTGTGGCGAGCGGCGGCGGCGGCGGCGGCGATAAGGCGCCATGCGCAAGCCGGCCGGCCCGCTGAAAGATTGATAGGATACCATGTGTGAGATGATGTGATACAATACAATACCATACAATACAATACGCAGCAGCCATAACTGTGTCCCTTAGTCAGCACCACGCTAACGAGAGCCACCGCCGGAACCCCCGCCCCTGTCGCTCGCCAAACCGTCGACAGCAATTTGCTTGTTACAGTGCAGTGCCTGGCCATGACTCCAGCGCCGGACGGGAGCCAGACAAGCCCGCAAGCTCGACTTCACTCCTTCCACGCCCTGACGCTCACTCTGACCTGCCCGGCCTGTGCCCCAGGTGCCACCCACCGCTCGTTTTGAGCTAGTCCGCAAACAACCGTCTCCTCACATTCCTTCCCGGCCCTCAGCTCCGCTCCGCCCAAATGCTGCTGGAGTGCTAACTACCCATCGTGAGACAGACGTCAGGCCGTATCCATCCCGCTGTTGCTTGTTGTTGTTTGTCGTCTGTTGCCCTCACGGCCTCTGCAGCCTCTTGCTCCACCATGGCTGAACAGGATGAAGTTGCGACAAAGGTCCTGCGAAGGGCCCACGTTTCCAAGGTCGGCCTCCCTTTGTACCGCCCCGTTGTGTGCTAACATTGTGCTGCACAGATGACGAGGACGCTGCAAAACCGCCTCGCACTGGCCAACGTCAAGATGAAGAATGGCTGGGAGAGCCTCAGCCTGGATGCCATTGAGCCCGTCCTTGACGGCGCCGAACGCAAGCGCAAGCGACCCGGCTCCAGCAACGAGGCCATGTCCGATGTCTCGAGCGTCTCTGAGCGCTTCTATCAACCCAGCGTCCTCGATTCGTCCCCGCTCCAAGCCCCCATCTTCTCAGACCAGGTCCGCCGCTCCGTCAGCCGGTCAGGGAGCATATATGGCGGCGAGAGTAAGCGGCCACGCTACGACCGCAACAAACAACCAGCATCCAGCAACCACGCCCGGGTCAAAGTAAGAACCGCAAACACCGCCGCTACCTCGTGGAAGAACAGCTTCCAGCTTCCAGAATCGTCACCAGTCTACCATCGCAGACACGCTCGATTTGGCCGCCAGCATGTCCCAAGCTTATCCTTTGTCTCTGAAACATCAACCGTAGCCGATCACCTCCAGTCACCCTTGCTCTCCGAAGATGACGACGAAGACCTACCCATCACCTCCTTTTCGCTCAACCGATCGCACTTTCAGTCCTCGCCCCCGAGGGCGCCACGCACACCGCCCCCTGATGTCGCTCGCTCAGCTCGTCTACGACAACGCGGATTCAATGCTGCCGGTGCAGCTCGTGAAGGCAAACAGGGCGACAACGATGCAAACCTATTGATGTACCTCGCCACATCGCCCACACCCGTGCGACCAGGCCACCAGAGGCCGCAGATGCTCGCACCCTCGACCCCTCCGCCCAAAGCCACGCCTCTCCCCTCGTCCATGATGTCCACACCCGGCGGTGGCGGCTCGCACTACACAGGCTTCGGATTGGCAACCCCCTCGACGACTCTGAACTTTGCAGAGTTCCTAAACATGTCCCCGAGTCCTGCACAGGTCAACGGGGCATGGAACCGCACACCCGTCGCAACTAGAACACCTGCAGCCGTGCGAGAAGCACGACGTAATCTCAACTTTGACACTATCCTGCCCCCAAACGGTGACAACTCACACATGGAGCGCATCGGAAAGGTCGAAGGCCTTGGCATGGACCTTGGCGGTGAACTCATCTCGTGACCGTCCACGCCAGCACATCACATACCTCACCCACCATCTGTTCCCAGCAACCGCTTGGATATGACCTCACGATACCCGACAATACCAAGAACCTTTGGTGCACTACACAGTTGCTGATGTGTTGCTGCTACCGATCGGCATCACCCTCTTCTGTTCATTTACATTTTGAAAAGCACGGCGTTAATGGAAGCGTTGTGAGACTGTGCCCCCATCACGCATCTACGGCAAGATTTCATGTCACATCCGACATACTCCTTTGCATCACTGCATACGTTTCTTACGTTTGTCCTTATTCCCCAACTACCCCTCGGCGCCAAAATCTAGTACCGCACGCGCTTTGTACCACGCCCTTTTTTTTCGGCTTACCCTTGTTCAAGCAGATTCTTTAGCGACTTGTATTTTATGGCCTTTCTTCGTTTTCTTTGTTTGCTGTAGAGTAGTACAGCAGCACACTGTTCGGGTATCGGTATTTCAAGACCGAAACCTTAGTTAGGCACCTGTAGGATGCACCTGCATTTGTGGCATGATCACATAGGCGAATAATCAAATGCATTTAACAATGACATGGTGTACATTCCTGCTTTCGACTGCTCGCTAAGGTGCCAAGTATGCAATGGGATAGTAACTGTGAGCGAATCAGAGCTACGCCATGGAACTTGAGAGCTCACGATCGCCAATGCAACTCCATGATTTGCAGATGTACCGCAAATGCGAACTTGATCAACAAACGAGTGGATTGTAACGTGTACAGATTACCCGATCCGACTCGCCATTGTAGACCGGTCGAAGACACATTGTAGCTACGTCTTCCCTCTTTCACCGCCTTCCCAAAACCATGACTTTGACTTACCGCCTCGCCTTCGCCCTTTGCCCTCAACAGCCTCCAAATCAGCCCACCCTCATGTAAACACACATACACACACATGCACGCACACACCGCTGATAAGAAGGAATGACAATAAAAAAAAGATTGAGAAAAAGAGTAGGAACGCTTCCGAAACAAGGTTGGGTAACTAGCCAGCCAGCCAGCCACACCAAACCTTCCCACCCCGCCTCTTACCCAATAAAGCTCCTAAAAGCCCTATAAGCCTTGCTCTCCTCACACTCACACACTCACACATGGTGGCAGACAGACAGAGAAAGGAACCCATTACTGCCCCGCAAAACCCACCGAACGTGCTCGACGCGGTCTTTCGCGCTTCCTTCGTGTGCACTGCCTGCCCTTCACATTTGTGATTGGGGGTTAAAGCCGCCGTATACTACACTATACTCAATGTAACTTGTAAGCAGTAGTTCTACTAGGGGGTTTTGCGACCTTTTTTGTTTTTGGAATGGGGGGGGGCTGGGCTGGGATTGGGCTTGTTCTGTATTGTATTGTGTTTGTATTGTATTCAATGATAACAGGTGAGGTAAGGAAAGGTTGGAGGAGCTAGGAGAGCTAAGACAACTAGGGGGGTGCTTAGTGCAGCTGTGTTTGGATTGGCGTTGATGATCGGCTATCGGGTTTATGGACGCAGTAAGGCGAGGCAAGGCAAGGGGGGGGGCCTGGGTGGTTGGGTTGGAGCTTGCGCTGTGTGTGTGTGTGTGTGTGTGTGTGTGGCTGGTGGTCGAATGTGTATAGTATGGTATGTATTGTCGACTAGGTGACGGTTTTTTATTTATTTAGCTCCGTCTCCATAACCGACAAGTGTGGAACTTGTGACTTTATGATTCATCTGTGACGTGCATGATATTTCAATCCATCCTAAACTGCAGGTTTTTTCCCTGAAACATGGAACCAGATCATCTACCCCCTACCCCCCTCCATTCTTCTCGAGACGAGGCAAAAAAGCAGGTCTCTAGCGGTGGAAGCCGAGGGAGAAAAAGTAAAACAAGGGACCATGCGTTTTGTAATTACAAAAAACGATGCAATGTTGGGGTCAGTCTTCGTATTCGTCAGCCCCTGGCTATGTTATTTCGCCATTGTCGTAAAACGTGTAGCGGAGAGTTTTATCTCCGAGGGAGTGGCGGCGGTAATCCGCCCAAAATAACGGCATGTCACTCGTTTGGATACAAGGCGTTTTCTTCTATTTGTTTTTGGTTCTTCGGTACAACCACGTCGAATAGGAAGTTGGCAGGTGGGTTTCTGTGGAGACTACAATGTGGCTTATAGGATTCTATCAGAATGCTGTGCCTATATGCTGGTATTATAGCTACGAATATTCCCAGTTAGGTATCAATTCCGCCCCCGACCGTTCTGTTGGGCTGAGTCCAGATAAAAAAAAACATCTTTCATGCGTTACATTTGCCATGAATCTCGTAAACGTTGAAACGTTGACATCGAAGCTCCCGTACGCCATTGCTCATCCGTTACCCTGAAGAACTGGCGGATCATTACACATGGCCGCTAATCATCGAAGAAAGAAAGGAAATATATATACGGAGAACTGAATGCAAAACTCGCGGTTGGGATGACACTCCTCACCGGACATATTGATTCGAGTTGACCTGGCTCGCCATGACCATCATCCAGACGAGGAATATAGACCCGATGATCCAGAAGGCGAATTCAGCCTGCCAGCATTGACCTACAAAAAGCACAATAGTCAGTAAACCACCCTTACAAACATGGCATGCACATGTCAACAAAGGACAACAACTCACAGATATTCCTCTGCTGCAAGAATGCCAGTGTTTCAATATTCGCTCCACTAACACCATTGTTAAATACATAGGTATTGCACTGGTTGTTGATGTTCGGCCCGGCGAAGAGCTGGATCGCAGTACCGATAATGCCGGCGATGAAGAGGACAAGCAGGATGAAGGAGAGCAGCATCATGGTGCCAGGGAGGAGTTTGCGCTGTGCGATGTAGACGATTTCGACGATGATGAAGATTATCGCGAGGGTGCCGACGCTCACGCCATAGGGCATTATCCTGTCAGAGTATTAGAACCACGCCCTTGGAGAGTGTATTGCGTTATACGAAGAGAGAGAGGCGTACCATGGTGTCCCGAGGCCCATCCGATCCTGTATCGACATGAATTGCGCGTTGATGCCTAGGATTGTTCCCGCTGTGGCTAGCATGACAATTGTCCAGATGTTGAGTTGGAGATCGGGCCAGTAGTACTTCTCCCGTACCAATATCGCGGAGCCCACGACTGTGCCTGAGTGTCCTGCGCGCGCCATTGTGTCGGATTGTCAAGCTTAGTGGCCGTGTCGAGCGGGTTGATGCTTGGGTTGCGAGGTCACTACCGTTGTGCTCGTAAGTATATGACTGAGGTTGATGCTCGGATGTGTTGTCTCGGACTTTGCGCCTTTGAGGGAGTGCCTTAAGCTTCGTATCCTTGTTTTGCAGGCCGGTTTTCCGTAGGTTGGGCTTGGGGACTTGGCGGCGGTGCAATCACCCTCTTCTCCTATTCTACAATGGTCGAATATTCGCTTCTCTTTAATTAACTGTATGCCTCGGTCGCAAGGTGCTCTATGAGCTTTTGGGCGTCGTTGTACACTCGGCGGGATGGCCGGCGCAAGCGGGCGAGTGACTGTTGTGACGTGTGTAGCCTCAGCAACGAGCGAGTTTTGCGGGGCAGAATACAGAGGCCGCGGAGGTGTCTGAAGACTTGCTTTGGGATGCACAAGCAGGCAGGGAAGGGCTGGACTAAGAGGTTTCAAAGGAGATGCGATGGGTAGGAGGATGGGAATTGAACATGCAGAAATTGCGAAAGCCCCTAAAGACCCTGTTGTTCATGTTCCGAGGACCGCCGTGACCGCGATGGCTGGGGATGGAGGCGGGAAAACAACTTTATTGGGCGCGGCAGAGAATCCCATCACCAGGAACAGGATTATTCTTCGCCTAAATTAGTCAAAACAGTTGACCTGTGACGTTTCTGTGACCATGATGTGGTGTGAGTTTAATATGACCTCTGGTAAACATTGGACTTTGAGCGTGTTCGTGTTGTGATTTCAGAATGGCGGTTGGATGTCCGAGCACCCAAGGAGCAGCCACCGTAGGAAGTAATATCCGTTGGGAATTGATATTTCATGCAACAAATCACCATCCGTTGCGTTTCATGCAACAGTAACGCGTCCGTGTCAGATCTGTAAAAGTCTACATGCAAGACTTCAACGATGCCCAAGCTCACGAGAGAGATTGAACTTGGAAGTGATTCAGGTAGAAAATATGAATGCGCATCCGTCTCAAAAGTATCCGCAACATGGCGCCATATTTTCGACATGTACAGTCCCAACATAACTCCAAAACGCCGCCAAATGATCATGGTATCGGTAGGTAATCGTAGGCTCGAGCCGAAATGGCAGCGCAAACGGCAGCGCTTCTCCAGCATATCCGGATGAGATGATAGCCGTCCCAGATCGAAGCACTTAGTATCCTCCTCGTCCACGTCCACCGCCAAATCCACCGCCACCGCGCCCACCGAAGCCGCCGCTGCCACCACGTCCACCTCTTGAGAAGCCACCGCTTCCACCGCGACCGCCGAAACTGCCTCCACGTCCAGGGGGTCCGCCACGGCCTCGGGGAGCTCCACGTCCGCGACCTCCAAAGCCACGGGATCCACCTCTTGGTGCTCCGCGGCCTGCGCCAGCGGGCTTCTTAACCTTGGTAACGCCCCCAACGGGTTTGGGCTTGGGCAGGAACCTGATCTGATTAGCATGCCGAGCGCGAAAACCTTCCGACCTAGCTTACCTATCAAGAGGCAGCAGCTTGTCGCCTCCAATGTAGAATTTGTCGCCAGCCTTGAAAGACTTTGCTTGTATGCCTTCTTGGGGCTTGATGGTAAAGTAGACCTGGTTCAAGGGGCCTAAGATCTCGTCGACTTTGCCAATGGGCGTCTGCAGCTAGTCAGCCTATGTTCTCTTCATTGTCTACCAGTTGCAATCAACGTACCTTGTTCTCCAAGTAAATTGGCGCGTTGAAGTAGGGAATCTTGGTGTTTATCGACTCGCAGAACATTTCATTTTCGCAGTCGTGCACGAATTTGCCCATTTCTAGCGACAGTCAGCGTCGTCATCTCTCTGTGCGATCGCAACACATACCGATGACAGTATCTGGGGGTCCGAAAGAAGCTCCCATTCCACCGCGTCCTGTCGCGCATTAGCTATGAAATCCTGCATAGCTCCGAACATGCTACGCACCACCACGGGGAGTAAATCCGCCACGTCCGCCAAAGCCGCCGCCGCGACCGCCACGAGGAGTTCCGCGAAATGCCATGTCGTTGGTTGTATCGAGTGTGTTCGGGGCGCCAAAGGTGAGCTTGGTCTAGAGCTTTGCGAAAAGTTCGACTGAAAATGAAGTTCGAGACGGAGCGGCCAATCGGCACCACGTTTCGCCGACGGCTCCTTGCGCCGCATAACCCCACCAGATGCACCTGCCAAGACCAAGTGGGCTGTCGTGCGCGCGGAGCTTTCTGAAATTGAGAATGAGTCTGAAGCTGTAAGCACTGCAGTCTTGAGTCACCGATATCGTTTGGAGTCATACTAAGTTACACTCGACGTCATACCGTGACTGGGTGCCCATAAAGTTTAAAGTCTTCCTGTCTCCCTAGGGACTGACTCACAACCACTATATCACACTCGCCGAACGCGCCTCGGATTCGATAAAACATCAGATATGGCGGACGCAGTAAAAGATGCCGTCAATTCGGCCGTCGAGGGTGTGAAGAACCTTGCTGTATCCGGAGAGCAGAAAGTTCAACAGAAGGAAAACAAGGGCCCAAAACCCAAGAAGGAGAAGAAGAAGGGTGATGCGGGTGATGGGCGTCCTCTGATGCTCGACCCTGCGCCTGCGTTTATTGACCACCGCATTCAGATCTTGTGAGTGAGCAATTACGTCCATCTTATGAGATATCGCTAATATGTGTATAGTGAGAAGCTAAAGGCCAAGTATGACGAAGAGATAGCACAGAAGCCCCGCGGTATGCTCACGACGGCCGAGCAGCACCCTGATCTCATCGCTAACATTATGCGCTTGCAGAGAAGATTACCATCACACTCGAAGACGGCAAGAACATCGAAGGAGAATCATGGGTCACCAGCCCAGCCGATATTGCGCGCAATATCGCGAAGAGCCTCTTCGAGCGCACTGTCGTCGCACGTCTGGACAAGGGCACACCCGAGGAAACACTGTGGGATCTTGAGCGGCCGTTGGAGAAGAGCTGCAAGCTAGAGCTCTTGCCATTCGACGACCCGGAGGGTAAGAAGGTATTCTGGCACTCGAGCGCACATATCCTAGGAGAGGCATCAGAGCGCCGATTCGGTTGTGATCTCTGCATTGGCCCTCCTATTGAGGATGGATTCTACTACGAGATGGCCCTTCCAGATAACGCCGCAGTCGAGCACGCCGATCATAAGCCGCTCGAGACCATTGTTAGTAGCATTGTCAAGGAGAAGCAACCTTTTGAGCGCTTGACTCTGTCAAAAGATGATCTGCTCGAGATGTTCAAGTCAAACAAGTACAAGCAGCACATCATCAAGGACAAGATTGCTGACGGCACCTTCACAACCGTATACCGCAACGGACCTCTTATTGATCTCTGCCGTGGACCACACGTACCGCACACTGGGCGGATAAAGCAGTTCAAGGTCATGAAGAACTCGGCATCATATTTCCTAGGTGACGCCAAGAACGACAGCTTGCAACGCATCTATGGTGTATCCTTTCCCGACAAGGATGCGATGCAGGCGCATCTCAAGTTCCTCGAAGAGGCTGCCAAACGTGATCACCGAAAGATTGGAAGGGAACAAGAGCTATTCTTCTTCCACGAGTTCAGTCCCGGTTCCTGCTTCTTCCTTCCACACGGACAAATCATCTACAACACACTACAGGCCTTTTTGCGCGAAGAGTACTGGAACCGTGGATACCAGGAGGTTGGATCACCAAACATGTACAACTCGGCGTTGTGGAAGATTTCCGGTCACTGGCAACATTACGCAGAGGACATGTTTACCTTTGACGTCGAGAAGGAGAAGTGGGCTTTGAAGCCGATGAACTGCCCTGGTCATTGTCTGATCTTCAAGCATCGTGAGCGAAGTTACAGGGAATTGCCAATTCGCATGGCCGACTTTGGTATCCTACACCGGAACGAGGCCAGCGGCGCACTTACAGGTCTTACCCGAGTACGCCGATTTCAACAGGACGACACTCATGTTTTCTGTACTCAGGATCAAATCACAGAGGAGATTTCTGCGCTTTTCGACTTCCTGAGGGCGGTATACGGAAAATTCGGCTTTACTTTCAAGATGAAGCTGAGTACTCGTCCCGAGGGCTTCCTTGGAGACATCGAGACCTGGGACAAGGCGGAAGCGAAGCTGACTGAGGCCTTGAACCAGTTCACTGCCGCAGGTGGCAGCGCTTGGGAGCTAAACCCTGGTGATGGTGCCTTCTATGGACCTAAAATCGACATCACCATCTCCGATGCCCTCAGGCGAGAGTTCCAATGCGCCACCATTCAGCTCGACTTCCAGCTGCCGAACCAGTTCGAGCTCGAGTACATGACATCTGAGGTAATACCTGTCAAGAACAAGGACCAACCACAAGAAGGCGGACATATCGAGCAGAAGAAGGAGAAGCTAGAAGGCGCCGATGTCACGATTCCCAAGAAGATCAAGGAGCCACAACCAGGCTACGCGCGCCCTGTCATGATTCACCGTGCCATCTACGGTTCCTTTGAGCGTTTCATTGCGTGAGTACCTTGATTGTGTGGTTTTTTCTACAACATTGCTAACGTCGTCGTAGCATTCTCACAGAGCACTTTGCCGGCCGATGGCCCTTCTGGCTATCTCCCCGTCAAGTCATGGTCATCCCTGTCATGCCCGGCGCAAACGATTACGTCAAGGAGGTGCAAGCCGAACTCCGTAAGCATCGTCTCCACGCCGACATTGACATCAGCGGCAACACCATGCAAAAGAAGATCCGCACTGCCCAACTCGCGCTCTACAACTTCATCATGGTCGTTGGTGCCGAGGAGCAGCAGGCGAGGGCTGTCAACTGGAGGAACCGTGACGACCAGGAGACTCAGCAGCGTGGCGTCATCGTACCACTTGATGAAGCTGTGAAGAAGCTGGTCGAGCTGAGGGACGAGCGCAGGTTTGAGAACAAGGTATAGAGTCCTATGGAAGAGAGAAGATAGGGATGCATTGACGGCGTAAGACGAATGAGATATGAATCGATGAGGTAGAAAGGAGGGGAATGGCGGCATTTTAGCAAATGAAGGCAAGTAAAAGGTGCTACACAATAACTCAAATGGATCAGTTCAAAATAACTGTTATTCATGGTAGAAAGTTGAAGAGATGATAGTGCATGATCAAGCTGTGTCGTGTCTAGCGATTGCTCGTAGTATTGTTAGCTTAGCACCTGGGTGCATCGTTATCACAGTTGCTATGGTGAGGTGAGCATCTTCTCTCAAACTCTTCCGGTAGTTAGAGGCTTGTAGCATTGCGCTTCACTACACCCCCAACAACACTGAATCGACCGCCGCTTTGTAGAAAAGAGTAATCTCATATGATTATATCTTGCCAATGCTTTATCAGTGCATAAGTTGATATTGAGTGATTCACAAATACCTAGCTATCCGCACTCTTACGTCTGACAGCATCCTGTAGAGTGATACAGCGAGATTCAGCGTTGAAGTACTCAATGTAATAGTCAGAACGTATTCCAATAACGACCGATATCGCAACGCCGTGCAGGTCCAACCTGCCCAACGCCATTCCCAAAAAATCCAAGTCATTGAAGCCCTTGGAAAAGAAAAGAAAAGCACACCATAAAGCCCCTGAAGAACGCCATCGTGAAAATCATTTGCACATCTTGCAGCTTCACTCAACACTTTTAGAACACTACCACCCACCCCTCACCCTCCTCACCTTCTCCTTGCCACCAATTCTTCCAGCAGTAATCCGCCTCACCCACCTCCGAATCGCCCACCCCCTGGCCAGCGCCTGGAAAGCCAAGACATCGCTCTCCAACTGTGTGCGTCTCTGGTTCTGAATCGCCTTCCAACGACGCTGGATGACCGTCGCCGCATCTACCATGCGCTGTCTCGCTTGTGCCACAACCGCACATTCATACGAGATCTTAAGGAGAGCAATGCGGTTGCTAGTCTGGCGGCGGAGACGGAACTTCCGGAACGCAGCTTGAATGGTCGATGCGGCGCGGTGTGTGCGTGCAAGCGGCAGGAGACGCGATGCTAAGAAGGAAAGGGTGAGGAGCGTGAAGTCGCGGCTGGGAATTGAGCGAGCGGAGCTGTGTTGAGGCGTAAAGAGCGCGATGAAGGATGTTGAGCATCCGACGGCTTTGAGCTTGGTTGCTAGGCCCATTTTCCCACTGCTCTCCATCGACGCGGTTGTAAGGTTTGAGGGTAGATATGTATCCACGATGACCTCGAGTACTTTTGGGTCTGCGAAACTCGTCGTCAGGTTAGCAACGCGCAGTCCGTGGAGACGGGCGATTGAACGGGACCAGGAGAGGAGAAGACGCCTGTGGTATGCCACCGTGTCGAGCTCGCTTGTCGTTTCCTCCTCGTTCTCTGAATCGAGAGCGCGTCCTGCAAGGCTGTCTCGCGTATTGTACCATTGCGTACGGAAACGCTCCGTCTCCTTTACCAGCTGTGGCCAGTCTACCAAACTTCCAAGGCCACATTTGCCAACGAGAGACCAGAGAAGCGAGAGTGTCTTCTCGCGGTGTCCGTCGACAACGTCTTCAGCTCGGATACCGCTGACTGCTGCACTGGGCATGTGTGGGACGGTGCTCAGTGCTGCAAGTGCGATCTGGATGTTGTAGACCTTTTGGGGTCGGCCAATGGCCGGGTATTTGAGATGTTGAGAGAGAACCCCGACATCCTTTTGCGAGGCATCAGAGGAGCTGGTAAGTACTTCGCCAGTGGGTAGACTGAGTGAGAAGTTTTCTTCTTGTTGTGCTGCAGAGGGATAGAGTAGCAACTCTACAAGGCGGGCCAGAACGATGCCATCACGGAGGTCAATGGCAATGTTACCAATCTGATACGTATACTCCTGAAGGGGGTACTGCACATGCTCGACCTTATAGTTGAGATGGTGGAGCGGTCGAGTGATATCGCCATGTGAAGGGAGTAGCATCTTCGACAACTGATGAAGAACCTCAACAGACGTTTTATAGGGCGAGGTTGTCTGGAAAAGGCATCCCGATAGGGCATCCGTTGTCTTCGCTTTGTCGAGAATGAGAATGAGCATCAGACTCCGTAATGCAATGCGGCGCCATGACCAGCCTGGAGATCCAAACTCATCGTCGCCACGTGTAAGACTGGCAATACTACCACCTCCCGACTTGATACGGACAGCATCTTCGTTCTTGATCAAGAAGGCAGAGAGGAAACTCTCAATTGCGCGGCGTTCACCACGATATTGACGAGAGCCGTCATCTGAGCAGGTAGACCCGGTCGACAATCGGCAAGGGGTGGTGATCTGACGGCCTACAATCGTCTCAGCTGCAGCGCGCAACGCAGTCAAATCGTATGACTTTGTCCAAAGGTTGAGGAATTTCTTGCGCAGGCCCACGTCGTCTTTGAGCCGCAATGCCTGAGCCAATAGGTCCTTCGGGATGCTTAATGCGCCAAACTGTAGAGATGCCTGAAGACGTTTATGTAGCGCGGGGATGGTCGGATCATGGTAGATGGCAAGCATCTTCTTGCGCAAATCCTCGGGGCTCTGCTCAGCGTTTGGGTCCTTGCCCGCCGAGTCGAAGACAGAGTTTAGGAGCTGTGTAATGGCAACCTCTTGATAGGTTAGCCAATTGTCCTCGTATAACTCCGACTGGGCCAGATCTTCCGTAAGTACAGGGTACTTCTCGCGTGACTGTGGTGGCTGTCCGACTTCGTGTAGCATGGTAATACTGCTTGCAACACTTCCAGTCTTGTTGCGGCGTAGGGCGGTAGGTGGGGATCTGTCCGTATGAAATGGCGAAGAAGAGAGCGGCGCGCGGTTTGCCCTGGCTAGCTTCGCTCGTTCCGTCTTGATGGTGGTCCTCAAGGATGCCCTGCTGTTCGCAGCAGATGCTGTAGCGTCCGCCTTGGACTTGAGTGCCTTGGCTGGCGCATCGTCGCGGTCCACATGGGCTCGTGGTCGCTTTTGTGTGGCCTCTGTCCGTTTCTTGGTGTACAGTGTCCGCTCCAGCTCCTTGGGCGCGTTGAAATGAACCTTGGGGGCCTTTGTTGCTAGCTTCTTCGCCTCTGGCCTTGTGAAATTGATATCGATGTGTATGCCCTTGCCCTTGCCCTTGGTTTCGATGACGTTCAGACCCGGTGGTACATTTTCCTTCCCGCCCCCGGAGCCCATCATGTCGCTTGAAAATGATACACTCTGCGTTGATCGAGAAGTTGTACTCAGCGGCCCGCGCTTTGGCGGCGCTGCGAGCGACTTGCGCGGTACCTTCTTCTCCTTCTTCAACGCTGGCAGTAGATTGTTTCCCTCCTCCTCAGATAGTGTGACAAGATCGAGTCCAATGTCCGGTGAGGCTTCCCTGGCGTTGCGCGGTGCAAGTGTCGGTTGTCCTGGGTGGATGGTGAAGACTGATGTGTCATCGGATGGAATGTAGATGGTCCGCCGTCGCAAGTCTTTCTTAGGGACCTGCTTCTTGAGCTCTTTCTTCTCCAACACCTCCTCTTGTAGCTGCACTGTCGCATTGCCGTCTTTCGCATGCTTGCCAGCTGGTGGTTGTGAAACACGTCTTCGGTGCGGTCTCTCGTGTTGTGGCTCTGGAATTGGCATTGGTGGTGCAGGCTTCATCATCTTCTGCGCTGGATGCGCAAGGATTGTGCTCTTCTTCGCTCGCGCGGCCGTAGGAACAACACTCGCGCGGCTTCTTCTCTTCATCTCAAAGTCTGCGTGCTGCTGTTCTTCCTGTGCGACATCCTCAAAGATATCTAGCGACGGGTTGAAGGCAGGCTTGTGTGTGGTGCGCATTGGTCGTCGCGGTTTCGCCTGGCGAGGAGCGGCCTTCAGCTCGGTTGTGTATTCGATGTTTGCTGTTGTGTTGTCGTCGAGGTAGCTTGGCGCGTATTGGCTTCCGTAGCTGGGGTAATAGCTGCCTGTGGAGGAATAGGGCGCTGGGCAAGGCGTGCCCGCTGTGTATCCGTACATGGTGAATGATGTTGAGGTCGAATTAGATTTAATTGTTTAGAGCGCCGGCGCATAGGTGAGAGTTCCTTGTCTGCCCAAGGGAGTTCAGGATCAGTTCGTTCTTGATACTTTTGCGCTTAGCCGGTTGTGGCGTATTAGTGCACTCCGCATTTACCAACATTGTTGCTGCAGCAACACAACACGAAACAATGACATGGCTGTCGCGATTTGACGTCACTGGCGTCGCACAACTCCACTAACTTTACATGTGAACCAATCTGCCATTCTAGGGAATGCCCCTACCAGCCCTAATGGCTTTAGCCGCCTCTGACTGCGCCCGATCCTCTGCATACCTCTGGTAGATGGGCAGGTAATGCTGCCTCTCACTCAACGTCTCCTTGACACTCTTCCTGCTCTCGACAGCAGACAGCCACTTCCTGAATCTCTTCCACACCTCTTCATCATCCCCACCCTTCCCTTCCTCGGGGATGCCTGAGCCGCCCTTGAAGTGGTCAAACACCCAAAGCCTATTCGCCCAGGGCGCAATCACAATGTCAATGAGCCCAAAGTCTTTGCCTGAGAAGAAAGGGCCTTCACTGTCCATCTCGCGCGTAAACTCTTTGAGGTGGTCCAGGAACTCTTTCTGCTTTTCTTCCAAGCCGTCACCCTGGTGTTGCAGGAAGCGGTGGTACGCTGGTATGATCCGGCTACCGACGTAATCCGTCCAGATCCTTGTTCTGGCCCTTTCGTATGGGTCTTGGGACATCAGGTGGGGTGTATGTTTAGGGAATGCCTCTTCCAGGAACTCGCAAAGGACGGTGCTCTCATACAGGGGTTTGTTCTCATACTGCAGAGTTGGAACGAGGCCGCGCGGGTTGAGGTCCAATAAAGACTTTGGTTTGTGATACGGATTCACTTCGATATACTGGTACTGGATGCCTTTCTCCTCAAGGGCTATCCAGACTCGCTGTACGAAGGGACAAAACCAACCCGAGTACAGCTTCAGCGAGCACTCTGCCGAATGTGCCTGTTAAATCAGTTGGGTGAGATTGACTTATTAGGGCGCATGATAGCTCACCTTGACCGTCGCTGCAGCTAGGCCTGTGGCCTCGGGATGGAGCTCTGCATCAGGATGATCTTTACCCATGGTTGCTTTGGTATCAGGTCTTGAAGCGTCTAGTGACTTGCAGTTGATGGAGAAAGTCAAAACTTTGGAAGACTGTGCCCACGATATATAGACGTAAATCCCATGACTATTGGCCCCAATGCCATAGACAAGGGCTAATCACACCATCGTCAACGTCGTGACCATGACGAAAGGCAAAAGCGGGGCAGCTCCCGAGTGAGAACTCCCCCCCCCCCCCCTCCCCCCACTTTTGGACCCGGTATGCATCTTCGCATATTACCCCTCCCAAGTCCTGCTTGGAAATGCTAACTCTCTAAGCAAAATCGCTGGAGATACGTTATCATATCTATCAGTATAGCTATCCCATATGGTCTTTATACGCTCGTTCAGAAATTCCGCAAGCTTGCATGCAACATAGTTCCTCAATGTGGAGCAAGCATAGCACACGTGTGTTGACAAGGGCAGAACAAACATCTGAAACCCAATTCATCTATACAGCAATCAACGGGGGGGGGGGGGGCTGTCCCTGAGCTACAAACTACAAGCTGGGTAGTTCCAACTATAACGATCTAGCTTACGTCTGGTTCATGTTCTTTGGTATGCCGTGACATTCATAAAAGCACCAGGGTACTATACTTTGCTCGCGTCCACTTGATACAAACCAGTCTGGTGATTAGGGGTGCTTATAGTGAGCAGGTCAAACAAGGAACAATGTACATGATGTATACGATTCAATTCAATTCAAAGCAGCTGATACATGTCAATGTATCCGACCCAGCCAACAAACCGTCTAGAACCAACACTTCTCACTTCCTCACCCCCCAAACGTCCCCACCAACCTTGACCACCCTCCCCTTCTCCTCCAACTCGGCCAACAACTTGCCCACCTCTTCCGCCCCAAACGGAAACCCACCTTGAACCATCATCTTCATCATCATAAAGATCCTGCCCAAGTTCATGTTTCCCTGATTCGTCAACATGCCGAGTATAAACGCCGTGTACACGTCCTTCTTCTCCTCGAGCATCTCCTCCTGTGATTTGACCGTGTTATTCGTCGCGTTCGCCTGGATAGCCGCGAGTTCCTCTGCCGCTGCCGCTGCATCGGCGTCGTGCGTGCCGGTAGCCGACAAAGGCTTCGGCAAGGTTTCGATGACAGAGTAAGTGTCTGGGGCATGGAAACGCAGGACAGATTTGCCGACCCAAAACGCGAGGGCTTGGGCAACGAGGCTAGAGTCCATTTCTAGCACTTCTTCGAGCTGCGTCACAGATCGGGTGAGGCCTTCGCCGGCCTTTTTCTTTGCATGGTCGGTGGCGACGGATTCGCCGGGCTGGGGCTCAAACGCGTGGATCAGGCTTACCTGCCAGGGCGTTAGGTTGTCAAAGTCCTCTGTTCGATCGGAGAAGGACAGCGTGATGGACGAGTTTCCCAGCGCGTTCATCCAGCGCAGCTTGCGCATGCCTTTTATGCGCTCGAAGCGGGCGGCGTATTCATTCTGTAGAGCAGATATCTGAGCAGGAACGAGGAACGTGTCGTCGCGCAGTTGGGGCCAGAAGAAGGAAGACAGGATTTGGGCGTTGAGAGCGGGGCCGGGAGGAGACGACGGTGCGGCACTGGGAGCGGAAGGAGTGGTTTTCCGGGTTGATCTTGTTGAACGACGGGGCTGGGGCGTGCGTGGGTGTCTGGCGTCTGGTGTTTGGGGGTCTCTGTTGCGATGGTCTGGTGTTACGATCGAGGTTGCTGTTGTGGGCACGCTGATGGTTGTGCGGATGGTGCTGTTGATTCGTTTTGATTCGAGGACATCGCGGAGCATGACTTCGCATGCTTGTAGCTTGTCGTCACCCAGGCGGACCTTGATGAGCTCCAGTAGTCGAATCTCCTTTTCGTACTCTGGATCCTGGCACCTGAGTAAGTGGTCTCCGTAGATGTTTTTGAGCTCGTTGATGAAGTCTTCGCGTTCCCACAAAGTCAATAGGAACCAGATTACGTCTTCAACTTTTGACTTTTTGTAGTCGGGCGAGGCATCTTGGGGTAGCGGCTGCCAGTTCATATCGTTCCAGTTCAGTTCTTCATCCGCATCTTGTCTATAGTTTGCAAAGGGCTTGGCCATCTCACTGGCAATCTCATATGAGAGCTCGCTGTTGGAGGAGAACTTGCTACCCGTCTCATCGCTCAGATCGGTGAGCAGACTAGATATAATAATCCGCGCTGTATCTTCCCGCTCCTTCAAATACCGCCTAATTGGCCTTGCTACTCTTTCGAGCAACACCCCCTTTGGTTCTAGCTCATGGAAAGAGCGGATTATGGATATATAGACGTTCAAGATGTATGTGGTCGTTGCTCCGGGATGCAACAATCGCCGCGAGATTTGCTGGGAAAAGCTAGATATGAGGTGTTGCTTCGCATTCGACACTCTAAGATACTCTTTGATATCCAGAATAGCGCCTATGCTCTTGTCCCAGTGAATGACAAAGTCGAATAGGTTATCGACTCGCGATCGGCCGAGCCTCCCCAGAGCCATTTCTTGCCATGAAGTAATCTCGGTGGGTAGAATGCTACTCTGTTCGCACCTCAAGCACGTAAGTACCAGTTCGACTAGCGGACAGAAGCCATCCTGTATCCACATCTTCAGCTGCGGCACAGCCGACTTCTTAGCGTACCAGTCTACCTTCAGGTAGTGGCTTGTGATGAACGAGTCAAGAAGCTTATTCATTGCATGCGCAAATGCTTTCTGTGCACTATCACCACCAAGCCCGACGCGCTCCAGCCCTTGTAGAAGCATAGTCATCCGCTTCCTAGTCTCTTGCGTGCTCTCAGGCGTAGTGCTTGGTTCTACGCCATCCTGGCGATTGTAGATGCGAAAGAGTTTACATCCCGCATCATACAAGACGTAACTAAGCGTCTTCGAGTATCGTTGCAGCGGTAGGCAATGTGCAAAGACGGCCTGTATCTCCCTACGAAACTTCCAGTCTGCGACAGTTGCGGCGTCTGATTCAATAATCTGCGTAGGTCTACCCGGCCGACCCGCTGTGTTACTCGCATGGTTTTGTATGACAGGCAGTAGGTGTTCGGTAAAAGGCTGTAGGTATACGTTCTGCACCTGCTCGAGAATGCGCTGCGTCTCGTCCAGTATGCTCCAGGATTGTTGCAACCCAACTTCCTCTCCCCACAAGCTCTCCAGTCCCGGCCTAACATTACTCGCAAAATGCAACCGGCACTCATTTGTGTACCAATCGATCAGGCTCTCCTCCTTCCCATCTTCGCTCTTGCCCTCTCCAACCAACAAGTATCTTAGCGCCTTCTCAACCTCGGTGGTCCGCTCTACCCTCGGCGCAACAAAGACATCCTTTGGTAGGCTTAGGAATCTCGTTGCGCAACTCCATGTTGTATTGCGCTTGACCGCTTTCTGCTGTCCCTGTCCTTGTGTTCTTCCTTCGACGTTTCTCAGCGCATACGGACTCCCAAATGAGGATTCAGGCGCGGTAGATGCTAGTTCTGGAGTCGCTAGTGGCGTCGGCGTGCTGTGCGAGAAGGAGAGAACTGGGAAGACAGAGGCGAAGACCAGGGTTGAGTGGTCCATGGCGGAGGTGTTGCGGAGCCCCACCTACTACGCGGTTGTTTACAGGCAGGTCTGGAGTGAGGTTGACGGCTTCATGGATGTGTGAGCAGCGAACAAGGTGACAGTGAGAGCATGGGTACTGGCCCTTTGCTCATTGTTTGGTCCGCACTTTGTTGACGTAGTCTTGTCCGCGCGTGCAGCACTCGCGATCACCATCACCTTGACTTTGAGCTCGGGCCAACTACAACGCGTATTCACGTGGCATTCAAACGGCCGCTGGAGGGTGCTCGCAAGTTTAAGTTGAACATGTTCGTGAACTTTATATGCGATTAAAACCCCGAATTCGCGAAACCTACTACTACATGAACCCTATAAGCATTCAACCATAACGCCTCTCAATGTCCGCAGGTCCCGGCTCTCGAGACCGCACATAGCCATCATGAAAAATGTTCAAGGATATCTACCGTGTACGCCATCTTGCACCATCCCATTCCCCATTCCCATGCGCGCAAAATGCTTGCAGCGATAAATAACACCCATGTCATTGTCAATCGTATCATGGCCGAAGCACGCCATGCCGCCTTCTAAACGCTTCCACTCGTTCCTCGTAGAAGAGTATTTCTCGGACTCTGAGTTTTGGGCCTTTTTGCGAATCTTGCATGAGCGAATCATCGTCACTCTCGGCATCTCCATCATCGCTGGCCTCGCTCTCCGTTTCATCACCACCAGGAGGTATGCCACCTTCGTCCATATCATCTTCATCTTCATCTTCGGTGGCTTCGCTCTCGTCGTCGGACATCATGGGGTCATGTGTGGCATATGCAGAGCCACTACCGTCAGCATGCATACCATCGTGGCGCAAGTCGTAATTTGAAGGACGGTTTTCTAGAATCTCAAAGCACTTGGTAGATAGGCCCATGTAGCAGAGCTCAATTTCTGGTCGTAAGTGCACAATGTCGAGAATCTGGTAGGCAAGCTCACGCGGGTCGATGTTGCTACCGTGTGCGTGGTCGGCAATGAAGGGGATGTAGAGGGAGCGAATGTGAGGGATGTATGGAAGACGTTGCAGGAAATGATGCTGTATTGTATTAGCCAAACTCTTTCAACTTGAGTGGGTATGCACATACCCAGTCTTTGTAGTCAATGGACACTGCGAGTTCTCGCAGGTTATTCATACGGCCACTGGTTATGAAGGTTAGGATCTCGCGATTCAGCATCCATCGCCTCCATCTCGAGCTTGTAGAGGTATGGCCATCCGGTCCCTTCTCTCCACTGTCGATCATCAACTTCTTCAAACTGGCTCGATGCCTCTTCATTGGTCCTCTGTATATCGCATCTACCGTCACAGTAGACGAATATGACCGGCTTTCTTGGAGGAAGAGAACCTCCAGACTGTTGGGCGCTAAAGTCTCCTTAAGGAAGGAGATAAGCGAGGGGGATACTGTGTTTGTGTGAATTCGCTTAAGGTTCAGTTGGTACTCTGTTCTTAGGGTGTATGAAGCCTTGTAAGCTTTCGATGAGGATGGCGATCCGGGGTAGGCGGTGCGAGGTGTATACGTTCTTCGAAGTATCTTCCATAGCTGCTCGTGGTTGCTGCAATGCAGGAGAGTCAGTGTTGAGAGGATAGACCAGTCAAAGGCTCTACGCAGTACAGGCACCGAAAGAGGAACACGTTCAAGTTCCAAGACCTCCAGCTTCAGCTTTCCAGTAAGCAAAGGCTCTGCAGGTTCCTGAGACTTGCTCCGTGTCTCGCCATGCAAAGGCGCCACATACGACTTAGGGGTCGATTTCCCTACGTTTATCGGATGTGTGGTATATTCTACACCGTCTGGTTGGTTGTCGTGGAACAGACTGACGCCATCGGCCATGGATGTCTCATCCATTGGGTTGCCGAAGTGGTCGACGTCCTGATCGGCTTCGCGTTCATGCAACGAGAGCGAAGCTATGGAAGGCAAGGGCAGAGAAGAAGCTGACTTGATCGGAGTTGCTTCAACTGACCGCTCCGTGAGGCCCGTGGTACAAGACTTTTGAGATGGAGGCTCTTCGGAATGGCGCATATTGTGTATGCGTCCAACCAGAATGCCCAGGACGCCCCCTAGTCTCTTCTCGCCCAGCGAAGATGCCGCCGTCGTCATAGCGTTGTAGTCGACTTGCTGAAGGCCTTCGCCTTCCCACACAGTCACCCAGTCTCGCTGCTGTGCATGGGCTGCAACGCCTATCCGGAGCTCGCGCAGCTTCTTCTGAGACCGTGCAATCAGTATGCTCATCTCGTCCAAGTATGGCAGCTCGTCAATGTCCAAGACGCTCAGGCTCTTCAGCGCGGGAATGGCGGAGAAGGTGGGGTGTTCGACTCGATCGAGGGCGGACATGCTGCTCGGGGCGTATGGCGGTACGACGACGATGGGCGCCTGTACTGTACCAGGACCACTTGGGTGCGTGGTGTTTGGGGGCGGAGGGAGGTTTTGGTTGTTGAGTATCATGGGCGGAGCGGGCGGAGGAACGGGGGCATCGATGGTGTTGTCGTGCCATCGAATCCAGAGGCGATCGAGGCGGCACTCCTCGCCATCGCTCCGGTGGGCGAGGCTCGACAGGGCGAGCCACACGTCTCGGAGCACGCCTGTGGGCATGTCCCATACAAACGTCTCGAGATTGATCATGCGCGCCACGGCGAGGGCTACGAGCGTTCCCAGCATCTTTCCGCCTTCCTTTGTGATCATGTACTCCTGGACCCATGCCTGCGGCCCGTTGCCCAGCGAGAATTTCTTGGTAAACTGGCCGTAGTAGTTGCCGAAGCGGCGCTGCGGGACGGGGTAAGGGTTTGCGGCAGTCCTCAGCAGCGCAGTAGGCGTCTGTCCCTGCAGTCTCAGCCGATTCTGGTGGGGGAAGCAGTCATCGCCCATGACTAGCGTAGCCAGGCCGTAGGTGAGGGCATCCACGCCCGCCCGCGGCTCGTTGTGGGTGCTTTCGTCGGGCCATACAATATCGAAACGTGAATAGATGCACGGTATTGTCAGCCGGTGGAGGGCCGAATGGCAGAGGCACAGCGATGTGAGGTCGTTGGTGTGTGGAAGCTGGTGGCTGGCGTGTTAGTATGTGCCGATGGTCACGATCACAGTCACAGTCACGGTCACGGCCCTGGCGCCTGTGTGCGCGCTCGACTCACCTGGTGGATGATTTCCTTAAGGATGTCCATGGGCAGGTCCAACAGATTCAGCGGGCCCTTTACAGCCCTCTCTTTGCCCTTGGTTGCAGGCGTCACCTGCTCGGTGAACAGCGTCGCATTCACGGCGGCGGGCGCAGGAGCACTCGGCCACATTCCGTCGGCCAGTCCCTGCATGGCGGGCGTATGCGCGTCGTCGTGTGCGGGCGAAAGCGAGCGAGCATTGTCGGCTTCGAAGGGCATGGGCGACGCAGTCCTGGGAGTACCGGGTGACGAGAGTGGGGAGTCAGCCATGGTTATGGTGGTGGTGGTGGTGGTGGTGATGGTGGAGGTGGTGGGTAGGGCCGGCACTGCTTAGAGGCGCCCGGTGGAGGTATCGAGGCCAGGCGCAGGAACAGCACGGCAGCACGGCGCTCACATGTGCACGAGAGTTTGCCAGCGAGCCGTGGTGTTGGAGTGGTGTTGTAGTATTAGACAGCCAGACGGCCGACTACCAATCGAACGTTGTTGGCCAAGAGACCCTGGCTATCCTGGCGCACATCCGCTACTCCTCTTCCATCCCAAGCTCGGCCGCTCCCTGTGACAACCGAGCCGCCGCTTACGCCGCACCAGCTACGCCCGACGCGAACACTCATCATGAACAGTGCAAAGCCTCACGGACAAAACACAACAAGCGCACCGTCTACACATCGCTACGCTACCCAGTAGTACGCTACCGGCCCGCTATCATCACCCGGATCAAGCGTGCCAAGCCTCGCTACCATGGCACAGCACTGCAGTAGGTACTTCCATGCCAAGCTCGCCCAACGCCTTGTCGATTGGGTATAACCATGTATGATGACTCTCAGCCAAACGCCCGACATCAACGCCATATTTGCATCCGTATGTATCCACACAAAAACCTGCCTTAGTTGCGCTGAACATTCAGTGCCGTTTGCCCCCGCTCCGGATCGCTCATCTTGATGATCTTGACATCCGCCGCCCGCTTCACATTGGCCATTGCCTGCGGCGTAATGAAAATAAACTGCCGTCCGATCGACCGTCGAGCAGCTTCGATGATCAAGTTCATGCTAATGTCGCGATTGACACTGTCCATGAAAACGTCGCTAGAAACATTAGCTCATGCTCGTCAAGACACCACAACGTACTTACAACTCATCGAGACAGCGGATCGGCGAACCCATAGCTTCCCAAAGGGACAGTAACAGACATACAGTCGAGTAAGATTTCTCACCACCAGACAGCGTCTTGGTCTGACGGCCATCTCCACTCAGTTCCGTGCTATCTGGTTGGACCTGGCAGAGTCAGCAAACATGGTCGACTTTTGCACCAATCTCCCACTTACGTGTATGTCTAGGAGCGCATTCTTGTGGTCGATACTAAGCGTACCTCTAAACTTGCGCTCGCTCAAGAGATAGTTGAATGTAACTCTTGCTCGGATCGAAATGCCTGACCGGAACAACTGCCATCGATTCCGCCTGTTGGTCAGAGTAGTGATGAGGTGGTTGCGCAGGCTCTTAATCTCCTCCAGCTCTTGCATTGCCTGATTATGCTCCTTCTTGGCTTCGTTCGCTGCACGTAGGAGCATATCTTGCGACCCACCAAGTTCGTCTTCGCACTGTTTCCTGGTCTGCTCAAGCCTTCTGAGCTCATCGAGGAGTCGCTCCGCCGTTTTCCCAGGAGGCACCGGAACGCGTTCTTCACAGATTTGCCTCGCCTCTTGCACTATTTGATCCAGATCTACCCGCTGCTCTGTCAAGTGTTTTATCCATTCGTTTTTGTTCTCCTCAGCTGCCTCGACCGCCTTGATCGCCTCGTTTTTGGCCTTAAGCGCTTCATCTCGTTTGATCTGGAAGCTTTGAACTGTCTGTTTCGCTTTACCGAGCTTGGATTCAAGGTGTGCGACACGGTCAGTCGCTTCGTCCATCTCGCGCTTGTGCACCTGATTATCGGTGTTGTACGCCGCCAGCTGTTCCTTCACGTCTTCAAGTAATTCCGCCTCCTTTTCGGCCTGCTTCTTGGCATCTTCAAGATCCCGTTCAGCCTCCTTGATGACTGACGCGTCCGGAGTGGCCTCACTCAATTCGCCTTCCAGTCGATCCAGATTTGCCGAGGCCTTTTGTTGTTCAATGTGAAGGTTTTTCTTTTGTCTCTTATGCTCTGTCTCCCGGCGCGCACAATCGTCCATGTGGTTTCGTGCTTGCTGTAACTCATCTTCAAGAGCCTGCAATTCCTGTTCCCTTGTGGCGAGACGGCTCTGTTCCTCTCTAGAAAAGTGGTTAGTGGGATATACAGAAACTAAAAGGGGCTCTCACCTAATCTGAGCATCTTGATCCACCTGCATCCGCATGGCGCCAGTAAACTCGGCGATTGGACTGTTGTTGACACCGCCGCTGTTGGTGCCGTTGAACACTCGGCCTTTTCGCGTGTCACCATCCGCGAACGTGAAGCACATTTTGACATTTTGGGTCAGTGGTCCGCGCCCTCTGATGAACTCATACCCTTCATCCATGTTCTCAATGAGTACAGTTTGCTCAATTGCCTGATTGATGATGAGTTGGTTTCGAACAAGATCGTTATCGATCTATGTACATGTTAGCTGGCCGCTTTGTGACATACAAACACTGCCTACCGTGAGTGCTCGCATCCACGTCAGAAGCTCCCCCGCAGGTTCGTTGTGCTGAGTGTCGATTGGTTTTTTGTTGCCAATGTATATTGGAGCAAACCTGGTACTGTCAGCTTTATCTTAAACCTTGGGTTCAGTTCAGATACGTACCAGCCTGTCTTGGTCATGAGACTCGATAACCTAGTTTGATCATGTTTACTAGTAACGACGAAACCATTCAAAGCTTGGCCAAACTGCTTTTCCAAGATGCGGCCCCATTTGGATGCTGTTAACTTTACATGCCGACCGATTGGCCCTACAGGTACTTCTCGGAACCCGCGCTCTCTCTTGATCGCATCCAGCAAGTCTCTCAACTTGTTGGGCTGTGGGAATCCATCCATCCCGTTGCTCTCACCCCTTTGCAACCGAGTAATTGTGCTCCGAATGACCGCTACGCCCTTTCGTGCATCATCTGCCTTTTTCTTGGCCTTTTCCAGTTCCACAGATGCTGCATGGAGCTCTTTGTTCAGCTGCGGAAGCACAGAGTCGTGGGTTGCATATCTCTCTTTGGCCTTTTCGTGCTCGGTTTTAGCTTCATCGCGCTCACGAACCTTCTCTGCATAGAGACCATTTGCGACTTCGTCTAGTCGTTGCTGAAGCAGCTTTTTCTTGTCTTCTCTCCTTTGAACATCTGCCTCCGCCGTCTGTACTGCACTGAGCGCTTGGCGCTGATCCCCCAATGCCTTTTTGATTTTTTCTTTGACCTCGTTAAACGTTTCTTTAGCTTCAGCTTGTGATTGGACTGCGGGTTCCAAATGCGCTGTAATGTCGACGACATTTTGCTCGGCTGCCTCGCGAGCCTGATCAGCTAGCTCGTACTCGTCTGTTGCTCTTGCCACCTTCTCCTGCCTTTCTGTTATTCGATCATCAGCTGCCGCAATCTCGGATTCAGCTTCGGCCACCAATTTTTCCTGTTCTTCCACTCTGGCCCATGCTGCTTGATTAGCCCTGTCCCTTTCCTTGTCTCGCATGATTTCTAGGTTCTGGGCCCGTCGAGCTCTCTGCGCAAGCTCCTGCATTTTGTGCCTCAAAGTTTTCAAGTCGGCTTCCTTGACCTCCACTTTTGTATTCATGGCTTCTAGGGACTGTTCAATCTGTTGATAGTCCCTATTTAAGTTCTCGAGTTGTGTGCCCTGTAGAAAAAACTTGTACTTTTCCTTGGGGGTAGAATGGTTGAGGAACTGCCTTGCCATGTCCTGCGTCAAGACATTCATCGGATTATCGATTTGCATGGAGAATGCATCGAGTATGTCCTCAAGCTCTGCTTTTTTGTTGGTGACCAGCTTGTTATTTTGGTCCTTGAGCTTGAAGCCCGAGGTGCCGGACTTGCTAAAGTGGCGTTCGACGATGATGGAGGCGCCATACTGTGCGGGCTTGTAGGCGAGGGGGCCCTGGTTCTTGATTTTGACTGTCACTGAAGCGTGCTCCTTACCTTCCTTGATAAGACTCTTGAGGTTCTGGGCACGATTGGTTGCTGTGGCCTTTCCACCCAGGCATATAGTAAGGGCTGTGAGTACGGCACTCTTCCCGCTGCCGTTGTGCCCGATGATGAAGTTTATGAGGGGTCCCAAAGTCACTGTCAGGTGCTCGTGGCACATGAAATTGATGCACTGGATCTCTTCAATAATTCCAGAGTCTGTCGCGACATTCTGCCTGGCTTCAGTTGCGGTGCGTTCTTTGTGCACTTGTTGTGTCGCCCATTTCTCTTGAGCTTGGAGGTTTTCCTCGGTTTCGTGGTCCGAGCTATCGCTACCGCTTGCCACATCGGATCGCTCGTCGCCTGAGGATTCGTCGCTGCTGTCTGGCTCGGATTGTCGTCGTCGCTTGTTCTGGGCTGGGTTAGCGAATCGTACCGTTTGCTTTGGAGCCATGAACCTACACGATCATTGTGGCCCACACCACTCGCTTCAACCCCATTGGTGAGGGCGCGAGGGCGCTTTGCAGACATGACAGTAGTCATAGGTGCAGCTGCGAGAGTCGCAAGCAAGGGCGTTGGTGGGCGCGAAACTTGGGCGTTGCGGACGAGGTAGTTCAGAACGCGTCTGGGCGCTCCTTCCCCGCTAGAGCCTCCAGGAACAACGCTGGCGCCCCTGCAGCCCGTCACTTTCACCCACTGCAACCAACGTAGCGGCACAGCCCAGCACTGCTGTCTTGGGAGTTAACGTTTGTTCTGAGTAACCGAAATAAGATACATTCAATGGTACTGCATCTGATTAAGCAGCCAGAGGTCGAACACCTTTTGTATCGCAAGTCACTAATGCCATGCACAAGCATGTCCAAGGCTATACTGCGCACGTGACACCGCGTCCAGACGCGTCTACACCACCACAATGTCACAATGCAGCAATTCTGGAAACCGTACGCGATCACAAACATAAATGCGTTGCCCTCTTGCGCAGTTTCAACTCGGTCTATGCTAGCCTGCCGCCAACGCCGCTCCCAAGTGATTCAAAAAGGGTATATCGAGCGTGCCTCACTACTGTGCAAGACCACAAGTGCAAAACAACCCGCTATGCAAAAATCACTACATGCCACATGTTGCGAGTACTACAAAGTCTACATGACAACCTGTTATGTGTTAGCGCATCGTCCATGCAGGACGAGTGAGGTACCATAAGACTTACGCAATCTCCTTCCTTTGGTGCGTTGCCAATGCCCATCTCGTCAAAGGTCTTCGGTCCTTTACCTGGCGCCGGAGAGCCTGATGATGCTGGCTTGGTAGGTGGCGTCGGTGTGGCCGGCTTGTTAGCCTGCACAGGTGCTGGCTTGGGGGGTGGTTGTTGTTGCTGTAAAGTCTGTACCCTGGTGGGCTTGGGCATAGTGTCGTACCCGCTAGGTCGACCAGCTGATCCAGGCCGTGATGAGGGCCGCGAGTCCATCCGTGAAGAAGTCCTGCTCTCCTGACCTGGCTGAACAGTAGATGGTCGGGTGTGCTGACGCGGCTCGAGAGGTGCGACATAACCAATGTCGGGTAGTGTAGGTGCTTTCTTGAGTGGTGGCCCCGGCTGTTTCTGCAGCTTGTTCCGTGCATCTGGTGCACTGTATCCGATATCCGGAGGTTGTGTCGTCGACGGGCGAGTTTGTGGCTCTGGGCGCTGGGCACTGGGTCCTCCGGGTTGCCTATAGCTTCCCGGCCCCCCCTGTGGCATACCACGGCCAGCGTTCGGAGCACGTCCACCTCTCCCGGGCCCCATGTTATCTACACTGGTGTGAGGCCGCATTGGTAGCGACCCCATATCCGGGCCCGGTCCTGGTCGTGGACTACTGCGCCCGTAGGGGTCGTTGGATGGATACAGATTGGGATTGATGTTGAACGCCGAGGATGTAGGGCGGGCGCTAGAAGCCCTCATTTCTGGTGCAAACCCACCAGCCATGTTTGGTCGCTGTGGACCCAACCGGGGAGGGCCATTATCCATGGGGTACGGTGCTGCTGTAGATGGACGATCATAAGGTGCCGACATGGACGGATTTGCGACCAACGGAGGCTGGTCCGAGATGGGATACGGCGTTGTGCTATCGCCTCGGTTGGGAGAGCCATAGTCAGAAGGACTCACATCATTGATGGACGGCATAGGAGCCTGGCCTTTTTGCAGCCTTAGTGGCCGTTGCCCACGCATCGAGCCGTGTTTGGACTTGATCATGTTGATTGCGACATTCTCATGGTCCTTCTTTGACAAGGTCCGCGACAATTTGGATATGCTCTCTATGCGTGCAGTAGCGTCTCTGTTACCGTTCTTTTCGGCCTTCTCGTACCACTCCAGGGCTTTTTCAAGGCTGACCGGAGTGTTCATTCCAATCTCGTTAAAGTAACCCATGGCAAACTCTGCCGTGGCAAGCCCTGCCGCTGCGGCACGTTGTGCATATTGGTAGGCAAGCTCTTCGTTCTTGGCGAATTCTCCTTCGTGTCCGCAGAGAAACCACTTGCTGATGGCCATGTCAGCCTCGGGCTCCCCTTGCCTGGATGCGAGCGCATTGTAGTGCAGCGACAAGGTGGGGTTGAATTCACAGCCCAAGCTGCAGAGCTCATACGCAGATCCCATTTTGAGTTGAGCCTTTGCAAACCCAAGGTAAGCGGCTTTCTCAATGTTTTGCCTTGCACCTTTCTCGTCGTATGGCAAGAAGACTTCCGGAACGTTGATCTGAGGCAGTTCGCGGGCTTGGAGCATTCCCAAGACGTAAGCACCCTGCGGAGCGTTCTCGTCAGCGGTGGCCGCTGCCTGCCTGATGAGCTGAATTCCCCTGGCAAAGTCTTGGGGCTGGCCGTGCTGACCGAGTAGCGTCATCATGCCAAGGCGGTAGTTTGAGGCCGAATCACCCTGTTCTGCGCCAGCCTTGTAGTTCTGCAGTGCTTTGATGGGATCGTTGGACTGCTCAAACTGCATGCCCATGCGGTATTCTGCCCTTGCATAGCCTTTTGCTGCCGCACGGGAGTAGCACCGAAAGGCCTCCTTCTTGTCCGCACGCATGCCAAACTTGCCAAACTCCAGCCACATGCCCCGCATAAAGGTCGCCTTGGGATGTTGTTGGTCTGCAAGAAAAGTGACGACGTTCATCGCGTCCAGACGCAGCTGATGCTCGACTTGGGGTGTTGCGGGCCTGGCGCCCTGTATCTCGGAGATGCGCTGCTCGTGTAGCTGGGCGGCGTCTACATACTGCAGTGCGTCTTGTGCCCAGGCCAGCTGCATCTCAGGGTCGTTTGAGTTGAGCACCGGCAGGCGGGCATTCTCCAGCACGGCCTCCTTCTCATCGTCCGAGGGGGGCACGTTCGGGGGCTTGTTCGGGAGCTTGGGAAAGGGCGAGAAGTTGGGCGAGTCGTGGTGCTGTGCGAACTGGTTGTAGTCGTGCGACGGCTGCTGGTGTTGCACGGCCTGGGGCTGCACGTTTGGCGGTTGGCGGAAGGCCGACGAGATGCTCGCTTGCCGCGACGGCCATTGGTCGTTGTGCACCGGCAGCTCGTGGTAGCCGGCTTGGTGCGGTGGGTAGTGCTGCTGTGACTGATTGTAGGTGGCCTGCGTTGGTGACATGGTCGCGCTACGGGGACCGTTGGCTTCCAACTCCAAATGGGCTATGTTTTCTTGCATGTTTTCGGGCACTTCGGGCATTATCCTACCGCCAAACCTACGTCAGCCGCAATTTCAAGATACTTACATGGTTGTGGGCTGGAACGAACCGCTGAGGCGCAGGCGAGATGACTTCAGGCGACGGGGCCGGCATGTAATAGTCGTCGAAGCCGCCTGGCACAAAAGTAGCCCCGAGCTGGGGTTGGCCTGGGTGATAGCTCATTGTGGCGACGAGAAGTCGTTATGGTGACTGGGTAGTTAGCGTCAGTCGTTGTCCAAAAGGAACATAAACCCATGCGGGTCCTCGCCTTGCACACGACTATGGCGTGAGGCCGTCACCGACACAGATATAGCCATGCATGGCGCATGGCGGGTGAAGCAGGATCGAGCGTACCTTGACCTTGGTGGGGGTGCGTTCCTGGAGCGCTGTCGCTAAACGTGAGCTCGACCCTTGCGATCTGTCGGGTATACGAGGATGCGGGCGATCTGGCGTGGTTGTGTAGCTATCATGCAGCTCTATCAAAGACGACTGCAGGCGGCGGCGGCGGCGGCGAACAGTTGAGGGAGGGGCAAAGGTGGAAGGGAAGAGGCTGAGAAACCTGAGACGGGGAGCGTGCCGTTTACCACTGAAACAGACGCTGCGGTAGTGGTCGGACTTGTCCTAGATGCTGGAGTGTGAAAGGTGCATCGTTTGACGTCAAGCACTAGTGAGCTCTTCGAGCTTGTATGTATGGACATGTGCACTCTGAGGGGGTCACAGGAACAAGCGCAAAGGGACCGTCATTATCAACATTGCCACGTACCCGTCAGGGGCTCATATTTTGCTATAAATGTTTGGACACAGCTGGCGCATTGGAGCCCCCTTTGGGTACACAAGCACCGCTGCGCCATCCACTTGGTTGAGGCTGTGCAGTGACGTTGCTCCGAGTCATCTCCTCTGCGGTTTTAAAGACGGCTTCGTGCACGTCTGATTTATCGAATTTCGGGTGCGGCAAAAGGCTTAGGAGAGCCGAGTGTTTGCGGAGATGAGGTCTTAGATATATCCATGCTCGGGCTCAGACGTGGCTTGCGCTTCTGCAGGCTTCCGGTTTCCAGCTAAGCCTCCCCAACATGGAAAGCAGAGCGGTCACTACATGCATTGAAATCGTGCTTTGGTGTTCAATTGTTAATTTTTGTTGCCAAGGTCAAGACTACATGCAACACGCACCCACTACCAGGCGTCATACCTAGGTATCTTACCCAAAGAAGCTGCTAGAAGGGGGAGCCTGAGATGTCCCTCCCCCGACCCCCAACCATTACTGTCCCAAAATATCTGCAACGGTGAAGTGCAAAAGGATACGAGAAAGCTGGATAGACGACACAAATTTTGCGCTGCATCTTCTAGTGTACCATGACGTCTGCGCCGTGCTGTTGCTGCTGTGGAGCGCCTCCAGGCTGCTGTTGGGCTGGCTTGTCACCCCCAGCACCACTTGGCTCGGCCTCGTCCATCTCCATGTCATCGTCTGCACCCTCCTCGCCCTCGCCCTCCTCCTCTTCATCGTCTTCGGAGTCTTCAATGTCAATTTCCTCGCTGCCAGCCTCAGACTCGGCATCCTCGTCGTTGGCGGGGCCGGCAGTGTCATCGGCGCCTGCCATGGCGGCATCCTCGCCCTCGACAGCGACACCCTCACCCTCGGCGCCCTCCTCGTCGTCCTCCTCTTCTTCGATGCCGTACTGGTCTCCATCCGCAGTGAGGTCAGCCTCTGGCTGTTCAGGGGGGAACTCGGGCGGTGCAGACTCCTCCGAGTCCCTGACATGGTTAGCGCGGGTGCGGGTGCGGGGGTGCAAAGTGCAGTGTTGGAACATACCACTTGATGGCAAAGCGTGTGACTCGCGGCTTCTCTGCAAGGATTTGCCTCTGCACCTTCTCGATCACAGGCTTGGTGGGCGGGTCTAGTGCCAACGCCTCGTCTGTGTACTCGTTATTCACATAGTAGCCGACGCGGACAAACTCGCGCTCTTCGTAGCTGCAGCTCAGCAGAATAACTGTAACCCCGATGATCTCGCTGTTGGGGATACGCGATAGATTCGGGGGGTCGGCGCGGAACTGGAACTTGTTGACGCCAACTGGCAGCGGGCCGACGAAGACAGAGTCAAGTTCCTGGTCATACTCGTTCCTGCACGCTATCCGTCAGACGTAGTTGCGGCCAAAACTTCACGGGTCGACTTACGAGGTCGCAGAGCCAACGTAGGTCAGTTTCCACTCGAGATCTGCCCTTGGGTTAATGGTCGTGCTCGTCGTCAATGGCGAGTGCACTCACCCTTCTGTAGTTGCTCAAGACATTCAAACGTGATCTCAAATTCATACGGCTCATCGAAGCGCGCGGGGTTGTTCTTGACCTCGACACCGAGAAGCGAGACGACAGACATGTTGGATGTGGATTGTAGGCGAAGCAGAAAGCAGGTGGACGATGGAATTGATGTCGAGGTTGTGATGGATTTGAGAGGTTGAGCGTGCGTGGTGGGGAAACTGCAGAAGAAGCGACAGGAAAAGGTGTTTGTTATGGGAGCGGTGAGGCCGTGCGTTAGAGAGATCGCGGCGGCAACGATCAGTGGATCAATCCATTGATAGGGCCTGTCGGGAGTCGCGTTCACCAGAAACGTGACCAGGCGTCTCGCGTTCGCGTTTTGCGGCACTGTCTCCCTCTCCAAGGCTGACTGGATGAGCGTGTTGCGGGCGTGTAGAGTCTGCGAGGAACAATTCCATTTGCACAGAGCCCTGCCACTCGCAAATACCGTCACACTCGCTTCTCGCTTCTCGCTTCGCACTCTATGGAATGTACATGGACAAATCAAGACTTGGGGGTCAAGCCGACCTGCACTAGCTCCACGGGCTCAAAAAGACCATGACATGGACAGCAGAACAACAGAACCCTTTAGGAATTGAGTTTGGTCGCAACGAGTGCCACAGACGCTGCTGATACAGGATAGGCTAGTTCCGCCGTCAGTCAAACTGTTAGGTTCGGGTGGGATACAGCGTGCATCGCGGAAGTAGCCAAGGCGGGGGGGGGCGGGGGGGCACATCTCTCTTCAAGGGCCTAAGAATTGAGAAGACAAACAGGGGCAAGGCCTCGACGGCGGGCGTTATGTTGAGTAGTCTAAGGGCTAGCTCTGGTCGTCAGCATTCACCAGCCACAGTTGTCCATGTCAGCCTCGGCATCTATATTCAGTCTTGGGTGTTCGGCCTGCTGCCTACTTGGACTTTTCCCCAATCTCTCGCTAATCGCTACCTACGCAAGCCCCGTTACCGCCGGCATCTTACGTCCGTAATGCTTACGCTGCAATAGTCTCTCAACACTCATGCCCCCCTCTTCCTCCTCGACCCAGGACGGGGCTCATGGTTTGGCTCAAGCACCCCCACCCGCCACCACCGTACGAAAGTCGCACCCGCCACAGCCACGTGTTCGCCGCCGAAATCGACTCATTACTTCTTGTCTTGAATGCCGACGAAGAAAGCTAAAATGTGACAGAAGCAACCCATGCAATCACTGTACAAAATCTAATCGCCAATGCGTCTTCATCGCCTCTGGGATGGGTGCCGATGCCCAAGCCAAGCTTACTGAGGTCAAGGAACAGATGGGCATGCTGGAGAGGAGCTTGGAAGAAGATGTCGCCCGTAAAACTGAATCTAGTGCCAGAACTACCTCTGAATGTTCAAGACTTAGTGTTCTGCCTGGCCAAGAGCATCTGAGCGATCAAGAGGACGAGGAGGATACCCGAGACCTCTGCCCCACGTCCCTTGTTACTGAAGATGCCGCCTACTATGAGCCCGAAGAGGATTTCAATGATGATATAGTCGACCTAGGCTTTCGCATAGGCAGATTGCGCGTTACCGACCGAATCGGGGGGCTTGTGCGTCCGAGATTCTCTGAAGAGGCAAGTCTGCACCTCCTTTACCATGTTCATCTCCACTAACATTTCCCATGTAGCTTGCCCAATCTCTCAGCAAACTTCCCCTACCGACATCTCCCAGTCGGTCTCCCGTCGATGAAGATCCCGCAAACTGGTTAGCGCCGACTTCCGACTATGTTGCCCCATCTTCAAACTTCATGTTGGCGACTGGAGTCGACAGAGCGTTGCTTGAAGCTCACCTTCCGGCACGAGCTGTAGTTGATAGGTTGATTGCCAATTATTGGGTACACGTTCATCCTATCGCACGTACTGTGCACCGCCCTTCGTTCGAGCGTCAGTATCAAAAGTTCTGGATCAGAGTTAACATGGGCATGGAGCCTCGCTCTTCGTTTCAAGCCGTACTTTTTGCTGCCTTGCTAAGCTCCGTCGTCTCCATGGATGTGAGCACGGTGCGTACTGAATATGGTGCCGAGAAGAGGGCCTTGGTAGAGAATTTTCGTGAGGGGGCTGAAGCAGCTCTTGCTAAAGCTAACTTCCTGTCCACCACCAAATTCGAAACACTCCAAGCTTTCGTCATGTACCTGGTAAGTTCGATTTGCCTATTTGCGCTGGGTTATAGTGCCTAGTGGATCAACCCCGATGCCTCTCGCTATTTGAGCAATGGCTGCTCAAACCCAAGACTGACACTGTGATTGTAGATTCCCCTATGTCGCAACGAAGTGTCTCGCGCTCATTCCGCACTCGTCGGGTCGCTCATTCGCCTGGCAGAGTGTATGGGGCTACATCGCGACCCTACTACATACATTAGTTCGCCGATTGAGATTCAAGTCAGACGTCTTATCTGGTACCAGATCTGCTTCCTGGATATTCGTACCTGCGACAGTGTGGGACCTCGCCCGCAGATCCGTCTCGACGACTACGATACGCGCTTCCCTCTGAACATCGATGATGCTGAACTCGACCGTGCTGAGCGTGGCGAAAACCGAACAGATGTTGGTAAAGATAGTGACTATTTCACAGACATGACCATTAGCCGTATGCGGTTCGAGGGCTATGAGATGCACCGCCTCGTCTGGAGTGAACGTACGAAATTAGATCGAAAACGCGCCAACGGCAAGAGAGAGGTCACAATCACATCACTCCTCTCACGTGTTCAATCCTTCCAGGCTGCCATGGAGAAGAAATACCTACCGATGCTTGGCAAGTCGGAACCGCTTCACGTTCTAGCATCAGAGCTGCATGGAATCGTCTCAAATCGTTTGTACGTTTCCGTACTGCAGAGGTACATAACTTCTGTTCGTAGTAAAATGCCCGAGCGCTTGCGACAGCTCACCATGAGCGCGGCAACCATGATCTTAGAGCACGGCATGGCAGTCGAACAAGACCCGGTTTTGTCCGCATGGTCATGGATTGTTGGTGCTCTCCATCAACACCACTGTGCGCTTCTTCTGATCAACGAAGTCTACGTAGTGAACCCAGAGCCTGCGGTAGGACAACGTATCTGGAGGTGCCTAGACTACTCATTTGATCTGCCTATCGGTCTCTCCGATATTGAAAAGATCAGACTTGTCTTGGAAGAGTTACTTTTTAAAGCAAAGAAGTATTCTGAAATGAAAGGGATATGCGCTCCAAATAATATGCCACAAGCATGTTCAGGGCCCGGAACAGGAGTACACAGAGAGGATAATCCAAGCAGTGAAACTCAGCTGCCAGGTCCAAGCAGCACCGATCCGGTCTCGCACAGCTTGGCCGGCAACATGGTTCCGCCACGATTTGTACCGGCGCACCAACCAAAAGACCATTTGACGCACGCGCCTTCATTGGGTCCCAGTGTCAACAGTTTCCCAGGCGCTATACCTACCGTGAGTTGGGGCAGTTTCGAAATGCCAGACTCACTCTCGGTCGCACTATCAGTCTTTCAACAGCCTATATTGAGTGACTTTGCTCGTACGACTGATACAGGCAGTGCAATGGCTAGCTTAGTACGGCAAGCCACAAGCAACCACAGTAGCCCGAACTCTGCCACTTATGCTGGTATGATGATAGGGTCAGTGGGCAGTGATACTATGGATGCTATCAACGATATTGACTGGGTAAGTGCATCATCTCGTTAGTATCGTTGATGCTAATAAACTCTAGAACGACGTCGAGCGGATGTTTGGGGATGCGGAATTGGGTGCAGGTAATATGCTTATTCCGCCATTTACATTTCCACAGCTCTCAGCCTCGCACTTGCGGGCGCCAAACCCAGAATAGTATTTAGTAAGGCAGCCTTTACTTTGGTGGAACTGTATGAACTCGAGTGGTGTTTGTGTATATATTTCATTTCTCAATGTTCTAAAGTCGTTAACGTACGTCTGATTTTTTTTGAATATGTATTCTACTGAGACATCATGTTTGCTATACTGATTCCTTTACGATTCGTAGTGTACATTCGATCTTCTTCTTGTGACATGTCCCTTCTCCTAGCAAACACACTTTATATAACATCCCAATCTCACCCCTAATCATACCATCGCTACCACCAAATCCACAGTATCGCACTCGGGGCCTTAGAAAACAAGACTCGCAATGTCACTGATCAATTTAACCCCGCCCAAGTATTCGCATCCAACCACCTCCGCAACCTCATCCTCTCACACGCCACCCTCCTCAATCCCTCTCCCCACTGGGCCCTGCAACTGGTCACCTACCCCAACAACAACAGTGATTGGGATGTGCGCCTCATTGCAACCACACCGGAGCCGTACGAGTACCACATATTAGCCCACGTAGAAAGCGATCTAGACGAGCGAATCGCGATGCAGGATATGTTATATCCGCTGCAAAAAAGGACCGGGGAGACACTTGGAACGTGGACTGTAGATAGCGTGGCAAGTCTGGGCGACGAGGGAACAAGGAGAGGGGGGAGGCATGATACGCGCGCCGAGTGCACAGACAATGGTCACGAGCGTTATGAACGTCGAAATGCGTGCATTCCGGTATCCAGGCGGTATAGTCATTCTGGGCCTCCGCATGATGATAGAGAATAGGGGAGAAATGGCGACCCGGCTTTTTCGCGTGGTTCGAGCGGAGGGGAAGTGTTGAATTCAAGACATGAATGTGAATAGATTGCACTCAAGTATAAAAACTCTGGTTGAATGTCTTGGTGTAGGTAGCAATTAAAGTAGTTTTTTGCCGAGTATACATATGCTTGGAGGATTATCAGAATTTCACTTCCATCATTTGCTCTACCAACTGCTCATCCAACTCTTCGGTATAGCCGGCCATCATAGATCTTGGAGGGTGGAAGAGACCAAGTGAGGGCAAATGTGCCGGGTAAAGGCTCACAGTTAGTCGGTGGGTTGCTGGTGGACATATTGCTGGTTGTGGGACTGCCGGTAGAAGCGTTGTATCCGTCAACAGGCGCCGCCTTGTTATCCTGGTTTCCCATGACATTGTTACGCTCATTTAGAGACTATTCAAAACCGTTAGAATAAACACTTTTTAATGATGTGGAAACATGCAGTTGTATTCATCTGGATTGTTGGATGTTGCGCCCTTTCGCAGCATCTACGGAAATGGTCGTGATGAGGCTTGAGGACCATGACGGAGTAATTGTTGTATTATTTTATGACCGTAAATCTAGATAAACTAAAAGAGAGTAGGAATGTTAAATGGGGTTGTAAGGGTACATGATCGGACTATTATAGTGGGCTGGCTGATTGCTAGGACGGTGAAGTGCATCGCGTTTGCGCTGGGACACTGCTGTCAGCCATCCAACGCACATTTTTGTCCGCTTGACACAAGTGCGCTGTTTACAAACCACAAAAGCCTGCAGTGAAGTAAGTAGGAACAATTGACCGCTGTAATTCTCTAGCCCTACATTGACGACAGGGCTGCTTTAGTTGGCGTATTTGATGACTGTTGAATTGAAGCTGCCTAGGTGGAATTAGAGCGCTTATTCCGCACTGGTAAATCACAATTTCTGACTCGACTTTGACAATCTAAGCAGAGGTATTGCTTGATCGCGAATCATCTAGGGTGCTAGTGGCGAGGTACCATTACCGATTAGGGAAGGCGCCGCCAAGGCTCGCTTCTATCCGCGAAACCACCAATATCGTCGTCCCCCACTCGAGGCCAACGGAATTCTTCTCACGAACTTTCGACGACACGATTAACGGCAGTCACTCTTTACAACCAGAACCGATTGACTACCTCAAGCACTAGCCATGCGTGAGTATCATCCTTCTGGTCGGCTACGAAGAGAGTCGAGTTTCTCGAGTGGCTAGGGCGCCCGACGGGCGTACCTGTGGTACTCTGAAATTTCGACTTCTTCAATAGCCAGGCTCTCGTAAAACGCCATGCGCTTACATATCCAAAGCTCCCAAGATCGACCCTACCGAGGTGAAGGTTATCCACCTCCGTGCGACTGGTGGTGAAGTCGGTGCCTCATCCGCGCTCGCCCCCAAGATCGGTCCTCTCGGTCTGTCGCCAAAGAGTACGTTTCGACACCAAAAAAAGAAGACTCTCGGACAAATGGCTAATTGATCTGCAGAGGTCGGTGAAGATATTGCCAAGGCCACTGGTGACTGGAAGGGTCTCCGTGTCACCGTCAAGTTGACCATCCAAAACCGTCAAGCCGCCGTCTCCGTCGTTCCCTCCGCCTCTTCGCTCGTCATCAAGGCCCTCAAGGAGCCTCCCCGCGACCGCAAGAAGGAGAAGAACATCAAGCACACCAAGAGCGTTCCTCTCGATGAGATCATCAGCATTGCCCGCACTATGAGGTTCAAGTCCATGGCCAAGGACCTCAAGGGTACCGTTCTCGAGATTCTCGGAACTGCTTTCAGCACTGGCTGCAAGGTCGACGGCCGCAGCCCCAAGGACATCTCGGACGAGATCAAGGCCGGCGAGATTGAGAGTAAGTCTTGTGAGGCTCTGCGGAGACGTTCTTTGCTAACCAATTGCAGTTCCTGAGGAGTAAATGTTTGTACTGCAAACAATGACGATGAATGATACATGCCATAGAAGGGCTACATAGCTGAATGAGGATCTTATCTCCAACCTCGAGGCCACCGTTTTGGGGCCGGTGGAGTTTGCACAGCTACGGCGTTTAGGATGTTTGATACCATACTACAAAAGTGACCCTGACATATGACAATGAATCAAGACATGTCAACTCTGAAATGCGCGATAGTGTTTGTTTTATTTTGTCTTGGGACGTGCATTGACAAGTTGGCCAGAACCTTGGTCGTTGGTCGTCCGGGGGTTTGGACGCAACCTCCGCGATTGCGCGTCGCACATCCGTCACTAACGCCCCCAACAACCATACACTCCCCCAAAATGCTAGCACCAACCTCACGCCAATTCAATCATGCGTCGGCGGCGATCAGACGAATTGCCGCGATATGCAGAAGAGAGTGAATGGACATCCTTCCGCCCGCGCCGTCGTTATGCGTACTACGCCGTTGCCTTCCTCGTCGTCTGCTGGATCCTATATCCATCGCGCTCGGCGAAACCTGAGGCTGACCATAGCCTTCGAGTCAACTGGTCAAGCTATGCATACAGCGTGTACGCAACCGACACTGCGAGCCTTTGTCACGCCGTCATGATTCTCGACGCGCTCGCTCGGTTCGGTAGCAAGGCAGACCGAGTCCTCTTCTATCCCGACTACTGGGACACCAGAGTAGCCAGCTCCAAGGACCGAGACAGCCAGTTGCTCATTCTGGCGCGCGATACCTACAAAGCAAAGCTCTACCCTGTCAAGCCGCTCCAGGTGGCAGGTCGTACAGAGGGTGTGTGTTCCCATATCTCGCCTGGCCGGCAAGGTGAGACACTGCAGGGGACATTACTAATAATCTTTTGCAGGAGACTGGGTATGGGACGAGACCGTAACCAAATTCATGGCCTTCTCCCTCGAGTACTACGATCGCGTAATCGCGCTGGAATCTGATTTGACGCTTCTTGACTCCCTTGACGAGCTCTTCCTCCTCCCTGCGACGCCGATAGCGATGCCCCGTGCATACGGGACGGACAGCAAACCATGGCCCTTGTCGTCGATGCTCATGGTGATCAAGCCGAGCCTGAGCGAGCTGGAGATTTTCAAGAGGCGAATGGAGGGGGGAGGAGACAGTGCGCTGGTGCAGATGCACCGGTTCGACATGGAGATTCTCAACGAACGGTACGAGGAGAGTGCAATGGTGCTCCCGCATCGGCCATATGCCCTGCGCACAGCCGAGTTTAGACGTCACGATCACGCCGACTACCTTGGCGATCCGAACGAGATATGGGACGCGGAAAAGATCTATAAGGAGGCGAAGCTGGTGCAATTCAGTGACCGCCCACTGCCACCGCCGTGGTTCATGTGGCCTCAGAAGGGAGTTGAAGAGACTCAGCCAGATTGCGGTGGCAGCCATGAGGGTACCTGTGCCGAGAGACGCATCTGGAAGGGCTTGTACGATGACTTTAGGCATCGGCGGCGGGATGTTTGCAAACTGCTGAGTGCGCCTGCACCGGATTGGGATCAAATCAAAGCGAAGCAGCAGCATGCCAACACTACGGAAGCCGTGGTTGCTGCAGCCTTTGCAACTGCAGCTTCTACTGGCCCTCTTGCAAGTACCTAAGTGAAACGCTGAAAGAGTATGCGTCATTCTGTAAGGGTATACGCAAAAGTCATCTTGGAAGTTGTGGTTCTTGGCGTAATTGGACATGAAAACTTCTCGCGGCCCCTTTGGCCGGTCCGAATGGCTGTTTATGCAACCAACTACATTGTGAGACGGATGGGCGGACGGTTGGTATGACATAAGTCGTCGTGTTGGCGATGACGAGTCAACGTCATTCTGTGGATTCGGCAGTGCAGTGCAGTGAAGTTGATGGTTGTAGATGTTGTTGACACACCGGGGGGGCTAGTGAGACATTGGACTGTAGCTCGTGATGACAAGTCAGAGACGCTGCCAGACAATTGACAGGTGCTTGTTACACGCGCACTACTGCCGATTGTTCGGTGAGACATGTCGACAGCCGAGTCTTCCCAAGAAGCCATCGTTCCCTATCCTAGCCGTGCATCTGAAACCCGCAGAATGCACGTCTACCCCATATGATCAAGGGGAGAAGGTAGCCATAGGCGCAGACTTGGTGTGGATCGAGGTAGCACTAGGTTAGACATGCATGCTGGGATTGTCAGCCGTTTATTCTAGTGGAAAGGACCGATCTGCGGCCGGGTGGTGGGGATACGCGCCCTTTTCAACTCCAAGCCACGCTCCCCGCTTGCTCAACTCTGGGCCGTAAGCGTGCAGGGCTACCATGACCATGCTACAGCATGGCTGTCGAGTGTGTGGTAATGACGATTTGTTTAGCCGTATGCGAAGGCCAGCTGTGTGACGGGGGAGGGGTAGGTTGCAACACGAAAGCAGCCACAAGGCCTACGGTGCCGTGTGAATCTGACGAGCGGCGTGCCTTGGTCAGCATGGGTTGCAGTCGAGAGGCTCTCCTGCAGCAAGGCTGAGCAACAGACAAGGCGTGCGGTTGGTCTGGGTTTGCTCCAGGGCCGTCTCCCGCCAGCAAACCCTTGCAATGTGCGTGTCTTGGAAGATGGATTGGGTGACTGCGCTAGCCGGGTCGATCAATTACCCAGCCGGCCTGTGGAGCGAGCTGAACTAGTCAATGCGGATCCTGGAAGTATAGCTCTTGGTCACCCACGCCACAACCAAGACGCCGCAGTTGGTCGTTCCTTCAATCATTGCACCCGTCGAGGCGTCTTTGATTCCTTTTTATAGCTGCGCTGTCGCCCACTTTTCTTTGGCCCTCTCCAGGTATCGAGCCATTCATTCTTCCCGCTGTTTTGCTTCTCAATCGCCCAATCATGCGCGACTTCATCCTGGCCTCTGTGGCCACGGCCTCCGCCCTATTCGCCAGACATGCTGAAGCTGTTGCTGCGAACCCTCTTCCTGCACCGACAAACATTACCTGGGGCAGCTCTGGCTGCTTTGCCTTTGCCCCTTCTGGCCAAGTCGATGCTCCGCAGTCCGAGCTGCTCAGCGATGCCGTGGACCGTGCCATGAAGAGCATCACCACCCTCAAGTGGATTCCTCAGGCCGTCGAAGCCCCGGTCAGGGAGTTTGAGCAGTTCCCCAATTCCACTACCAAAGCGTCGAGGCGTAGGAGCAGGAGGCAGTATGCCACGCCACCGACTGGAAACTGCACGGGCTCTGCAACAAACGTCAAGATCAGCGTAACCGACACCAATGCTGAGCTTCAACACGGTGTCGACGAGTCATATACGCTTGATCTCAAGGCTGGCTCCGATACAATCGAAATCAGCTCCAAGACCGTGTACGGTGCCCTCCATGCGCTCACCACCCTCCAGCAAATCGTCATCAATGACGGCTCTGGCAAGCTCATCATCGAGCAGCCCGTCAGCGTCAAAGACGCGCCTCTCTACCCCGTGCGTGGCGTCATGATTGACACTGGTCGCAACTTCATCTCCAAGGCCAAGATCGAAGAGCAGCTCAATGCCATGGCTCTTTCGAAGCTCAACGTCCTGCACTGGCATCTCATCGACTCTCAATCCTGGCCCGTGGAAGTCAAGATGTACCCCACAATGACGCAAGATGCATACTCCAACAACGAGATCTTCACACAGGAAACGCTCAAGGAAATTGTCAGCTACGCTTCCGCACGTGGCATTCGCGTCATTCCCGAGATTGACATGCCCGGCCACGCCAGCTCCGGCTGGACGCAAATCGACGAGAGCATTATAACTTGCGAGGACAGCTGGTGGTCCAACGACGACTGGCCCAAGCACACTGCTGTGGAGCCCAACCCAGGCCAACTCGACATCTTGAACAACAAGACTTACGAAGTTACCGGTCAGGTGTACAAGGAGATGACAGATGTCTTCCCCGACAACTGGTTCCACATTGGCGGTGACGAGCTGTTCGCAAATTGCAACAACTTCTCTGCCGCTGGCCTGGCATTCTTCAACAGTGGAAAGTCCATGGGCGACCTCTACCAAGTCTGGGTCGACAGGGCGATTCCCAACTTCCGCAGCATAGCAAACAAGACCTTTGTCATGTGGGAAGATGTCAAGCTTTCCGCCGACGTAGCTGCAACGGGCACCCTGCCAAAGGACATTATCCTGCAAGCTTGGAACAATGGCCTCGACCACATCAGCAACCTTACCAGTCAGGGCTACAGGGTCATCGTTTCCAGCTCCGACTTCATGTACCTCGACTGCGGCTACGGTGGCTGGGTCGGCAACGACCCCCGTTACAACGTCATGGTCAACCCGAATGCCAACGACACCAGCATCCTCAACTTCAACTGGGGCGGAACTGGTGGCTCCTGGTGCGCCCCGTACAAGACCTGGCAACGCATCTACGACTACGACTTCACTCTCAACATGACGGATGCCCAGAAGTCGCTCATCCAGGGCGCCATTGCTCCGCTGTGGAGCGAGCAAGTCGACGACGCTGTCGTCAGCCAGAAGATGTGGCCGCGTGCTGCTGCGCTCGCCGAGCTTGTGTGGTCCGGCAACAGGGATGCAAATGGCAAGAAGAGGACTACTGAGCTCACGCAGAGGATTCTCAACTTCAGGGAGTACCTGGTTGCTAACGGTGTCAGTGCTAGCCCGCTGATGCCAAAATACTGCCTTCAGCATCCGCATGAGTGCGATCTGTACTTGGATCAGACAGCGCTGTGGACTTAGGGGTTCCAACGGCTTGTGCAAAGAGGTGTGCAAACTATTGTGTGGGTCACTACAAATGGGTGTTTATATGGAAATATCTGGGAGCCGACCATTGTAGTAAGGGGTGAGGGAACGGCACATGCATTTCCCCTCCTTTTCTTTTCTTTCTTTTTTCCTCTTCTTCTCAAAACTCTTATACCTCCTCTTATTTATCTTTGCCCATATAGCATACCCACCTCTTTGCAAATACTCGCGCACTACTTTCCCAATACCTTTTTGCCGGCTCGTTCCTTGTGCCTGTGCTGACTGACGTGTTCATCCAGAGTGGCCATGCGAACAAAGCATGGTGAGATTTTGATGTAGCTACCGTGATGCCAATCTGTAAAAGGACATGTACCCTTGACTGACTGACTGACTGACCAAAGGAAAATCGCTCATCTCGTGTCGCCCATGGTAAAACTTCCAAGGACACAGCATTCGTGCCTTGACCAGAGAACGGCATTCATCTTCACAGCTGTCCTCCTCATCCGGGGAACACCACTCACGGCGACTTCAAGTCTTTGGCCGTCAGCACTTCATTCGCAGCCGCCATCTCAGGCGACGTAATCTCCTTCTTGCCCAGCAGCGAATGCGAATGCGAGCCTTGCTCTTGCCCACCAAACGGCTTCTTCACCGCGTCCTTGAGCTTCTCAGTCGTCGTCTTGTGGAGAGCGGAGGGGTCGCTGGAAACCGAGGTAGAAGACGTGGATGGTTGTGCGGGTATGGGTTCTACGAGCACATGATTGGTAAAACGTAATTTGGGGGCCGACAGGGTCTGTAGAAAGATGTGGGCTATGGAATCCCCCCTTGAAAGACTGAGTGATTCTGGTCAACGAACCTTGAAACTGCGCGTCCAGATCGTCGGTTGCAGACGTAGAGGTACTAGTAGTAGCCTCGGGGAGCTCGTTGACAGGCGGCTCTTGCGTGCGGTGTTAACTTGACATGTACGACGATGTACAGAACGGGCCGATAGAAGGCCAACGAACAAACATACCCTGGAACTGCGTTGAGAGATCTGCACTAGCCATACTGGATATGTTCTGGGTCGGTTGGTACAAAAGTAGACTGAATGGGGTAAAAAAATGATTATACTCTGACGTCTTGTCTTTGCAGCCGCGCGCTCAAACATGTCCTAATATACAATCCGCACCAACACTACGTCACCGGCGGGCTGACTGGACGTTGCGCATGGCATGGCGTGTATTGCGTACGCCTAGGTGACCTGGGCATCGCCGTTGCCCTTTTGGTCAGCCGGCGAAGGAAGCGCTAGCTACTCCGCCCCACTTTCACCCGCCATTACACGCACGGCGAACCCTGAATATCAACACCAATGGGGAAAAGGCGCTCTAAGAGGCGCTCTGGATGCATCTCAGCAAAAGGGGTACGGCATCTACATTTCTTTCTTTCTTTCGGGACGGGAAGCATGGTGGTGGGGCTGCAGTATGTACTTCTTGGTTGGGCCTTGGCCACCTCTAGATGGTGGTCTAGATGATTCGGATCGTGTGAAGGCCATTCTCGTAGCGCAGGCACGGTAGACGAGCTTTTGTTGCTCCGTCCAGCTCCTTCCATAGTTGTTTCCTTCCTTCGGCTTGATCTGACAAGGTCTCTATTACCCCGATTCGTTGGAATGACGGCGTTGCCTTGTCGACGAGTCTTAGCATGAGGGACAAGGAATGCTGCACAGCCCGGTCTTGCGGTTCGCTGACTGGCATGAAGAACAAATTTCCTTCTTCGTTGTCGTCATCGAACTCGCTATCACTCGTCGGAGCAATGTCGAGCTCAACGTAAATAGGTATTGGGACATCCCGTTGTTCAGAATCCTCAGTGCTCTTGTCTTGTTCTCGGGCGACATCTTGATTGACTGTCATGGACCATGGTGTACCATGATACTTGTGGTCGAATCGCTGCAATTTCATAGGTTTCAGACATCCACGCACATCCAACCATCCGCTTGCCACCGCGCCCGTCACGTCTTCTGTCGCGTGTTCCAGAACCACATCTTCGACATGGATGGCGTACTTGTCGGCACCGCGTGGTGGAGCACGTACGTTTCCATCAAGGGACGCCCAAGACCAAGAGGGTGCAACGTAAACCTTTGGACGGGAAGCGGTAGTATCACAAACTCTCCACATTAGGGTTCTTTCAAGATGCTCACGCCACATGCCAGCGACATACGTGCAACGCAAGCGCGATACCACGAGCTTTGCGATACCCGAAAGTGCTATCAGTTTGTCGCTTGGGACTGTTATACTCGTCTGGGTGTATGCAAGTACCACAGCATCCTCCCAGAAATTCAGCCAGTAATCGTCTTCGAATCTGAATGGTGATATTGAATGGTGCTCTGTAACCCACAGTTTGATAAAGTCATATGTCATGCTTCTGTAGGATGTCATCGATAGCCCTTTAGGAAACGACTCGCAGGCGCCAAGCATCCCACACTCCCAGAACAGCTGACGGCGGCCAAAATGAAGGATGCGCGGTGCAAGTAGTCTCTCTTGGAACACCCATCCACGGCTATTGAGAGGCGAGTCCGATATGCTGCGTCTCCAGAGGAAAATGTCCGTCATGATGCAAATCACAACACCACTGTTTCGCTGAATATCGGCCAAGTCGACTTTAACACTCACACGACTCTGAGCGCGAGGCTTTCGTGAGCGGAACAGTCCTCCACTACTGTCTTCAGTATCCACTGCAGAGAGGTTGCAGTGTGAGTGTGAGTAAACGTTGCCCATCAAGCTTGCTTCGCGTTGCCAATCCCTAAGATCGTCTTTGTCTTGAACGATACACAAGGAATCGATCCACAAATATCGAATTCCGAGTTGCTTGGATACCTTAACGGCCTCCTGAAATGTTCTGGGCATATCTGCAATCATGAACTTGACTTGAGCTTTACGCGATATCGATCCCGTAAGCTGCAGGTGGTTTGTGCTGCCCCAACGATGGCTTAGGGTGGCATAGGGGCCGAGTGGCAATTCTTCTGCCGTACGAATGAGCCGAACATATGTACCGTCGTTGGCGGGATCATCCACATCCAAGAGACGCGTCGGATACCAAGGATCGCCATTTCCGTTCGTGTTACATTCTCTATGATGCTTAACACAATTTTGGAGCCACGTAGATGCTGCTTGCAAGGATGCGTCCGAGGATGTGTTATCTGTAGTAATGGGATTTTCCAATTGGTCATCTGAATCCGGTATATAGTCTATATCACACTTAGTTCGTCTGCTTCCCATGAAGTGTGGCATCGTACCCGCTTCTTTTTTCAACCAGAATGAACTGAACCTTGCATTGAGTTCTGGCAAACGCTGATGACTGAAGCAGATCCTGATCAAGCACATATCAGGAAAATTGGCTTTTCCGAGCTCCACATGTGTGATGAATGCAGGTTTCAAATCTTCGCTCGAATGGGCAAGATTCTGAGACGTATGATGGTGCAACTCGGCGGAAAGTAAAGCCTCTTGCTCAGACCAAAGTAATCGGTCCCAAACTGGAAGGCAAATAGGACAATCGTTGGCCGCCGACGCAGCAAGAGAGGCACCCGTCCGATGGTGGCCGAACTTTCGGAACACTGTCAGTGATGCTGGTGCTAGGTAAGTGGTTCGAGCTTTTTACCTTCAGATGTGAACATGGAATGGTATCATTCCAAAGAGCAGACTCGATGAAATTCTGACGATGTTGTAGAACGGCGATGCATGTCTCGCAAAACATGTTCAATAAGGTGTATGTGTAACCTGTCCCGTAGACTGGCGTTGTTAGATGGACGATGCAGCTGAAGGTATTCCAGGTGATCACCCCGCAGTCTGTCCTGTCATCCTTGCTGCGGCCATCAGCCTCTCTTTCCTCCCATCTTTCCAGGCCTTATCAAGCGCCTCCAACTTCCCGCCCGCAACCTGAACATTACCAGGCTCGAGCATGACTACGCCTCTACGCACGTCAAAATTGTGCAGGACAAGCTTGAGGCCCATGACCATATTCGTATTGATTCCGTCGATACCCCTCAAGTCCATGGCGTAGATTTTCAAGCCTTTCGCGTCCTGTAGCAGTAACTTGAAAGGCCCTTTGCTCTGCACAGGCGCCGCAGCTTCAGTCGTACCCTCATTCTCTTGCTCCACAACGCGCACAATCTCCCGTCCTTTGGTCATCTCACCCCGCTCTCTAGCTTCGATAGACTCGACCTGTGACCAGCGTGAGTGGCCAATGTCCTCGATATCAAGCACTTGACACAGGACTGGGCCAGCGACGATGCGGGACTGGGTGGTGGCCTTGAGTATATCGGAAGGGAATAGAGAGGCGACTGGTTGGTTGAGCGAGTTGGTGATGTCAGTAGCTAGAAGGCGGAAGAGTGCCGTCTGCTTGATGGCGGGCAGCGGCGTATTCGGTCGGGTTGTGGAGAGAAAGCCCTGAAGCCATGCTGCAGTGGGATAGAGGTGTCGAGCATTGAGGTGTTGTGTTAGCTCAGCTGCAATATTACCTGTCATGACGGGGATCAATTGCAATCGGTCCCCAGTCGTATTGTCTAGTTCTCAGTGTACAAATAGGTGGGAGACGCGACGCGTACAATGACGTGGGGCTCTTTCAGTAACACCGGCTTCGGCCCTTCACATGAACCTCGAGCTTCAGGATGCCAACGACCAAGGCAAAACCTCACCCCCGCCACAATCCGCAATTCAGCATGTCAACAATAGCCTCTCCCCGCCCCAGCTCTTCGGTTCGCAGTCCCTCCTTGACCCGCACCTCAATCGACAGCAGCTCCTCGCACCGCCCACCCCAAGCCGCACGTCGCAACCGCGCCGCCCTCCGCGAATTCTATGGCCTCAAGAACGGTCCTAAAGATGGAACGTCCGATGCGAGGATATCCGAAGAACCATCGAGATCACAAATAGCACTCGATGACGAGGAGACGCTCACGGAGCTGGATACTGCCAATTTCAACGCCGACGCATTCGTGGAAGCTCTGCTTGCGAAAGAGGGGCTAAAGGGTGTGCTGAAGGTCGAGGCCGACTTGATATCACGTGCGCACTTCTATATACAGTATGCATGAGGGTTTGGGGGAGCTAATGATCTTATGCAGAGATCAGGAACCTAGACAGCGACCGTAAATCCCTCGTCTATGACAACTACTCCAAACTCCTCTCCGCGACCAGCACAATCCGACGCATGCGCGGCAACATGGATCCTCTCGCGCCCACCACCCACACGCTCGGCCCTGCCATCTCGCACATTGCCGAGACAGCCGCTTCGCTATCCTCGTCATTGCATGAGAGCCATCAGTCGAAAGAGGAGGGCCTGGGAATCAGTATCCACGTCGAACACGACCAGGGAAACATGACCGAGGTGAATAAGAAGCGAAGGCAGAAGGAGACCGTCAAATGGGTACTGGATACGCCAAGGCGATTACAAGAGTTGATTGATCAAGAGCAAGATGAGGAGGCGGAGAAGGACTGGGAGGAGGTTAGCAGGATACTGGACAAATGGAAGGACGTTGCAGGTGTGAAAGAGCTTAGAGAACGATGTGAAGAGATCATGGAGGAAGAAGAAGAGTCTGACTGAGGGCTATATACGTCTGACTTTTACTGCTTTCGTAGAACTGCCGACTGTATGAACCCAATGCCAGATATCGAAGGCGTACCACGCGGAACAAGTGATCCGCATCGCGGAGGCACCGTCTTTCTATAGGACTGCAGAGCCGGAAAGGCGTGCCAAGGTCCTGGAAGATTGAAGGTTGGAACCACACAAGATTGATGGGGGAAATTGCCGACCGCAGTCACCTGCAACACAGAGCTGGTTGCAAAAAGGCAAGACTCGGAGTCGGCTGTAGATGCATCGCCGTTTTGGCTATGAGGATGTTGATGCGCAAAACGGAGCAGTGCGAGCGACGCCAGAATACACAGCGCATTCATGAAGAATCTTAAGCCCGTCACATCTACATCTCCTACCCTCTCAAGGCAGCTTATTCGCCACCTTCTCCCTCCTCTCCAGCTCCATAGCCGCAATAATCGCACACCCAACTCCACTCCCATCCTCTGCACTCGTAATTCGAATTGGTCCCTTTACCCCATCCGCCCCCTCCCAATCCAACACTTCCCCCAACGCCCTCGCCCACCTCCTCTTGAACTTTGGATGTTTATTTGCCACACTCCCATCTGCAGCCACGTTCCCACTCTCGATCCCCTCTTTACCGCAAATGGCGGCTATACCGCACGCACACAGGCGCGCACCGCGGACGGCTATCATCTCCGCGATTCTACGCGCAACTTCCAAGTCGATGTCTGAAGGGTCAAGCGCAAGTGTCTGGGCAAATAGATCACGTGTGGCGGAAAAGGAAGGTGATTGATCATCTTCAATCTGCGAGAGAAACGACGTATCAATCGTATACGGCCTATACAGATTCTTCAATCCTTCTTTTCCCTCTTCCTTCTGGGTTTGGAACACCAATCCCCTGTCCATCAAGTCGACCAGCACAAGCCGGAATATTTCCCCGAGATACAATCCTGCCGATAGTTTCTCAAACGTCTGTTCGCCTGGCCGCGGACTCTCCTCATCGATGCGCTTGTCGTATGGCGTACGTGGTAGCACACGGTGTGCGTTATCGAAAGCACCGTATTCGCAATTGATTGCCATCATTTCCTTGCCCTTGTTGGTGCCATTGTGCGTTGACGCAGCGGTAATACGCTCGTCGTCTGGATCTAGTTTGCCGATACTAGAGACGTGGGCGAGGTACGCAGCGTTGCACCCAGTACCGAAGATGGCGCCGATGATGGTTGCCGGGTCGTTGTACGCTGATGCTATCATTGCACCGACGGTGTCGTTGATCACACAGATTAGTTGGACGGGTAATTTCCTCTCCTTGAGCTTCTCCCGCAAATGCTTGGCTACGTCTTCACCTTCTACACCGTGGATGTCGAACCCTTTCGTCCAAGTCTGCAGGATTGCATGGTCGATACGGTGCTGCGTTGCCGGGTACGAGAAGGTGAAGCCAAGCGGCATGGGCTTTTCGAGACTATACTGCCTATCCAGTCCCTTTGCTTGCACAAACGCAGCAACCTTTTCCGCGATAAACGTCCACAGATTATCCGCAGATCCGGTCTTTAGGGACTGAGGTAGCCTGTACTGTTCCTGCTCCAACGTACTTTTTCCCTTGCCGCCCTCATGGTCTCCAAGCAGCGTTACTTTGCACACGCGTAGGTTCGTACCGCCAAGGTCCAAGGTCAGTATCGTGCCTTTTTCTCTTCCGCTGGGCAGGTTATGCACCCAGCTTATGTTCATGGGGATGCTTTGCCCGTCTTTGACTAGCCCTTCTTCCAGCTCTTCGCGGAAACGCTGGACGATTTGCTTGAGCTTGGTACTCGATATCCAGAACTCCCTGTCTAAACGGACGAGCTCCTGCTCTAGCGAGGGCGGCAGGTCGGCCATTTTAGCAAGCTCGGAGCGTTGCCGCCATGAGGTGTAAGACTCTTCGTCTATGCGTTGGTTTGCAGAGGGTGTCATGGTTGCTGGTTTGCGCGATGCTATTGTAGTATGAATATCGAGAAAAGTAAATACCTCATGAGGTCGTTGTGGACTCTTTATATATACATTAACCTGAAAAGCGGCCAGCTCCGCTTGAGTTTTTTTTTAAAGTTATTATATTCCACAGTCGACATCATGACATCACACGACGCTTACGACACTTGCCTCTAGACCGCAATTTTACAATCGTAGGCGAATCTCTATCACTTCAGAGACACCCTTTTGCCTGCGTATGTACAAATGACGTCCGCTTGGCACACCAGCGAAGAGCCGCATGGGTGGGGAAGAAGCCCATGGCCCCTGTGTCATTGGTGCACAGGGTGGGTCATAGGCCAGGAAAGAAGAAGGGTGTCAGAAAAGGGCCCCTCCCTAAACTTCGAGCTTGTGAGGACATGATTCGGAATACAAGAAAAAAAAGGTGTTGGTATGTATATGTTATTGTGATGTTGATGATGATAATAATAATAATATAATGACTGGTGCGTTCCCGTCGTCTATGCGGTTTACTCGTGGTATCAAATCCCTAAACGCCAGTCTATATGCCATGTGCCCGCTCTGGGATATATACAGGTTGAACAAAGGAAAAATGTGTGGCTGACCAAAGCCAGTAAAAGCGAGTGTTGTAAAGTGAATGTGTCAGCCCGAGTCGGTCTATGAAACTTGTTGGACGAGTCTGAGACGCTGCTGATGCCGCCTCCTGGGTAGCAGTTGCATCACATGGGGCACTTTCGCTGGCCGTGCTCACGCTCTGCCCTTGCTTCTACAGCTCTTGCTGTTACGGCTGGCACGTGTTCTGCTTCGGCTCCATTCTCTTCCTTGGCAGCAGCCCTCTGGTTAAGCAGACTGAGGTAGGTTTGCCATCCGATTGCGATAACGCCGCCAAATATGCTCCTGTACTGTAGAGGTATGTACGTGAAGCTAAACGCCGTGATGGCGGGCCAGACTTTGCAGCTGTTGGCCCAGCTTGTTGGGACCGTATTCTTGATTCGTTCGACAATCTCGGCGCCGGACGCCCCAGACAGAAGCGATTGCATGCCGAAGAAGTAGGAGTTGAACAAAGGGGTAAAGAAGGCTTGGTTGATTGCGACCTGGAGATTGTCAGCATGCTCAGGCAAACTGTAGGAGAGAAGATACATACCTTGGTCGTGATGGAGAGCAACTTGGAGCTATAGTTGAAGTTGTTGGACAGCCACAGGAACCACTTGTACGATGGGATGGAGCTCAATCCGCCAATCACAAGTGCGCGGCCTGTACGTGACCAGTCGCGATTGTTGCTCCATTCCTGGACCCATCCCTTTTCTTCTGCATCTTCCACAAGTGCCAGACTTTCGGCAGTGGACGCCGTGGGCGAGATGCTCTGGGCAACCAGGTCTCCAACAAAGTAAATGACCAGCGAAGAAACCAGCTGTGTCATGTACGGCTTCCTTTGTTGCACGCGGCCATATGCGCGGAAAGGTTCGACAATGGGCTCAAGCCAAAGCCAGCTCGGGCCTGGAATCGTCTGCGCGCTCTCGTTGATTTGGCCTGCATTCGGCCGTGGAGCATTGTAGCGACGCGATGTGTGCGGGTTGAAGCGGAAGCGCGTGTGTTCAAAGTGCGAGGGAGTTCCGGCATTGCTGTTCCGAGGAGAAGGGGCGTTCGGAATGCGCCGCAGGCTCACGCGGACCCAGGCGCAGGAAGGAGCGATCATGATGGTGGCTTGTGGGCTCTCATAAGTTGTGTGAGGGTTTATGAGTGAAGGAGAGTGTAGGAGAGTGAAGCATAGCGTGTTGTGGTATGAGCTGTCATCTGCCGCAGATTTGGTGAGTAGGGTTCCCCGAGTGTCGGCGCAGGTCGCTACAGGAGATGATGAGTAGTCAGGGTCCAATTGCGACAATAACCGGCTTAGTCATGCATGTCCTTTGACGTGGTCATGTCCGCCCGAACCCGTCACCGGAACAAGTCCCACTCAACAACACATGCTACGAGTCTCGATGCCGCCGCCCATGCCTACTCCGGCACTCTTCCCCACCGTCCCCAGATGTACGAAACTCGCGCGACACGTACACTGCCTAGCAAGACCTCACGGACATGGACACGTCAGAGTACATTCAAAGTCACGTAAAAGGGCAAGTATTCAAGCTGAAAGCGGTGCATATTCCTTCCTACCACAACAATCGTGAATATACGCAAGAATCGAAAATAGGGGGCGATCAAGCCACTCCTATGCAGTGAGCCAAGCCCACGGCTGTAAATAACAACAAACGTCAACAAAGCCTGTCTCAAAACGTCTAATCTCTCCAAACAACTCAACACCGAGAACCTAACCATGCCAAACCCTGCCTGTCATGACCACCAAGACTGTCATCGAAAAGCATACCCCTACACGCACTGCGAGTACCAGTCATTCCACTTTTTGCATTGGCAGCCTGCATGGCAGGCGGTGGGGCCGGTGTAGCCCAGGCCGCCGCATTGACCCCAGGGCTGGGCGAGGCCACCGTTAGGGGTAGCAGCGGGCCTGGCAATTGTGGTAAAGGTGCTCGTGGCCGATCCGGTCGCCGGCATGGGCTTGGAAGCAGGGACACTGGGGTTGGCAGTTGGGGCCGGGTTCGCGACAGGAGAAGCGGCGGCAGCAGAGGTCTTCGCGGGTGCAGGAGAAGAAGCGGCAGCAGGGCTCTTGGAGGGGGCAGGGGCAGCAGCGCCAGAAGCACCGCTCCAGACCTTGGGACCAGGGATAGGGTAGCTCGTAAAGCTACTGTACATGTCAAACAGCACACCAGGAGTGTTGGCGGTGACGTAGCCAGGGATGGCCACACCAGCCGGAAGATCAGTGGTACCAGACCCGCCAACCTTGACATGAATACATTCCTGGTAGAATTGCGCACCGCCGACCCTGTTTCCTTCGTGGAGAGCAATGATCTCGGGGCGGATGATGTAGTCGCCCGGTGCAACTTTGGGTACAGTAAACTTGTGCTGGCCAGGTTTGCCGGTATAGGCGCCACTGATGAGCTTTGCAACGGCCCAGGTCTTGCCGTCCCAGCCGTCCTCTGCAATCTTAGTCCAAGACTTGGTGGCTCCTGCCTTTGCCATGTAGACGCTGATGGGTCCAAGGTGGGATGAGGCGATGATGTCGTCGCTGGCGTCGGCGTTGTTGTGGTGCCACTCGACCTAGAAGAAGCCTGTCAGCATATACCAAACCAAAAGCGCCATATCAATACACACAGTCATCTCGTCACCACCATTGACAGCAACGGAAGTGGTAGCCTTGATGTTGGCTACGTTGCATTCCATAGCCGGCGAGGTGACATCAACCACGGGGTTGTTGTTGGGAGGAGTATCAATGTATCCACCCTGAACATTTCCGGCACCTTGAGACTTTCCGCCCACAGAAACGCTGTAGATGGTGGTGTGAGCGCTGGCTAGGCCAGCGAAGGCGAGAGCATAGATGGTGGCCTTCATGTTTGCTTATTGTAGTTGGTGATGGACAGGTTGGAAATTCTGATCTCGTCAAGAGTAAGTGTCTGAAAAGAATGACAAGAAAAAGAGCGAAAATGACAAAGACTGGAAAAGAATGAGTGTAGAACGAGTGTACAGCGTCAAGCGTGTCGTTCTCACCATGGGGGATATTGTCGTATTTATACTGACAAGATCCTTCTGTGTACGAGAATACGACTTCCGTGCCTCGCCATCTTGATACGATTCATGCTAGTTCACTGCTCCGTTTAACCGACCACCGAAACCGTGGGGGTTTGTTGCGCAGATTTCATTGTTGTGTCCCGCAGGAGCCTATGGCTGGTCCAGACGAGAATTGCCGTTAGACTGAGTACAGAAAAGACCAAAAGCAATGAAACTTGAAACTATAAGCATTCCCGTGGTGAGCCGTGCACTCGGTTGGTGATTTATGCTAGATGCAGAATTGCGAACTGTTGGTTCGTGACGTGAAACTTGAGTGAATCTCACAAAGAGAAGCATCGCACCTCAGGGCCAGTAGCTGCAGTAGACCGTGGCCATTGACGAAAGTTCCTTCGTCATGAAAACCGATATTCTGGATATATGGTGTCATTGTGGTGTAGTGAGGAACGTCCTTGGGATGTGAACGTTCGCCGCACGGATGCTTTCCAAGTCGTTCCTTCCATGTGGCTCGGTGGCTTGGCAATAACTACCCGAGCTTGTTGGTCAGAGCAAACGGCTTGTCCAGATCGCTCATCCACGTGTGCAAACCATACGTTTGACGATGTACGTTTTGACAAGGTCTCTGAACAAGGATTCGGCTAACTGGACGTAAAGTAACCAAGCTTTTCTTTGCCATAGCAGCGCAGTCTCCTCGCAAACGATTAAGATCTGGAATCATGGTCACCTTCACAGGATTGGTAGCTTCCTCCTCTAGCGGATTTTGATTAAGCGGACACAGCGTACTCCTAGATAGGACAAGAGTTGGTGCTTTCGTAGACACTCCACGCACAAGGGTTGAGCATGCTCTTGATCCTGCAATAACTCTAGACGTTTGTTGGAAACACTATCTTGAAAAGCGGAGATGATGGACGGGACGGGACTAGCTTGCCCGTTTGCTCACTTTGTCAGAGAGCATCAAATCCCACCCACAAACTGACGTACCAACTCGTATCTTTTCTGTCACTACTTTATCGAGTAGTTATAAATTTATCGAGTGGTTGTATGACTGACAAGTCCCTATCGCCTGCAGGGTGCTGTCGTCTTCTACCAGTGCGGATGCACTCGGGATGACCGAACATACACACCACCGGTTAATTCCAGTGACTAGTCAAAATACAATTTACCCAACATGATCGAGCAACACAAGGCTAGGATCCCCAGGGCGTATTGTGAAGGAGACCTTTGCGAACAGTGTGAGCTCCAAAGTTCAGAGGTTTCTCTATGCGACAAAAGCGCAACGTGATTTTTTGTTTTGCTTCAACACCAAGCCAGTAAGAGCATTTCCTGATGGAGGTGGCTATGATGAAATAGTCTTACCCATGGCTTTTGCGAGGGATGATGAGGGTATATCTCCATTTAGAGCCATTGGCGCCGATTTCGTAACGGATATGCCTGAACAGCAGCACAAATGCCACAGCGCTAATCCTACAAAACATCATTTCCTCGATAGCTTGGCGGGTAGCCTGATCGATTCCAAAATTAGTATTCCCGTCGATCAGAGTGTACTAGCAGTTGAACGCCAACGTCCGATATTAAGGGTACACCAAATTTCCACATTAGAGAATATCCAATGGAAACTCGGGCCTTGGACAAGCACGAATCGTTTAATACAAGCTTAATTCACAGCAATCGTGAATTATTTCTCTTTAGGTTTCCCCAAATCGAATAAGTCAGCCCCAGCCGAGGCCAATATCAAAGAGAACCCGGAACACGTGACAATTGGTGGATGGATGCTGTTGATAGGCGGCGAATAGAGGTCGATGGGTCTGGAAGGCGTGATAGGTCTGTCCGGATTGTGCAGAAACAATATCCAATGGAGAGATCAAATGAACAGGCGGTATTGGAGTTGTAGACACGAAACTCTAGGTGCTGCCGCCATGTGTGATGTAGGATGTACCTCAACGGGGACCTGTATGTACAATCAGAACCGACGTCAGCCGCTTGCCGGAATCGTCGCGCAAACCGTAGCTCTTTTCCTGAATGCACACCTACGGCACCTGAAAAAAACCTCCCGCACATTCTGAAGTCGGTTCATGAAAGAGTGATTGAAAGGTGAAAGTCGAGCTGGACAACCACTCCTGTCCAAGCTACGGAGGAACCACGTGGACTTATACGTTATAGAATTGCCGGTGTCCAAATACGCTCCTTAGCCTCTGTTGTGGAGAAATCTCCGTGGGGAACTTGGTAGATCGAAAGGGCCGCTTTGAAGAATAGAGGCGGTCAAGTTCCCGTCGTCCCGGTGACCAAAGGGCTAAGGTTGAACTAAGACGTCTTGACGGAGTAGGTCAACTGCCTATACCATACAAGGAAGCTGCTCAGATACTAGTTAACGGAACAGAAGCCAGGATAGCTAATCATTCAGTGTAAAAACAGAGCGGCATGGTTCAGCCGTAGACGGAGTTGGGGCCGCTATGGAGGATTCGAAGTGGATCGAGTCATGACCCCACAAACCTATCCGGACGGACCGTCCGGAGGCGGAACAAAACCTGGATCAAGTAAGTTTGCTTGGAACAGTATCCATAAGGCGTGGCTTCGGTTGGCACGTGGAAGACTTGAAGTGAAAATGTTTCGTCAGGCTCCCGGGATGTCCCTGTTCACCTCTCATCCAAGGAAGAAGAGTGACACAACCAGCAGGCTCAGCGGACGCCACGGCACAGCGGTAACTCTTATGTTGATTTCATGACATGCTCAGTCTGGACAGCAACAGCATGAGACACTGATAGTAGAGCGGGTAGAGTGAGAGGGAAGGAAGAGGTATGGTGGGTCGCCTCGTGGGTGAACAACTGCCTTACGTAAGCTCTTGGTAGCCACGGCCTCCAAGATAAGCCCACTATGTGCCTACTCTAAACATCAGGTCATGTCAGGAGAGACGAGCAAATTTCTCTTTGAATTGGGGAACTATAGTCGGCTCGTGCAGGACGTTCTAAGCACCCTTATGTCCTGGTCGCCATACTATCCAGGATCCTTTGTTTCCTGCACCCCCCCCGGTCTTTTTTTCATGTCAACAGAGAATCTACCTGATCGCCCTCGCAGCTGTCTAGCCAAACTGGCATCTCCAACGTCTGCGCAACTTGTTCTCTAACCCCCAGAAACATGCAAGAGATAGCCCAAGGTACAAGCTTCTCTCGCATGCAATGTGCTGCTAGGGTGCTTGTCGGGAACAGGAACAACGGCCATCCGTTCCGTCCATCAAACCTTCATTGATGGGATTTCATGCTGATGGGAAATCATCTCCACCAGTCGACTTGCGTCATTGCCAGCTTTTCGAGCGTCGACGTTTTGGCCGAATGGCAGCAAGCCCGACGTTACAGATAAAGCAAGCTGTAAGGCGGAAGGACATGCGTTACTGGCTACATTCCCGGACGCCAGGCTTCGTTTGCGTCGTAGTGGCGAATCGGGAAGTAGTGACGGCACACTACCGACGAAAAGTTCCGCGGTAGAAGTGCGGAGACTAGCCCTTAGCTGCGCGCAGGTTGAGTTCATGCCCATATAATTGGCAATGGATATTAAACATCCCTGTACCCTGGCCCTACTTGGCTGTCATGTGAGTTGATCTTCGCCTACTCATGCTGGTACTGACAGGTACTCGACCGACCGTTTGGAGAAGTCCGTCGGAATCTAGGGACGCTTCGCGCGTACAAGTGCACATGTTTATATGAACGGCCCACTCTGGGAAACGTCCACCGTCTAATGTAACCACTATGGGCAAAGTAGGGAGGGGACCATGACATGGAGTTTGGAGCATACAAAAGGTGCGGCACACCTCACCAAAAGCATGGCCACCACGACAACCACAGACAATCCACATCCACCGCCATCCAGCCACCGCACACCATGAAGGCCGTCGCATTCATCCTCGGCGCTATCGCCTCGGTAGCCTCTGCTCAGCAAGCAACGCTCTGCCAGCCATACCAGTACTACTCGAGCAACGGCTACGAGCTAAACAACAACCTCTGGGGCACCGGCTCCGCCACCGGAGGCTCTCAGTGCACATACGTTGATAGCGTCAGCTCCACCGGCGCCAAATGGCGCTCCAAGTGGACCTGGTCCGGCGGTCAGGACAACGTCAAGAGCTACGTCTACTCTGGACGCCAATTCACCAAGAAGCCCGTTAGCCAGCTCAGCAACATGCAGACCGAGGCCTACTGGGTCTACGACACCACCAACATCCGCTGCAACGTTGCATACGATCTGTTCACTGCTCAGGACATTAACCACTCCACCAGCAGCGGAGACTACGAACTCATGGTCTGGTAAGTTTCCAGGCTATTATACACCCGTTTGCACCATGTACTAACCTCGACCAACAGGCTCGCCAGGTACAACGTCTACCCCATTGGCTCCTCGCAGGGAATGGTCACTGTTGCTGGCCGCACCTGGGAACTCTGGTACGGCCTGAACGGATCGATGAAGGTGTACAGCTTCGTTGCCCCCAGCCCCGTCAACAACTTCAGCTCCAACCTCAAGGACTTTTACACCTACCTTGCCAACAACAAGGGTTTCCCCATCTCCAGCCAGAACCTCATCAGTAAGCTCCTTTTCCCCGCGTCCAAGATTGCACCGAGGCCATGTGTACTGACTTTCCTTCTCTTAGCTTACCAGTTCGGTACCGAGGCTTTCACCGGTGGACCTGCTACCTTCACCGTGAACCAGTGGTCTGCCAACGCTTACTAAGCTGGTCATGGCGGGAAAAAAAAGAAGAAAACTTTCAGTTAGTGCGAAGCACAATCTTCTCTTCTCTAGGCCCTGAGACGCTGGGGCATTGTTATCACACTTGAGCGGCTTCTCCCAGCGGTGGCATCATTCTTGTTGATATTATTTACATACATGAACATCTTATAAATCAATGTATATATGTATATGTACATCATGAGCCGTACTTGGCATGCACTTCAAGCCCCTCCATGAGCAAGAAACTAATAACGAGAATTACACAAAATAACATCCTCCTCTCCTCTCATTTACAGGGCCAGCGTCGAACTTATGACACCAGCCACAAACCCGAGCCCTATACTTGCCCGCATCCCCCTAGGCGCACTGCCTTGGAACATGTCTGGCGATGTTCCGTTGTTAGGCATGCTCGCCCGCGCATCCGCTACAGCTGCCACACTCGTGCTCTTCATCAAAGTCTTGCCATCACCGCCCCTTAGCTGCCCGCCCCCAGAGATACTACTCGGCGCGCCCGTGCTCCCCTCGACACATCCCATCATAGTCCCATTGCCCATGAACATGCGATCCGCCACACCCTTCCACAATTCCGTAACATCGCCAATCATCTTACTCGTAAACCACATCCTACAGTCCGCGGCCTCGTACATGAACTCGAGAGGCGTGCCACTCGTATCCGCCAGTCTTAAATTATCCTTTAGATTAACACCACCAGCGATCTGGCCCCCGTTATATGCGCTGCGCTTGAAAAGCTGCTTTGCAAACACCGATTTGCCCAGGTCCGTGTTGTTCCATTCCATCTGCTGGGCAGGGGAGCCAAGAGCGTAGAGGGTTTGCAGGCGAACTTGGATGTCGTCCCAGGCGAAGACTTGGGCGCCTTTTGTGCCGCCGATGCCTTGCATAGGGCCGGGTTGGGGGCGGCCGCCGACGGCGATTGTGCGGACGGCGCCTTGGTTTTTCAGGAGCTCAGCGGCGAGGGCGCAGGTCGAGGAGCACATGCCATCGTGAAGCATGACCATATCCTGGGATTTGAACGGTGTCGGTGTTTTAGTTTCATTTGCGTTTTCACCGAAGCCAATCACGGAAAAGCCCGTGTAGGTCGTGCTTAAACTGTCGGTGAAGTTGTAACGAAGCGTCGTAGTGAACGAGTCGCCATTGGCTTGTACGGGGCCGAAAAGTTCAGACCAGCTGGTCATGACCTTGTTGTCGATATTGAGGATGTGCTGGTAGTTGAAGGGCTGAGCGAGTGCGAATACATCTTGTTGTGTAGTTCCCCTGCCAAACGCCTGCGCGAATGCCGTCTTGTTAGACTGCGCATATGTTTTGCTGGCTAGAAAATCCTGCGTGATCTTTCCGGCACTATTGAACGCATCGTTTGCACGGAAGCGCGTCCCACCGTAGGGATCGGCGGATGCCTCGGGGTAGACCTGCTTGAATGTATCGTAACCAAGGATTGCGTTACCTCCGCCGTTGCCGCGCATATCGAAAATCATCTTGGTTTTGCCGGCTTTGGTGCACATGCGGATAAAGTCTCGCATCGTGTTCTGAAAGGTTTGGACGTCCGGAGATTCGTAAGAGGGTATACTGAGAACAGCGACATCCTGCAAGAGTTAGAGAAGCGCATGATATGACGGGGGAAACGTACCTTGTACACTTCACCATCGAGGTAGTATCCTGCGACAGCAAGGTTGGGATTGATAATCTGGGCTTTTGGGTATCCAATCTGCGAAGGTGCGGGTTTAGACGTGGGTGTCGAAGGTCTTGTAGAGTTCGAGGCCGGCGACGGAGCCGGGGCTTTGGTGACGGGCGCAGGTCCATTGCAGAATCTCTTGAAGAAGGCACTGCCACTGTCCACACCAGTGAAGTTGCCGAAAGCGACCGCAAGATTTATCTGGGACCAGGTAGTACCATTGGCGAACTGGAAAGTCGTATTGGGACCTTGGTACTGGCCAGTACGGAAAGAACCAAGGTATGTTGTGCCAGATGCGAGGAGGGCTTGAGATGGGAACAGGGCGTTCCACCGTGTGTCTGCGTCATGGAAGTCGGATGACATGGATTCATTCGCGAGGAACTTCTGAGCATCCACGCCGTTGATCATCTTGATGGGTGACGGTTTAAATGAGGAGTCGTTGTTCGCCTTCAAAACATCTCGATACGTATATATCTCTGGTGTTTGCTTGCCATCGGAAGATACTGATACCAACTCGGAGCCTGGAGGTCTCTGGAACTGCATAGCCGAAGCCAGGATATCGGGCTGGTAGGCGAAGTGGTTGTCGTATGCGCTGGTGAATAGGTTTAACATTTGCAGCTGAAACTCGTATTCAGACTTGAATCCGCCAGCTGCGACTTGTTTTTGCATAGTGTCCAATTCGCCCATAATGTCGACGGCCTTTTCAGTATACTCCTTTGGTGGATTCCTCAAATATGCCACGTTAGACTGCCATTTCACAAAGACTTTTAGGTCCTCGATCAGCTCGACATTGCCTGCCTTATCAAGGGGCACCGATTGCAGACACGACGCTCCCAACTCAGCAGGAACCACCGGTCGTGCTCCAGCCGGCATAGCGGCTAGAGCGCGGCTCAAAACCGCACATGGTTCTATCCCTGATGATGACGACGGGGTCGTTGTGTTGAGTGCTCCCACTTGGCTTGCTGCCTCGGTGGCAGTATCCGCTGCTGTCATCATAAGATCCACGTCGGCCTGGGTCATGACTTCGTCCATGTCGAGATCGAAGGCGTAGTCAGGCACACCGAACATCCATGGGTGAGGGTTGGCAGCTGCTATCCCACAAAGGGCACCAACCAAGAGTGTAGAGGAAAGCATATCCAGTACCGGAGAGCCGAATTAGAATATGTAGGGTCCCAGATCCGAACCTCACAGGAGGTGCTAGTGACGTGACGGCGGTAGAAATTAGATATTAAAAGTAGCGAACCAGCGCCAATCTCTACTCAAAATGACAACACAGATTGAGGGTAGAAAGAATAATGCGTCCCCCAGGGAAAGAAGGGAAGCGGAATAGAGTGGAGATGTTCAGACGATACCATGGTACACTTAAGTGCAATGCGCACCCTTGAAGCAAGCAGTACCCATGACAGGGGGCCAATGCTAATGAGAGTATCCCACGCTGTAGCAGCAGTGCCGCAATGTCGAAACATTTGACGGTCAACCAAGGAATATAGACCGAGGAGACGAAACAACTTCTGCTTCTGTTGCCAGTCAAGTTGGCGAGGCCGATGGGTGAAAGGACATCATGCAGGTGCATGCTCTACGAGTATCCTACTTCCTCCTCAACGTTCTGGGTTTACATCTCTGGATAAACTAAGCCAGCATTGCATCAATTCATGCAGAGGTATGCGGCGAAAACGTTCGTATGCAATCTTGTAATGTGCGGGGCGCGAAACTGACACGAAACTTAACGCGGTCCTAAGTCGGAATGAGTTTAGTTTGGGGGGGTATAACGTCTCAAACAGTATCATGCTAACAGCCGAACAGTGTTGTTATAGAATAGTTCCACACAGGTGCTAATCAGGACCGAGCCCATGGAAATTGTAATAGCGGTAAAAGCAGGGCTGCATGGGCTGCACACCCAGCGGCGCATACCATGCTCAAAAATTATGCAGGGCTAGATGGCGCCACCGCTAGAATGGTTGCCGGTTTGCTGAATGTTACCTGTACTGGTTTTCCTGATCCCATTCTTCCAGTTTAGTATATGGACTTCTCAACCACGCGTTTAGCTCATGGAGGAAGAGCTTGCTGTTGTCTCTACCTAGAAACTCAGCCAATAAGTTTTCGGCATGCCCGTTGCTCGCTTTCAAATCAACCATTTTCAGAATGGAAACGATGTAGGATAGCAGAAACTCGGCATTACCGCTTGTTGTCGTAGTCGCTGCCGCCGCAGGGGATGGGTCTACAGGGCCGGTGTGTAGAAATGTGAAAACACGCAGTTCCCGCCGAATCCATGCACGAGCTTTTGATTGCATGTCAGGAGATTCTGTAATCAACTGTGGAGAGACGTCACGATAGCCAGAAAAGGGATTGCTACCGATGTGTAGCGAGTACAGTTTCCTCCGATACACCTCCCTGCGCCTGCAAAGCGCGACATCTTCTACCGGTGGTGAGTAGGGACGACGCGGGCCTCGCGGTCTTTGCGGCAATCCGTAAGGGGCGAAAAGAGAGGCGGGCCGATCAGTGCGACTGTGAGGCGCATTGCTGGAAGGGTGGCTGTGCGGAACGGCATAATGTTTGTAGTCGGTTGGAGAGCGCCAGTCATACTGGACAGCAGTAACCTGTGCTTTGCCTACGTCATGTGTTAGATTAGATGGAATGTTAGTCTCGTTGCTATTCATAACCTACATAGCGGGCAAGTTGATCGCTCCTGCAGCCATGACACCAGACAGACAAAGTCAAACATATAGTGGTTACAGGGGACAGTGATGGCCCTCTCCGTGACAGAAGAGAGACATATTACACAAGTGTCTTCGGGGTCGTTGTGCGTCGAGCCGACTGTGCTGGCGGGCATGCGCTCGTGGTGGCGGCGAAGTTTGGATGAAGGAAGGAGGGAAGAGCAAAGCGACATGGATTCCGATGATGAGCTCATCCCTCGGAAGTCAAGCTTGGGCCAACCAAAAGTGGTCGCGACTTACGACTTGCGACTTGCCCCCGAACTCAGCCCATTTGATCAACATCCAACTTTTCACGCTCGTAGTACGCGTACGAACGCACATGTTTCATCGCGCCGCTCCAGCGCCCGTTGCTACACCTTGTTGATGGTGCATGCTATTCGCCGCTGCCAGACGCACTACCCATCGACCCTCGCTGTTAAACATGTTAGCAACCTCGACCCGGCCAGCTGTGGCAGGCCCAAACGGAAAGGCGACATATCACACCGTGACGGCGCTGAAGAGATGGTCATGTGACGATAAGCATCTTCCTGCCGTGTCCGATATCAAGGCTATCCATGTCTATGACTTTGACAACACCTGTACGCATGTTGCCGCCATACATCGAGCGTGCTTCTAACAACATCCTAGTATTCGCCAGCCCTCTCCCAAACAAACAGCTATGGAACAGCGCCACCATCGGCCAGCTGGGGTCACCCGACATGTTTCTCAACGGAGGCTGGTGGCACGACTCGAGCATTCTAGCCGCGACTGGCGAAGGCCTCGAAAAGGAAGAGGCACGCGCCTGGCAAGGCTGGTGGAACGAACAAATTGTCGAGCTGGTGGAATCATCCATGGCTCAGAAGGATGCACTCAGTGTGCTCCTCACCGGGCGGTCAGAGTCCAACTTCAGTGACCTCGTCAAGCGTATTGTGCGAAGTAAGCGACTGAACTTTGACATGGTCTGCCTGAAGCCAGCCACCGGGCCCGCAGGACAGAAGTTCAGGAGTACTATGGAATTCAAACAAGAACTGCTCAAGGACATAGTCTACACATACAAGGATGCCGAGAAGCTGAACATATACGAAGACCGGGTAAAGCACACAAAGGGCTTCCGCGACTTCTTCTTCCAGTTCAACGAGGATTTGATGAGGTCACAGAACCAGGCGTCGCGTCGACCCATCACCACCGACGTCATCCAAGTCCCGGAGAATGCCACACAACTTGACCCAGTTGCTGAAATCGCCGCCATCCAGAAGATGATCAACGCGCACAACATACAGGTTAGGGCTGGCACCGTTCCGCCAGGTACTCCACCCTATCAGATCAAGAAGACGGTTTTCTACACTGGTTACATGATCCCTGCCGACGTGACGGAGAAGCTAACTTCACTTGTCTCCTTACAGCAGGGAGGTCCAAAAGACGACATTAGGTTCCTCGCTAACAGTATACTGATTACACCAAAGCCATGCCCAAGGAGCATTCTGGACAAGGTTGGGGGTATAGGAGCAAAGGTTAGATGGAAAGTGACGGCTATTTCTTGCTTTGAAAACAAGCTCTGGGCCGCAAGGGTCGAAACTGTGCCCAAGGGAACAAAGTTCTACTCTGAAAATCCGGTACCGACGGTGGTCCTCGCCATTCGGAAGAATGGCAGACCAGCAGATGCAGCACGCATCGTCAACTGGCACCCAGTCACTCCAGAACAGGCTTTCGAATTTGACAGTGTTGTAGGCGAGAAGCAAATGTTGCGCATAGAGGAAGAGACCGCGAACGAGAGCGAGTATGAGAGCTATTTCCCCAACAAATCCCATCGTAAAGACGACCAGAGCAGTCGCAATGACAACTATCGACCTAACAACGGTCGAGGGGGCAAGGATAGGGATGATCGACCAGGGGGCTACCGTGGCGGCAACCGAGATCGCGGGCGTGGAAACAGAAACACACATTATGGAGCAAGGGGAGGTAATCGCAGTGGCCATCGTGGAGATCGTGGTGGTGGCGGTGGAGGAGGTGGTGGTCGAGTACGGGGTCGGGGTGGAGGTGGGCAGTCACAGTACAGGAGCTTGGACGATGTCGATAACGGCTATGGGAACAGAGGCCACGACAACAACCCGGATGCCTTCTACTAATGTTGCAACATGCAACATTCGGTTCCGGTGACCCACTGTGGGCTCTTGGATCGAAAGGATATCGCGTAGAGTCAACATCAGTCGCGCGGCTTCTTCCGACTCGAGTGTAATTCGATTCACGTACACGTCCGATATCTCATGTATATATGAGGGACTTTTGTACTCATCCAATGTGATACCCCCCAAACCGCGTTCGTACGACATGGTCGTTTCCAATCATCAAGTGTATTCCATCCACAGGCGTTTTGCAGTAGGTACTCCATGATAGAACTGCTGCTCCAGCTCCATTAATACCATTCTCTAGCCCATGAAAGCCTTCTGATTCTTAAGAAAAATTGTAAGCTCCGGGAACAGCCGAGGACGAGGCGGTCAATCGGCGATGACAATTCCATCAACCCAACCCTGTGACAACCCAACATCAGCCCACCTACCCCCAATGTCACAGGCTACACATTCCTGGCCAATTCTACGCATGTGTACCACACCAGCCTTTCCGGATTCGACTCAAAAGCAGGGTCAGACGTGCCCTAGCGAGCCCCAGCCAGACACCTGGTACGCAGATGCAATCGGCGATCGCGAGCTCGAACCTTGTAGAAATCTTGATTTCGGGCACAGGATGCATATTCTCGGTGCATACAAGCTTAGTCAGGCGGGGTGTACTGCAGGGCTTGACGACGAGCTGGCGTATATGAAGATAGCCTCAAAGGGTTCACTGGACCCTGAAAGCCGTTGTTGCTATCGTGGATTTCCAGATTGAGTGGCTGACATAAGAGGGCGAAGCAAGTTCACTTGTTGGACGAGAGTGGCGGAGATGTGAGTGTCTTCATTCGAGGCCGTGAGGTTGCGTGACTCACTGTCGTCTGTTGCGTTGTGAATCGTTCACTGACAGGTCAATCTGCTGTAGACTACCACGTCTATCCACCACCATCACATACCTCGAGACGCTCACTCTATCCCCACGAGAAAAAAAACATTACCAAATTCCAAAGCAGCCCTTGAAATTGCAGTGACGACGTCGTCTCGAAACCCGTACACGCCTTCCCTTCCTTTGCAGCCTACAACTCTTAAGATGCCAGTCTACACACTTGAACAACACAACTACACGTACCTTACCGTAGCCGAACAAAGTATCTGAACATCCCAAGCCAAATCTTGAATCTACGTACGCAATACAATTTACCCCAACCTGCGTAGATCGCAAATCTGAAATCCGCCGTACACCCAACCCTTTCTCGAAAGCTACAACGCCCACACCAAAGGACCTCCCTCCCACTACATCTCCAGCTATAAAACCTGTTCGCTGGCGTCTATTACCCATATGCTCGGCGTAAAATGTGCACAAAAGTCACCTTGAAGCACACGACATGCAAACACGCCTTTTGGGTCCGCCGCAACTGCACCCGCCACCCAACATGCAACTTCCCCACCGAAGTCCACCGTGAACGTGGAGGCGAGTGCTGGGACTGCGATCCGGGTCAGGGGCCACCCGAGGCGCTGTTTCCCAGGGAAGTAAACTGGAAGAGGGTCAAGCTTGGGGGGAGGGGCGGCGGTGTCGTGAGCGTGTAGTGTGTAGTGTGTGTGTATTGAGGAGACGGAGAACGAAGAGAGAGAGAGATAGAGAGAGAGAGAGATAGAGAGAGAGAGAGAGAGAGAGAGAGAGAGAGAGAGAAAATGGGGGGTAGGTAGTTTATATCCTACTCTATCGTTCGCTATATTTGGGTCTTTCACTCAGAGGATGGGGGGGTTCTTCCATTCCTTGCTATAAGTTTTTATTTGGCGGAGTACAGACATGTATGCTTACCGCTGCCATTCATCCCGAGGAATCGAATCGAATCAATAGTCTTTTACACTAATTACACCTCCACCATGGCTACATAGATAGCATGCCATAGACATAGGTGTTCTATAAAGGGACAGTGTGTGTGTGTGTTCTATGCCGTAGTATTATTTTACGAACAGAATCCATCTTATCGACACTGGAAAAGTAAAGGGCCATATCCGACTTTTCAGAAACCACACCTTCTGGACGGTCATACGCAAGACGTCATTCATGGGCATGGGCATGGGGAAGAGGGAAAATCTAATAAAATTAACTTACAACTATACTTTCACCTTGTTTTCAGAAAGAAAGACTAGGGCCACCTCTCTGGACAAACATGTGTTGAGTGGAGCGCTACGCCGGGACTGGATTCACTTCCGAAGCCTTCTTTTCTTCTCAAAAGGAACCACAACCATACATACACACAGACACACACAGAGAGAGAGAGAGAGAAAGCCTAGTACTTGAGCTTGGGAGAGATGCATCAAAGCAACCATCAAAAGCAAGCACATTGTCGTTCTCCTCATCATCGCACTTTTGAACAATCGCAGAATCCAGACCTATCACATAGTACCATCCACCTTCCTCACCACCATCACCACCCCGATCACAGAGATATGATTACATCAAGCGTATATCCCAAATAAAACTCCATGTTCATTTGCTGTTTCATTTCTATCTTGAGCTAAAAAGCCATCATACAAAACGCCGATCCCAATGCCGCGCCCCGCGAAATGCCAAACCAACTCGCTAAAAACAAAAGAGGTTACCACAAAACGACAACAACCACCTGCTACGAATCGAAGATCATCGCGCGGATGCGACGATGCGACGATGCGAAAAGTGACAAACACTCCAAGCCAAAGAAGCAAAGTTGCACGCAACAACAACGCACACACGCATCCAAGCAACAACAACGACACCACCACTACCACTACCACACTACCACCACTATCCGTCTAATACCGAACCCAAACCCCAAAGAAAACGACAAAATAACTAACCTGCATCACTCGTACCACACCCTCGGCGCTTACAAACTCTAATCTCTCGCCAATCCCGCCTGACTACCCTCAAAGTTCCTCACCTTCTGCGCATGGCTAAAGTTAATCATACTGCGCATGGGGTTCTTGCGCGCTGCACTAGCCATACTGGGCGTAACCTGTCTGCTTGCATGCACACCTCCGGTACCGTACTGCACCTCATCGAAGAGGCCATCGTACTGGCCCTGGGTAAGGCTATCTTTGCGGGACGCCTTCTTTCCAGAAGGCCGGATGGTGGACGCCTCGCTGGATTCAGACACGAGGCTGGGTTTGGATTTGGAGGAGCGCGAGGAGCGGTGGGGGCGCGACGAGTCTTCGTCGTCGGCCGAGTCAGCAGAGTTGCGGTGCGAGCGGTGGGATCGATGCGAGCGCTCGGAGCGGTGTGAGTGTTTGGAGGATTTGCTGACAGAGGACTCGTTGTCGTCTGTTGATTTTTCCTTTTTGCTGCGGTGGCTCACACTCGATTCCGCGTCATCGTGCTTCTTGCTCTTGTGGCGGTGCGAGCGATGGCGGCGGCGGGTGGAGGGGTCGCCAATCTGCGAGATGCTGTCGCTGGGGACGACGGTGTCAAGGTCATCTTCGGTAAAGTCGTCAAGGTCGAGGTCGTCGATGAAGTCGTCGTCTTCCTCTTGGTCCTTGGACTTGTTGCGGCCTAGGATGCTGCTGACAATTGAAGCGGCCTTGGAAGCAGGCTTCGGGGGCTTGGGAGGAGGGGCCTTTGATTCAGTGGGAGAGGAGCTGCGACCCTCTCTACGACTGCTAGAACTACTGTCTTCTCTGCCTTCACGGCGCGAGCTGTGTTTTGACACGGAGCTGTGAGAAGACCGGGCCTTGGTGCGGGCAGAGTGATACGACTGAACGCTACTCTCGTCCTCGGGGTCAGGGCGATCAGCCACAAATGAAGAGATCAAGGTGCTAGGCACAGCACTAGGTGCCATGCTGTGAGCCCTGGAGACGACACTCTGAGGTTTTGACGATGGCCGGGGAGGCTTCGCTGTTGATGCGATGCTTTCCGCCGGTCTCGCTGTGGACACACTACTCCTCGCCTTTTCAATGGTCAACAACTCGGGGCTAGTGTGCGAGCGGTGAGCCGACGACAGCCTCGACGGTGCCGCCGACGGTGCACGAGAGTAGGCCGGAGCATATTCAATCGCAAGAAGCTCGGGCGTCGGTGCGCCAAATCCAGACGGTGAGTAATAGCTGGCAGGGGCGGCCTCGATCTGTCTTGGCACAGAAGTCCTGGGTACCTGGGAAGCTCGAGACGGCGCCGACGAATAGGCAGACCGCGCGTCGTCGTCGTTGCGGTGTACTGACAGAGGAGGAGAGGGCAGTGCCAGTGGCAGTGGTGCTGGCGCTGGCGCTGGGGTCTCGACAGGCTGTACCGGCGCGGGTTGTGGGTCCGGGACCTGTTGGGGTGGTTGGGGTTGGGATGGGGCCTGAGCGAAAAAGCCAGCTGCAGTCTTGACCGCGTTTTTGGCGTCCATGAAGGCGCTGAAATCAGCTTCTTTTCTCGCGCTATCCTGCTCGCTGCGAACAAATGCATAAGCGACGGCTGCACCTGCTGCAGCTCCGAGTAATGTTCCGAGAAAGTGCTGGGTTCCGCTGCCGTTGTTTGAATTTGACTGTGCCTCGGGAACCGGAACAACCGTAGGCGCAGAAAGGCTTCTGGTCACACTGGGTGCTTTTGAAGCGACGGATTCGGTTTGTGGCGTCATTATCGGGCTGGCATTCGATGAAGAGCTGGCGGAGCTCCTGCTTTCGTAGTAGCTGGAGCTGTGCGTAACCGTCCTCGTCCGCGTCCACGTGATGACTCTGCTGTGCTCGATAATGGTCCCGTCGTGCCTCATGTCGGGTCCGTTTCGGTAGACTACCTCGATGCTGTTTCCGTCAAAGTCGAGTACTGCAGCGTTGAAGTGGCCATCTTCAGAGCAACGAGAGCCTGGTGCTCCGTTGGGGCGGCCGCCGGCAGTCAGTGCAGCGGCATAGAAATTTCGCACTGCTGTCGTGCTTGGGGCGGTGAATGCAATGTGCGCGGCCCCGGCTTTCACACTATACAGCTATCAGTTGCGGTGTACTTGATGATCAATTGTGGTGCTCACCCAGCGGTCTCTTGGCAAAGGAAGAAGTCGGCATCGTTGATACCGAGACCGATCTGGTTGCCGGTTTCTCCAATGTAGCGGTAGCCCAGCGGCTGGAGCGCAGAGAGGAAAAAGGATGTCGAAGTTGGCAGATGCGAAACAGTCAGGCCGATGTGGGAGACGGGCATTGCACAACGGCGGTGAGCGGAGGGGGTGAGACGGGGGGGGTTGGGCAAGATACAAGGCGTACAGAGGAAGGAGACGAGCCTTGTATGAGCACAAAGTGATAAAGGGGGAGGGGGGTGAGGTTAGGAGGTGTGAGTAGGGAGTAGGGAGTCGAGTACAGGTAAGACGATGGGTTTATATCATAAGCCCCGTCCAGGTGCAGCGTCTCGATGCATCGTGAACCGAGTAGCAGGGCGTCCCATAGTGTTGCTGCAAAGCCCCTACTAGCACGCCCCACTGCTGCAGCCGGCATTCAAGGAGGTCGCTGTTAAGAAGTTGTGACGCTGCCACATGTCCTGCATCTGCAGCTAACAAATTTGTTAATGTAAGCGAGGTGTCGGTGAAGTGTATTGGTCGTGAGCGCCGGCCCGCCGCCGCGAGAGGTTTAAGCCCTCGCACGCCTCACCTCACGCGCTCCGTTACATTACACACGGCTCTCAGGTCGTTCTGGTCGCTTCTCGCGTGCAATCGAGCATTTGCGGTCTGGACGCGCCACTTGTCGCCGCAGCGCACGATCCCGAGATGGTGTGACGTCGATGACGGGGCGCACTCGGCACAAGAACCAAGATGACGGCGCAGTGAGGCTACAACTGCAGGCATTGCAAAGACAATGTTGGTATCGTGACTGAAGACCGGCAAGACTTGCCATTGCATTGCTTTTTGCGGCTTTGAGGCTGATCGACGATGCGGCTCCGTCTAAGTAAACACACATCCCGTTACCCTCCCGCCCGACGCGCAACAAGGTGCCATGGCACACAACCTAACCCTCTACGGCATAGTGATGAGCAGAAAAACGGGGGCTATGCTAGAAGGAGGGGTTCAGAAACAGCATTGCGAAGATGACGTGAAGCATACTTTTTTATTCGCCAGCAGTCAGATTGCGGTGGCTGCTGATCCTGATGCGGCGGCCTCCTGAGTTGACGGAGAGCCGCGATTGCCTACCAAACGAGCTACCAACAAATGCCTGAAAGGACCGAAACCAATGACAAGCCGTAGGCCAGGCCAGTGACATGACACCGTCCACAGGCGCATACAGACGCATACAGACTAGTATACTGCGCCGCTTCGACATGGGAAAGAAAAAACAGGAGGTGCGGGGCAGGTTGAGCTGCCCCGCCATCTTCATCAGAAGATTGATTGTTGTGCGTTGAGCCAGAGTAGTTGTTTTGTTGTAAAAAAACCTCAAGCAGACGCTCAAAATCAGGAATAGTAGCGCCCGTGGCTGTCGATGTTGCGATCTAAGCCATGAACGTGTCCTGCTGCCTATAGGTTCCCGTTATCTCTCGGTTGCTCCGGCCTGTAATCCGACTCGTCCGCAGTAGGCCAGTTGTTGTTTGTGGGCTCGCTGGCGTGTTCAGCATGGATAGGCCGAACTCCCGATTATCCGTTCAAACTAGAAAATATTCCATACGTCCTCGGCGCCATGGCAGAACTTGCTGCAGGCAACGCTGGCACTGAGGTTGAACTGGCTAATGGCAATGCTGTCGTCCTTGATGTGATCCGCGAAGTCGTCGTTGCCCTTGGCCATGGCACCAACGAAAACTGCAATACTCTCGCCCTTGTTAAGACTACCGATGTAGTCGCTGACTCGTACAATTTCCGAATCGAAGCTTAGCGTGACCTTGCGGCAATTCGGCGGGAGATGATCAGTAATGGGATTCTTAATCACCTCGATGAGTTTTTCCTGGGATGACGTTGAGCGGATCTGGTGTCTGTGCAATAGCTGCACCATGAGACCAGCGAAACGCTTAAATGTCCGTGGAATGCGCACTGTAGGGCTGACCCTGATCAGTACGTTCTTGGAGGTCTGAATGTAGATCTGTAGCTTTCCCGCCTTGTTGATTGGCGAGTCGAGGAGAGTAAGGAGACACTGCGTCACTGCGTTAGCTGGTAAGCTCCTCTAGCCTCCTCTTGTACGCACTTGGTGTGTGATGTCTGGCCTAGCTTCGCTGATGTCGCGACCCATCTTGCGCATTACGCCGATGTGATCGTCGCTGTTGAGAAGGTTGTACTTGTCTTCGCGCGCGCCAGGACCCCGGCCCGTGCCATGGGATGCCTTGTATGTCTCGAGAGTCGCATTGCAAAGGATGACGATCAGCCGTTGTGTGTCCTTGTCATTAGTGGGAATCGGGACATGTTGCTCGGCGACCAGTCTGGGCAGCTCTGGAGGAGGCATCGATTGTGTTCCTACACGCGGTACCGGCACGTCAGCCCTGAAGCTGTGAGGGTAAAGGGAAATGGAACGATGCCACCAGGCACCAAGCTATCGACATACTTGCGCGCTTCGTTCCACGTTCGGATGAGTCTCGATCCCGAGAAGAGGGTCTTCCTGGTGACATGCTAGAGTCTTCGGGTTTGGGGAGGGGAGCCATTTCGGATCGATTGCGAAGAAGTGATTTCAAGTAGGGTTGTCGTGTGCAAATCCGCGTGATCTTTGGCGTAAAGGTTGCTACAAAGCGGGGAAAGTGGGACGGCGAGGAGTATTTGTTTGGTTGTCTAGGCGTCAGCAAATGCAACTGTAGATACACACTGGACTATATCGGAGTTCTCTTTGTGACAAGAAAAGTACGGACATCCGTGTAGCTACGAAGGATTGATTGGGAACCACACGTTCTCGCCGTGCGAATAGTCGGTGAAAAGATCCTTTCCTGCTGAACCAATCAGATGATTTGCCAAGCATGTCGGTCAGCTTATGTCAGCTTACACTAGCCATGGCCGGAGTATCGCACACGTGGGATGATTGGACGGCGGAAGATATAAAGTCCGAATGAGGCCAGCCTATCGGCGCAGTCGGTGCTAGTAGACCATGTGATCATCCCACTCACCCACCCTACCTACCTACCACAGACATGTACAGTAGTCTCTATCTACGCTCGATGCTTTGCACACGAATGGCTAGAATGGTCGGACCAACCTGCACCGGAAAAGCAAAACAACGTCAGATGCGCCAGTCCGTGAGTGGTTTTACCTTTGGCTAAGCTCGTCTGCTTACTGGCCATGTACATGGGCTGGCCGTCGGACCCCGAAGCCCTGCACATGAGCAGTGCTGACACCATCTCTTGTGCTCGGCAAGAGACTGTGTATGTACGAAGAATGAGTTCGTATATCCATGGTGTTGGCGATCTGCCAAGCTTAGCACAACCCCCCCAGAACTCAAACAATACTATCCCGGCCAAGTGCCAGCTGCAGACGCCTCGGACAGACCGCGGTGAAACCTCTTCCTCAAGCTTTGCATACACGATAGAAGGTGAGAGGGAAAGCCGCAGGAGTCGGGAGCAGCTGCAGGACAGCTCGGCTAGCCCTAGCCACGGTGGGCTTTGTGCAGAGCATCCCTGGTCCGACGGCGGGACGCTCTGCAACGAAGACGTCTCACCATAGTCTCTTGGCCCGCCTTGCATTCGCGCATTTGAAACAACCACCATATCAGACAAGTGCCTTGATGCCGAACACGTCACTATACGCCGTCTGTATGGTCTTTTGTGTAAACGTCATGCGATCCGCCGAGCATTCCAAGACTTCAGGTCATGCGCGAAACGAGCGTGGTCTGGCCGACGCGCCCACAGCCTTTGCTTTTCGCTAGGAATACATGAACGCTAGCCACCGCATTTTCGCGCGATTTCGCTGTCCTCGAACATCACGTTTCTTCACTTTGATTCTTCAATCTCACGTTGCTGGCAATATCTTCCTTACTTTCTTTTAGTGACAGCCGGCTGTCTGCATCTTGATCGTCACCGCAAGTTTAAAATCGCCACCGCTTGCCCAAGTCCACACACACGCACACGCACACCACACAACCATCACACAAGATGGGGTCTTCTTTTGACTTCCTTGCGCCAATCCTCACACCAGCTGCCCTGCGCTCAGTACAGGCCGACGGCCGGCCGGTCATTACGCTATTCCTCGTCATCTTCGGTCTCTCCATATTCGGCACTGTGATATGGTACGTCCACTTTGTTACATCCAAGATGTACCCGAAGAAGAAGGACCCCAACGCGAAGCCGAAGATTCTCGGCTTCATCTCCCGGTAGTCGGACACGAGAAGAAGGGGAATGGAGCGCTAGGCAGCACCTGAGATAGACGTGATCTTGTCCCATGTCATTGCACGTGGATGAGGATGGTTATCGCACATTCGACTTGGGGACGCCACAAAGATCAACATCACGCACCTTTTCCATCGACTCGACGCACAGACATTTACCCTACACCAACCCCTCGATACCCTCCGTCTAGCAGCAAACCTTGTTCGACCCTCCCAGCATGGCCTCGGCTTGCTTCTTCACTTGCAAAAAGGTGGTCGCGGGCCGTCCTAGAAGCATCAACCTTTTTTTTTGGACCATCAAGCAAGCGTCTTGCAGTACTTTCAAGCTTAATATATACATATTTTTTTTTCTTCTCGTCTAACGAAACCGTCTACTGCCCATAAATGTTGTTGTGATGTTTACAATTTGGTGGCGTCACGTAACGTCAATCGCTCCACTAACGGCCGAAGTATATCGGCTCTCAGGACGTTTGGTCGGCAATCTGCCAATGACGTAGAATTTACCCAGCATCCACAACATCCACATGTGCATCCGACATTACTCGTCAACTCCGAACTACGTCGTCACTGTGACTTGTATGACTTTTGCAATTCCTGTCAGGATGCTATATAGGCTTCCCACGAATGCATGGCTGAAGCTGTCAACTAAACGACTGGCTACAGACGAGCCAACTGTTCATCATGAGTTCACAACCAAATCAGACCACATTCCCTCTCCAAGGCAAAGTTGCCATAGTCACGGGCGCTTCGCGAGGTATCGGGGCTGGCTTGGCGTCAGAGCTGGCGCGGAGAGGAGCAAAGGTCAGTTCCCCAGCGTCCAGCCGTTCCCTACCCAGAATCTAATGGGGAATGACAGGTGGCGCTCGTCTACACATCCCCGAAGAGTGGAAGGTTGGCGGAAGAAGTTGCATCAAAGATCAAGGCGCTTGGCAACGGCAGCGATTCGACAATCATCCAAGCCGATCTCAAGCAGCTTGATGCACCATCGAAAATTGTGGCAGCAACGCGAGAAGCTTTCGGAGACCAAATTGACATACTGGTCAACAATGCTGGCGTGCTCATGAACAAACCGGTCAGCGAGACGACAGCAGAAGACTACGCCGCAATCTTTGACGTAAACGTCCGCGCAGCCCTCCTCCTCACCGGTGCAGTAGTGCCCCATCTGAGAGCACCAGGGCGAATAATCAACATGTCTTCGATCGGAGCCCGCACTTGTTTCGCCAATTTGTCGCTCTACGCTGGATCCAAAGCAGCCATAGAGGGTATAACACGAAGCTTGGCACAGGAACTAGGTGGTGCGGGACATACCGTCAACGCTGTCGCGCCAGGGCCGGTGGAGTCGGACATGCTGGGCGACGTGCCCAAGGAAATTGTCGAGGACCAATTGAAGCAGACGGCGGTAGAGCGACGAGTGGGCACGGTGGACGACATTTCCCGAGTTGTGGCATGGCTCTGTGGCGAAGACGCAAAGTGGGTTTCGGGTCAAACCATCTCCGCCAGCGGCGGGTTTTTGATGCTGTGAAGCAAAGGTTCCAGAGGTCTGTCAATGTTTCGTCGAGCGAGTACCTTCAGGGCGGCGTTTGGCTTATAAGACCCGAGATGTTTGGACGGGAATAGTAGATCTGACATGGTCATGCACAAGGGTTAGTACAGTGCGGTAGCCAACGACCTGTTGAAACATGCAGAACACGCGTTAGGCAGCTTCTCACGGTCCTGTGAGCATCGCCTTGGAATTCGGCTGCTGACAACGAAGCGTCAACGTATGCTCGTCCAATGCTCATCGTAAACAGCACAGGGCAATGCGACAATGACAAACGTGGTGGGGTTGCGCAGCCCACGGTAAGCTTCAGCCAAGGCGTGAAGGAAGCAAGCGAATTCCCCCCCTAACCGCTGTCATTTGCAGCCAAGCTGCACAGTGGTGGTGAACGACCAAAGCTTGTGTCGCGGCCCGCACAGGGGGGCATGGATGAGGCGGTCAAAGGCGAGCGGCGAAGACACGAGGGGAGGTCGGTAGTTGAGGCTCAAAGCATCGGGACAGGAGTGCGGGGCACTCTAACGCACAAGGTTTTAGCCCACCCTCTCCCAAACACCTCTCAAACACCAGCTTCTCTCGCTTCTCAGGGCGAAGACTAACATGCATAGCCCTTTGTGTTTCAGCGCGCCCACTTGGCAGCCCTCTAGGCCCCGTCGGCACCCGTCCGGTCTCTCATTGGGCTGCACGCGGTTGCGATACGCGCTGGTAGAGGACGGATCCCGTCGTGTCGCAGCCTCGCACCGCAACTGTGATCAAAGGTGGTTCGACTTCTGCTACCGTTTCGCTGCTTGGACTGGAGCCCTGCATGGCCCATTATCGACTGACTAACGGATGCCCTTTACCCACTCTGTCGCTTGCAGACCGGACCTGACTTGTGCCATCCCTTCCCTCGTTATCGTCGCTCATCGCCCTGTTCGCCATTGCGCAACGTTGGCTTATAGGCTTTTGTTTCCCCTACTCACCCCAAGACTCGACCGATTTCATGCCGGTGCACTCTTTGCCGCGTGACTGAACGCCTCATTTCCATCTTCTTCTTCTCTTCTTCGTGCGGGCACCCTTTAGTAAGTCGTCCGTTCCTACCTATCGCCGAGTGCACTGGGCGTCGCCGTTGGTAATTGCTTTGGCCTAACCGTCGTTCAGATTTACTTTTTGACCCTGTGTAAATCTATTGTTATACTTCGGCCACATTCAGCAGGTCTGAAGATCATCGCCATCCAGAACTAGGCCTCCATTCGCTCCACGCACTAGCCATGTCGTCCTTCACCAACAGTCTAACCGGCCGCGAGCGGTCAAGATGGCCGCCTCTTACACGAATGCTCATGTCCGGCGAGATGTCGGAGGAGAAGGGCAGGGAACTCACCCGGAAAGAGCGATTCGACGTGTGGATGGTCAACGAAGGTTACCGAAGATTGTGCGTCGCATGCTCCCAGCAGTACGAGAACCCGGCTAACACGGACAGCTTCGTCTTTACATTCGCTATATTACACATCATGGTCTTTGTCTTTGGTATGATGAATTACGGACTAAAGGTACGTACCGGTTGCTATGGCCCCCTCCCCCCCGACTGCCTGGCGCTAACACATGTCCTAGGACAACGCCATCGGTACACGAGCCAGGTTTGGAATTACTTTTGCCATTGCTCGTTCAGCTGCGCTCGTGCTACACGTTGACGTAGCTTTCATCCTCTTCCCAGTATGCAGGAATTTAATTTCCATGGCTCGTCGGACGCCCTTGAACGACATTATTCCTTTCGACAAGAACATCACCTTCCATAAGCTCGTCGCTTGGTCCATTGTATTCTTCTCCTGGGTGCACACGATTGCACATTGGAACAATCTGGCCAGATTCTCTGCAGGCAACCAACTTGGATTCATGGGCTTCATCCTCGCCAACCTTGCTACTGGACCCGGTTGGAGTGGTTATGTCATGTTGATTGCGCTCATGGCAATCGCATTGACTGCTGCGGAAAAGGCTCGTCGTGCAAACTTTGAACGTTTCTGGTACATGCACCATCTCTTCATCGTCTTCTTCATCTTCTGGTCCATTCACGGAGCCTTCTGCATGATTCAGCCAGACTTTGCGCCCTTCTGCGATGGTATCGGTGTCTTTTGGGAGTACTGGATGTACGGTGGATTTGCCTACCTGGCTGAGCGTATCGCCCGTGAAGTTAGGGGAAAGCACAAGACGTACATCTCCAAGGTCATTCAGCACCCTAGCAATGTCTGCGAGGTTCAGATCAAGAAGGAGCACACCACGACCCGTGCTGGACAGGTATGTCAAATTCGAGCCCAAATCGTGGATTGATGCTAACAGAGACAGTACATTTTCCTCTGCTGCCCGGAAATCTCCATCTGGCAATACCATCCCTTCACCCTTACCAGCGCGCCCGAGGAAGACTACATCTCTGTCCATATCCGTATGGTCGGTAACTTTACCAGAGCTTTTGGCAAAGCCCTCGGTTGCAGCACGGAGAAGAAGCCCGAAAAGAATGAAAAGGGCGAATCGAGCGAGGAGATTGCCCTGCGCCAAATTCTCCCCCGAGTCTATATTGACGGTCCCTTTGGTTCCGCTTCCGAGGATGTGTTCAAGTTTGAGGTTGCCGTACTCTGTGGTGCCGGTATTGGTGTCACTCCTTTCGCCTCCATTCTTAAGAGTATCTGGTACCGCATGAACTACCCTCAGGGACGCACGAGACTGAGGAAGGTGTACTTTTTCTGGATTTGCAGAGATTTCGGCTCCTTCGAGTGGTTCAGATCGCTGCTTCTGGCTATCGAGGCGCAGGATGTTGACGACCACATTGAGATCCACACCGTAAGTTACTCTCAGCCGGCTAGACTGCGACGGTTCACTAACAGCTCCACAGTACCTCACAGCAAAGATCAAGGCCGACGACGCAACTAACATTATGATCAACGACGCAAACGCCGAACAAGACGCCATTACAGGTCTCCGCGCTCCCACAAACTTCGGTCGTCCCAACTGGGATATGATCTTCAAGTCGATCCGCAAGATTCACTCACCTGCCGAAGCCGGTGTCTTTTTCTGTGGTCCCAAGGGTCTCGGATCCGCGCTCCATATCAAGTGCAATATGTACTCTGAGCCCGGCTTCAGTTTTGTATGGGGTAAGGAGAACTTCTAGTTGCCAATATCTGTGGCAAAGAAGAGAAGAGGAGGAGTCGACTGGAAAGGTACGGAGGATGCTATACCATTTGCGCATTGGGAGCGAATTGCACAACTTACTACTACGATTGTATATAATTCGCTCGTCTTCTTCATCAGTTTTGTTTTACTGCTACTGCTACTGTTATTGTTGTTGTTTGTCTGTTGCCTTGGCTGCAAGCGGCTTTGCATAACTACTGCAACACAGCGTCTATGTATGATACCAAACCATAGAGAGAAAACCCCCCAACTTAATTACAATATTCTATTTGAATCTCTACGAGACGGGTTCTCATTGCCATCTACAAAATCCCGCGTCCTCCATTCCGTATCGAAAAGAAGAGGAGAAAAAAAGAAAAACTGCCAGGTCGAGAGACCATGAGGAACAGCAAATCAAACGCCTTGATTTGTCTTCAAATCCCCTCAAGATTCAGGCACGCAACAACATCTTACAAATCCACACCCCTTCCTTTGATAATCCACATGCCCTTCCATTCCCTTGCACCACTCCTTCCCGACCCTTCTTCTTCTTCTTCTTCTTCTTCCCGCTCACGCCACAATCATGCAATCTCGTCGCATAACATGCAAAACGCGCCGAAACCCTGTATGCCGCATCGCCGGGTAGATATGCAGCATCTCATCATTTCCCTTTTTTTTTCTCTTCGGCACAAGGCCATCTGACTCGGCTTTCGGGCGGTCGGACGTTTGGTTGCTCCGTTGATCCCCTTTGCCGCGGAGTCTGAGGAACGGTAGGAGGGGGCAGCGGAAGGTCAAGCTTTGGAGGTTTCGGGAGCCAAGGCTTGGGGTGGAGATGGCGTGAGTACATGGGTTCTTGGGGATGGGAGGACGTGGGGGGGGAGGGGTTATACTCGACATGCCTAAGACTTAAGCCGAGGCTTGCTTGGGAAGTTTGATCTTAGTGAAGGGGTGTGGGTGGATGCTTGGATGGACGGGTCGGGGGGGGGGGGGAAGGATTGCGTAGGCTTCTTGTCAGCGCGTCTTTGAGGTGAAACAGGTGTTGCAGGGTGGGAGAGGAGGGGTATCGTGAGAAGCAGAGTGTCTTGTAGAAAGTTCTTTTTCTTTCTTTCTCTTCGTTTGATGTATATGACCATGTGAACTTGATAATGATATGTCACTAAACACTGGCTTGAAGTGTCTTCTTCCACCCCTTTTGGTACCATTCGTTGATCGGTACAAGGCTCTCGAGCTCCCTGACTCCCGGCTGGATGGCATTGCCGATACTTGTATCGTGAGCTCCCATTACCCATACATTCTCTCTTTTTGCAAACTCTCGCGTACGGTATATTGTATCGACGGCTTGATCGGGGTCGACATGCATGCCCGCCTTTGCGTAGGGCGAGCGGGCAGTGCGCCTGGGATCTTCCAGCAGAGCGGGATGATGGTAGCAATCGCCCGCCAATAGCACAAAGGTATTCTCCTTTTCAGTAGAGCTTGAAGTAGTCCGTAGCAACATCATTTGATGACCTGGTGAATGTCCAGGAGCATCGATGATATACGCTGATCCGTCGTCAAACACATCGTAAGCTCTATCAAAAGCACCCAGGCCCTTCCAGCCTGGTTTCTTAAGGTCAACAGCAGCATATTTCCCCTTTGCCATGCCCTCCATGACCTGTCCCGCTCTCTTATCTCCTGCTTCTCTGAGTACCTCGTCAGAAATATAGCTCTCCACTATCTTCCTACTCCCATCAACTGGCAACGTGTCACTCGACACTGGCGCATTCTCTTCTATGGGGTATCCAGGACGTGCATAAGTACAACATGTAGGTCCAACCCACAGTTCTGCCTCCCCAAAGCCAGCCTTTGCGCCATCGCCCAGATGATCAAAATGCATATGCGAGAAGATGACAGCCTTGACATTCTCTGGCTGTTGGTCTGGACTTCCATGCTCGTTCAGGATATCAGCTGGAGACTTTGGTTCGCATAAGAATGTTGGCAGAGCGTTTTTGATAATGTAAGGAGGCAAGTTTTCAAGGTCTTTTCGTATGCCGAGGTCGAATATGTATTTATTTCTGGTAGGCGTGTGCTCAATCAGAAACACATAGTCTGGGCCGTAGAACCTTTTCCTAGTTCCGGTTTCGTCATACGAGTCTTTGGGGTCCTGTGGTGAATCTGGGCCGGGTAGGATGACTAGGTCGGTTGGGATATGGATGCCGCCGGCTTGTATGAGGTGGACTTTGCAGGTTGCATCTGAGACGGGTATGGGATGCCACGGTAGCTTGTGCGAGGTTTCTGCCATGATTTTTTTTGGAGATGTGCAGTTAGGGCTCAACGTCTGTTAACAGATGTGCGTTGTTCACTCCGGGGTAAGATGTGCCGTTGTATCGATGACGTCAGATGATCAATCAGAAGACTTGCACAAGCATTGATTGCGTGTACATGAGCAAATATATTCCGGGTTCTCGAATTAGGATGATTGCCGTCTTCCTGTTGGAGGTCCTACGCTGATCACCCGAAGTCGGAAAGTTTCCTTGGCGGGCTAAGTCGGCGTCTACGCTATCAGCACTTGCCGGTCAGCTACAGTATCACCATTCTAGACTTACTACTCGAAAGATTCTTCCAACAAGTGCATATTGTTTACGTACGAACATAGTGTAAGACGAAGGAGAAGACACTGTTGCTGGTTTCGGACTAGTCTGACGCGCTCACAATGGACAACCAGTTCGAGGTGAACTAGTCGCACAAACTAACCATGGCTGGCTCACCACCACCTGCACCAATGCCGACAACAAGTGCCACCCGATATCGATCTGCAGAGAAAGCAACGGGTCTCGGACTACATTGCAAACTGCCAAAAGTGGCTTTGTGGACGGCACTGAAACATTGCAACGAGTACTTGGAGGTGTGGATCCCATCTCATGCTCCACTACAACTCTGAGTCGCGACCCCAAAATCTCCTAGGGAAGTTTTGCTCCAACGTAGTTATACATGACTACGCTACAATAATACACTGACAAAGACGTAGAAGACCTATGCTTTAGTGGTTGTCCGCGACGAGCATATTACATCAAAAGGATGCAAACGAATCATGAGTTTGATAAGTTGTCAAGATTTCATCGCTTATATATACTGTGAGCATTGTGGCACACTACGGTTCATAGATCTAGTACATCCAACCACTAGTGAAGGTGCAGTGAGTTGCTAGCGGGTACCAATTAGTTGGCCAAAGGAAAAGGTAGAAGAGGAGAGAGTATTGTAGTCATGCTCTGGGTAAACGATTGTGATATGCTCCGACCTCTTCCTAGTCCCAGCATATCCGTGCAGATGAAAACGCCGTGAGGTACGCACGCTGTAAGGAATATCTCAATAATGCTAATAATATAGAGTACGTATCTAACGCCAGCAAGTTCAAAGCCACCCTCGCTCTATTCCTGCACACAAACCAGCCCAAAGCCGTGTATTTACAGTTGAGATGAAGGTATAAAGATGCCAATACGCAAAAGTCTACTTGACAAGCACCGGCGCCGCCTTGCCCGCCTTTTCTGCGGCAACGTTGGCGAGCTTCTGGAGCTTATCGGCGCGGATCTGACGGAAATAGCGGAAGAGGAGGATAAAGGATAGCTCGATGCGCTCCTTGGTCATCATGAGGAAGCCTTGGACGAGCAGACCCTTGAGGATCTGGGGCCCGATACCTTTGAATAGTCCCATGGCGCCTTCGTGCTCGATGATGTATTTCATGACCTCGGTAAAAGACTTGAAGGGCTTTCCGTTTCTGGATGGAGGAGGTTTTGATTGGAGACCGACTTTGGCGACGATGAGGGGTTGGGTTGCGATTGTGGCGAGTGTCTTGGAGAGCGAACCAAGGACTGTGATATGTTAGTATCTGTTACGTGGCTATGGTTGCATCATGAGCTTACGGAATGCTTCAAGGGGCTTCAGAGTCTTCTTTCCGGGGTACAGGACCTCGCGCAGCCTTTGATAAGCGCCGTATGTGATGGACGGGTTCACTACAAGCACCAAACTTGCCCTCAGTCCTCGCCAGAGACCTGTCCAGCCGTCGTCCCCGTTGATAACATCCATGGCAGTCGCAACCATGCCTTTTCGCTCCGCCTTGCTCATGGTCTGTTGCCTCGTCGTCACAACGGCGACAGGGATTGTGAACAATTGGGCAAGCGCGCCGGCTACAGCACCGAGGGAAAGCTCGACAGCGGTACCAGGCGATGTTTGGAGATTCCTGTTCGCCATATACAGACTCCGGACAACGGTGTACCAGTAAAAGTAGGCAAAGTTGGTCGACGCCACGCCGAGCAGAGCGCCTCCCATGCCAGCATAAAGGCCAGAGACACCTTCCTGCGCAACCACCTTGCGTATCGCGTCCATGGCACCATCGTAGTGTTCTTCATCGGCAGGATTGGTAGCGCTGGCGGCCGGGGAGCGCTTAACCTGTACCTGTAACCGCGTCTTGATCCTGAGGTTTGGTCAACTTTTTGTTCTCTAGGTGCCGGCTATGTTGCAACTTACAAGTCCAGAGGATAGACCAGCGTGTTGGCGATGACGGCACCAGCGGCGCCTGCAACGGCATTACCCCATGGCGGTAGAGTGTCTAGCTTGGACTGTCCGGCCATGACAGTGGTCGGAGAAGGTGTTGCTGTGCGTCGGGTCCGGGTGCTACGAGCGCGAAAGACGTGACCGGCAGAGGGGTAGTTGTGTGATAAGGGCTAATGGTCCTGCGCTATCTCATGGTAATCGGAGATTTCTACAGAATAAAGAAGTGGATATCGGGGGTTGTTAAAAGCGGGAAGGATACATTATTCATGGTGCTCCGCGATGCGATAGCGCTGTTGCACGCATGCATGGCTGACCTCTCCCGAGGTTCCAGAGGCCGAGGTTCAGGCTCGGAGATGACGACACACGACGTGACCCAAGGGTCTTCCTTTACCATGACATGTCCCAGATCGTCCTTGACTGGCAGGGTACGGCCGAGAGTCTTGTGTGCTTCCTGGATAAAAGAGTCGAGTTTCAATTCACAGCCTTTCTGTCGCGAATCGTCATTTTCTGGTCCAGATGGCTGTCGCGACTGGTGTTTGGCAGGGACGACCGTGCGCTGCGCTAAGCCCTCCCAGCTCTAAGCCACAACACCACGAGCACGCTGCCATCTGACGCACTGTAATGGTCCAGCACAAGTAGCTTCGCTCCTCTCATGCTATGTTGGTATTACATCTTTTCTACCATCACGTCTTGTGCCATCGATAATGGCGGACCGGGCCACTGAGCTTGAGGCCCACAAAGCCGCTGCAAGCGTATGTGGTACTCGCAGCTAACCTTGTTGTCGCAGTAACAAAAGTAGTATTGCGGCACATACTAATATCCATTGCAGAAGTACCGCTCACAGCTAAGAACTGCCGAGTCCAAGGATGAAGCACTCGACTTGGCCATAAGCGCAGCCGAAAGCCTCATGAAAGCGCTCAAGTTATCGTCAAACTCGGACGAGAGGAAGCAGCTCAAGGCACAGTGTAGCGAGGTCATGAGCGATGCCGACCGTATCAAGAAGACTGAAAGTTGGATATCTTCACATGCGCCGCCACCCACACGATCCCAGAATGAGCACATTGGTCACCGGGCTGCCGAAGTTGCTGTGTCTTCGGGGTCTTCTACTGCCGTTAAAGATAGCACTGCCCAGCCGACTCTTTCCCGTCATGAATCTTCTTCTTCAACCATGGCGTTTGATGACCATGCTCGCGCAGCTTCAGGTAATTCATCCACCTGCTTCATAGTCTAGCATTTGTTCAAACTGTAGGCCCCCTTTCTGCAACTTCATCCAGCACACAAGCTTTTCAGCAAACTTCAACTCTGCTTATTGATATTCCGGACACTTCTCTTTCAGTAAATCAAGCAAGGGCACCAGCTGATGTATCTCACGAAGAACTTCCAAGTACCGAAACCGGCCATGGTACGGAATATGTCCTCAATGGTGGTATAACACCGTCTGTGCCGACCTACTCTCCCAGTTTGCTATCCCGGGCCAATGGCTACATGGCGGGTACGTCCGCTACAACTCCATCGACTGCACCTCACTCCCAAATACACCGGTTACGGGAGCCGGTATCGAACAGGAAGCTACCCCCGAAGGAACAGATCATCTTGTTGAAGTCCTCGATAGTCAACGGTTTCAAGTTTCCACCTTGGGATGGGGTTCCATCTCCAGAAGAATTTCTGCCCCAAGAAGGTGCAAACCTCTTCACGTAAATTGAACAAATCTCGGACATGCGCTTCCAAGTATGCTAATAGTGACAGAGAAACACGCAACCTAAGCCTGTCGCCGTATCAGCAGCAATTCTTTCAGGCTTGGTTACCTTCCAGACAAGCTGTACCGCCGCCTTCCCTCATCTCCCACAGCAGTGCTAGTGTCGGACCCGTAATGTCGAGCCCGAGAGCTCTCGATCTTGTACAGGATGCAGCATCAGATTGCTCGGTGGTCACCAGTTTATGCGCCGGCGCAGCTCGCGCAGAACGGGGTCATGACCAGGTACGTGCCACTGCATGGCTTTCGCTTTCAGTATTGACATTTCTAGATCATCCGAGACAAGCTATATCCGTATGACAAACAGCGCAAGACGCCCGTGCTCTCTTCAAATGGAAAATACATCGCCCGACTCTACTTCAATGGCTGCTGGAGGAAAGTCGTCATCGATGACCGCCTACCTGTGTCGAACACCTATCGGCTGCTTCACGTCCACGATCGCCGCAATCCAGCGCTGCTCTGGCCACCACTCCTTGAGAAAGCATACCTCAAAGTTCGAGGCGGCTATGACTTCCCTGGCAGTAGTTCATGCAGCGACCTGTTTACAATGACTGGCTGGATACCGGAGCAGGTCTTCTTGCAGGAGTAAGCAATCCATTGGCAGTGCATTCAAGTGTACTAATGTCTCCCAGGACCGACACTGTTCCCGACCACTTGTGGAAGCGCATCTATAACGCTTTCATGTATGGCGATGTGCTCGTCACTGCAGGTACAGGCAAAATGTCAAGTAAGCAAGAGCGTGAAGTTGGCTTGGAAGCACAGCACAGCTATGCCGTACTGGATATGAGAGAGATAGGTCCTGACCGGCTGTTACTCGTCAAGAACCCATGGGTAGAAGGAAAGGGCTGGCGTGGACCTCGCCCATCGGCTGTGGCAGCCATGGATGCGTCTATCTCGGGCCGAGAGCCCAAGACCAATCTCGAGTGTTACCACAGAGACAGTATTCCAACTCAAGAGCGGCCACACCCAACGACATTCTGGATTGGACTGGAGCAAGTCATACAGCACTTTGAGGGTCTGTATCTGAACTGGAACCCAGGGCTATTCCAGTATCGACAAGATATCCACTTTCAATGGAACGTTGGTGTGGCAGCACCAGGTGGATGCATCTTCGACCATCCTCAGTTTGCCTTCACGTCGAAACAAGCAGGACCTGTATGGTTTCTTCTGAGTCGCCATTTTCGGGACGCACCAGTGACTACCAAGAAAGAGTCGGATACAGTCGACGATGGGTGCATCCTTCCCGAGGGTCAGTTCCACACACACGAGGAGACCCCGAAGGGTTACATGAGCATTTACATCTGCAACGGACGAGGAGAGCGACTCTACATCAAGGACACCTACCTAGAGTCGAGCGACTATGTTACGACCCCCCAGTGTCTCCTCCGTGACGAAGCAAAGGCCAACTCGGTTTACACTGTAGTGATTGACCAGGATGACTTGCCTTTGTCGCTTTATTCCTTCACCCTGTCTGCTTTCGCCAACATGCCAATCACACTGGAGCCGGCAAAGCTGCGGTTCCCCATGCAAAGACTGGAAGAGGGAGCGTGGACAAGGCAAACGGCTGGCGGCAGTACTGACTCGTCAAGGTACTTTGACAACCCCCAGTACTCACTCGTCGTGCGTGAACATGGCTCACTAGCGATTTTGTTGACGGGCACAGATCATGGGCACCCTCTACATGTGAAAGTTGCTATTGGCCATGGGAAGAGATTGTATCGGCTCCAGAGTCGCGATGTGCTGGGTGACTCTGGCAACCACCGCAGTGGATGTGTGTACGCAGAGATCAAGGACCTCCAGCCAGGCTCCTACACGCTCATCTGCTCGTTGTTTGAACCTGGACTGACTGGCGGCTACACACTTCGAGTGGATAGCACGAGTCACATGGAGCTGAAGCAAATTCCGCGCGAAGGAGCAGGCCTGCTTTCGATGAAGCTTGCTCCGGCGTGCTTCAGTCCAAAGGTTGACAAAGTAGCCGCGCCGTTGCGGCTCTTGCGCTTGGCTTCGTACACGATCATTGCCAGGTTCATGAAGGTGACTAGCGCCCGGGTAATGGATACGGGCAAGCTAGCACGCAGTCCGCTACGGCTCAGCGTTGAGATTGGTCGAGGCCCGGATCGCAAGTTCATTACCGCTAGTGAAGGCGGATCTTACGCTGATTCTGCCATGGTTCGGTCCGAGAGCGTTAACATTGATCCGAAGCTGGGGATGCAGGGTGATATCTGGCTTGTTCTGGACAGGCTGTCTGGTCCTGGGGGTCCCGTAGAAGAGTGGTACGACGTCGAGATTTATGTGGACACGCCCAAGGCATGTGAAGTGGGTGTTTGGCGGGAGTACGACTGATGGGTTGGAGGCGTACCGGTAGGCGGTGGGATGCTGAGTTGTATGGCCGATCACGGCGTCTAGGCACTGGGCCGAATGTTTCGCACTTGGGCGTTGTCACGTCCGGACATGGGCGCAAGGGCGAAACCGCGAGACGAAGATTTGGAGTTCCAGTGGGTGTAGGTCGAGTAGTTGTCGATACTGAATCACGAGCTCTCTTACATGTCATGCGGCTTGAAGCAAGCCATGGGCGGGTGTGAAACAGGGTAGGGGTTTGGGCGGGCGGCGAGACGGGACCCAATCAAGGGCTGCACGACCTGTCAATGCATGGCTCCCATTGCGCGTTCGGACTTGCAGCAGACGCGAGAAACGTGTATGATAGTGGCACGCTAGATATCAGGAAGCTCAGCCGTGGAATGGGTTGCAAGTTGAAGATAACCGTGGTTTGGAGTCGCATCTGCACGCTGTTTTCTCTGGTCTTGCTCTCTTCATTGCTCCACTACCCCGCGGCAGCCACACGAACGGGCTGAAGCTATCGACGGCGCTACGTCAGTGCAGCAGCGCATGCGCCAAGTGACTCGAAAAGCACACCGGCTCGACACTTGACGACACTTGACGACACTATTCATCAGTCACCAGATCCAGCTTCGCGCTCTCCTTTCTACTCTGTACTGCTTCCAAGAGGACAGCACACGTTTGCTCTACATGGCGGACCCTGTTCCAGAGAAGGCCCCAACGGGCTCCGCGCCTCCCTCGGCCCTCAACTCGCGGGATACTTCACGGGCGGCAACTCCCTCAAACGCCGCGGCTGAGAAGGCGCCCGACGACAGCTCCAAGTTCAAGACGTTTCTGGGCATATTGAGGAGGTAACGTAGCACTGCCGCCACAGCTGGCGAGATTGAGGCGCAACGGCTAACTCGGCCTCTGTGCAGATTCATTGGCGTCTCCGACCTTGCTGCCGTCCGATTCTCCCTACCCGCCCAGTTGCTCGAGCCGAGACCGAATTTGGGTACGTTACAACAGCTGGACATTCACGGTGGCTGAAGGTCAAAAGGTTGGAGGTTGGAGGTTGGAGCATAGTTCTGACGGATAGCAGAGTACTGGCACTACCTGGACCGGCCAGACACGTTTATCAGGTCAGAACAGCCCGACTTACGCACCCCCATACACACACACTGACTTGCGCAGCATCGGAGATTCAGATGAAGATCTGGGGCGCATGCTGGGAACCCTGCGCTTCTGGTTTACCAAGGACCTGGTACGCGGCACATACACCGACCCAAGCGGTATTGCTAACGCTGGCGCAGAAATACGTCAAGGGCAAGCCATGCAAGCCCTACAACTCCACACTGGGCGAGTTCTTCAGGGTATGCCATCTGCTGCGCGTTGTGGCCGCCAACTGCTAACCTACGCAGTGTAATTGGAAAATCGAAGACACCCACCCCACGCTCAAGACGCCCAAGTCGGCACCCTCGAGCGCCGCCAACAGCCTCAAGGGCGACGGCAAAACTGTCACCGTCTCCTACCTTACCGAGCAGACATCACACCATCCTCCCGTCTCCGCCTTTTACGTCGACTGCCCCGAGAAGGGCATCAGCGCACGAGGCTATGATCAGCTGAGCGCAAAGTTCACGGGCACAAGTGTGCGCGTCGTGGCTGGAGCACACAACTTGGGTATCTTCATCAACCTGAAGAACCGGGATAACGAGGAGTACCAGCTCACACACCCAGCCGCCTATCTGGGTGGCATCCTACGCGGTATGTGTAGGCAGCAGCAGAGACAGCAAGACTACTTTACTCACAAAACATGCAGGCTCCCTTAATGTGTCCGTCGCTGATAGCTGCTTCATTACTTGCCCAAAGACTGGGCTGAAGACGATTCTAGAGTACCAGGAGGAGGGCTGGCTCGGCCGATCGCAGAACAAGGTCATGGGAGTCATCTTCAAGTACGACCCCAGCAAGGACACGGTAACGAAAATCAAAGACGTGCCCGAGAAGGAAGTCCTTGCGCGGATAGAAGGCAACTGGCAAGACAAAGTCTACTATACCCTGGGCAGCAAGCCTTACGCAAAGGTTCCTGTAAGTGCCCCGAATCCTGGGCCCAAGAGGCCCAAACTAACACTTGTGCAGGAGAAGAACCTCATCATCGACCTTAACCCTCTCGATCCCATCCCCAAGATTGTCCCACCGCTTGAGGAGCAGCTTCCTAACGAATCGCTCAAGTTCTGGGACAGCGTGACGAATGCCATAGTAGGCAAACAATACGGCGTTGCTACCACGCTAAAGACCGAGATTGAGGAGAAGCAAAGGGCAAAGGCTGCCGAGCGCAAGGCTGCCGACAAGGAATGGAAGCCACGATTCTTCACTGGCGCCGTTACCCCCATAGGCAAACCAGACCTTACCAAGGATGGCGAGGAGGCGCTCAAGGGGCTCCACGCGGAGAACTACAAGCTTCCACCGAACGAGGAATACGCGGCCTTTTGATTGCACTGTCCCTTTGAGTTTACTAGAAATTGCATAACCAGGCGAACTGAGAGCAAGAGCGGGACTTTCACTACGATATCCATTACATCACATTACATTTTGAATAGCTGGGCAACGAGTACACGGTACACGGGCACCTTCATTTAGCATCTTCATCTCCATTCTCATCGTCTGACATGTCGGGAACACATTTCTGTTGGTTAACGAAGGGGAGTATAGGGGGCTTGTTCGGCATTGCGTACATATATAGTGGGTTCTCACGAAGTCATCTATGAATAGACCTCCAGGGCTTACCACAGCCTGATTACGCTTTGAACTCGTTTTCTTTTCTTGACCAGTATCAGGGGACGCGAAGTAATGAATTATGGATTTAATGATTAAAAAACGAACTATGGCTTTCTCGTGTAACCTTGATCACGGTCGTAACCAGAAAACTCCATCCCACGGCTCCCATAGATGACCGAAAAGGACTGCTCAAGAGAAAAAAAAAGAAAGGCCGATGAATAGAGTCCAACAACTCCAGTCCAGTTCCCAAGACGCCTGCCCCAGCCAAACTCCTCTAGTTCATCAACCCAAAAAGTCTGTCCGCCTCTCTTTTAACACCCCACGCCCACGCCAACCTCTCCAATATCAACACTCCACCCACCACCACCCACAACGCCATCTCCTTGCACACTAACCGACACCGTATGCTGGACATAGACATCCCCCTCACCCACAACCACCTCGCCGCCCACTCTCGTCCACCCACTTCCCGACCCCAAAGCCACTGAGCCCCCACAACTGACCCCGTCGAGAAACAGCTCGACACGCGTGTCACCATTAGGCCGCTCAGTATGCACCCACGTGTAGCACCCGACCGTCGTGCCAGCGGCTATTTTAACATATGACTGGGAGAGGGAAAGCGTGGCGGTTACGACGCTGCTGTTTGAGCGGGCAGTGTACACGTGCGAACCTGAGCGCGAGGTTGTGATGCCCCGTGTGGCCCAGGAGCCGGTTACCATGTCGAGCCAGGGGTCGAGGGAGCCGGAGGAGAAGGTTGGGTTTGTGATGGCGTTGGTGCAGTGGGGTGGTGTGGTTTTTGGAAGGGCGAGAGTGGAGGCTGTGAGGCTGAAGAAGAGGAGGGGTGTGATGTTTGACAGGAAGACCATCTTGACGGGTTGGTCGAATATCGAGTGTCTTATGGTTTTGTTGTTAAAGATACAGGGCTAGGCCGATTGTTTATGCTTCTATCTGATCGTCTTTAATGTCCGGGTTCTATCGCTGACAGATTTAAAAAGAATAGTCGATCACAGCCGGAGACAATGACGATTCCGGGCGTTGAAAGCAAGGATATTGGACAGGGTTCTTGCTGAACTATCAAGTGAGACCCAAGTCACTGGTCCAAGTAACGTGGTTGTTGATTTAAGTTATTAGTGCCGTTCACATGCCCGTTTACCTCCTCTTGAAGACTGTAAAACCCGGATTTCTGCGAAGGGAGTCTTTGCTAACGAGCGAACCCGTGGTCGAAAAAAGTGTCGGGGTCAGGTGAGAGACAGGGTAGTGAGTCAAGATAGGGTCCCCACGTGCCAAAAGAAAAGAAAACAAACTTGGACTCCAGAACGCCAGGTAAGGGTATAATGAGAATGGAAGTAAGAGGGAAAGAAAGAAAGAAAGAAGTAAATGAAGGTAAGAGGGGTAAGACGACTACAAACACTTCCTCTCCCTTATTGTGAAATTTAGCGACCAAACGCACACGAATACACATCACCACAAGAAAGCACGCTCCCGTCTGTGATCATGTTGATCTGGCTCGAGCTTGTAGGGCCAAAGCCTGAACCAAAGTAGCTAAAGCACTGAGCCACTCCTTTATATACTGTTGGCTGTCTGACTCTACATAAACGTCAGATGGACGGTTGGTAGGGTCCATGGTGGCGCAAGCGCAAGCGAGATTCACGGGGCCGTTGCCGGTTTCTTGGCACCACTCAGAGCTGCGAGACGGCTGTGGTCGAAAAGCGCGCTATTTCACAAGGAGCAGTCTGGACAAGAGTTCGAAAAGGACGAGGGAGCAGGAAGCGCTGCTAATTCGCGAGCGCTGTGATAAAAGGTTCCCGGGCCCGAACAGCGATGTTCCCCGGAAACACAATAGAGAAGTGTCAAGATACAGTAGATAGGAGAATGTTTTGGCGGATAGATGTGATTGGATCTTTTTAGACACAAGGAGAATATGTACTCCAGGGGCCTCTGCTCATAGCGGCGTACTTTGGGGGTATATAGTGAACAGTCGAAATCAACCTGCGTTGCTGTCGAAGGCTGACCGTACGCTTTTGTTGCATACTGCTGCATTGTAGTGTCCACCTCAAACGCCAATCCGTGCAAACCATAGCCTCATGTCGTCGTACTGTGAATCATGCCGCTCATGCAGGCTGTTCATATGCCCTCTTGATGACCCTTGCAAATTCTAAGATGATGGTTAGTAGCCAATCGGCATACGCTCGGGGCAAACTTACGATCAAACTTGACGTTTTCGCGGACAACGGTGCCCTTAGCCTCATTGTCCTTGTTGATGGGTACCTTGATCTTAGCACCGTCGATGTTCCATCCGCACACGCTTCCGACAAAGTGGTCAAACTCGCTTCCCGAGAGATTCAGCCACGACTCGAGGATGCTCCGGTCGACCTCACGCACAGCCTGGCTGACGGTAGCAGCAATACGTACACGCATCAGTTCCTCGAAGCCTGAGACATCGGCAATCAAGTCGACGTACAAGTCGTCAGAGTCGAGGGTTGACCAGAAAGTAGCGTAGTCAGCGCCTTCGAGCAGATTTCTCAGCTCGTTGAGCTTCTGGACAGCTTCGGATAGCGGCGCATCGCCAGCTGCTGGGTTATGTAGTGAGGATGACAAAGGAGCTAGGACGTGTGGGGGAAGGAGAGAGAGACCGAGAGAGAAGTCGGGGCTCGGGAAGACGGTGAGAGCCTTGACGAGGATGTTGGTGATGGTCTCATCGCGGGCAAGGTGGGGGTTGAACTGGTAGCTACGTTCTCGCGGTTAGTGAGAGGTATGGTTGATGATGGGATACAATAGCAGTGGTGGAAGAAAGCTGTCAGATAGAGCTAATAATAAACTTCAGCGGGCGGAGTGATTCAAGCCCCATCCCTCGGGTAATAGGAAACGTTGTGGTTGTTTATTCATCATGTAGCATTGAGAGGAAGAAATAAAAGGTTGACGTACAGCTTCAGGAGGGCGAGGTTGGCGTAGCAGTCGTATGTCTGGCTCTCGCATTGCTGCATGACATAGTCCTGGAAGACACCCGTCGTCTCCGGGTTGTAGCGATCCAGTCCATCAAGAATCTGCTGCATGTGATCGGGCCGCTCAGGCGCGAAGTCAAAGGGGACGCCCATGATGGTTGTGTGGATGAGCGACGAGGAGTTGGTGTTGGGGGCTTGGTCAAATTCGCACAGTGCGAGCCGGTGCGCACTGGCCACTCACTACCAGCCCCGCGTCATTTTCAAAAAAGTTAGACCCCGCCAAACAATCAGGGCGAGAATATATACCGAGCATATATATGCCGGCCAACGTTCACAATATGGCACCTTATGACAGCGATTCCTCGGATGGCGGAGAGGACTACACCGAGACGAATGTCCTGCTGGGCTACGCGACCAAGGACGCCACGGGCGACGCCATTTCCCATGTTGGAGGCGCTCCGGTGTGTATAGTGCGAATTGTAGACGAAGGCTGTCACTAAGACGTGTAGAACTGGATAGACGACAAGACTGCTCCTTCGGGCGCATTGGCAAAATGTAAAGTGTGCAATGGCCTGTTGAGCCTTCTGCTCGAACTCAACGGCGACCTGCCCGACCACTTTCCAGGTCACGAGCGGCGATTGTACATTTGGACATGCCGGCGCAAGACGTGCAGGCGGAAAGAGGGCAGCGTCAGGGGAGTCCGTGGTGTGCGTATCGCAAAGGGCGCCACCAAGTCTGTTCCGGTGAAAGTAGAGAAACAGGAGGTCAAGCAGGAGGAAAAGCCACAGCCCAAGATAGGCGAGTCGTTGTTTGGCGTAAAGAATGGAGGAAGCGTATCTACATCCGCAAACCCCTTTTCGAACCCCTTCTCATCCAAGCCAAACGGGGCGAATCCATTCTCGCAGTCAGGCAGCACGAACCCATTTGGTACCTCGACACCTGCGCCCGCTGTCCAGATCACACAACCAGAAAAAAAGGAAGACGAGGCCTCCACAACTCTCCCAGAGACGTTCGCAGCAAAAGCCCGTATCTCCGCCTCGCCTTTGCCCAAACAACAACCACCACGTCCCCATGAACCATGGCCAACCAACTCAGCCTTCCCTGCCCCGTTTCCGCACTATCAGCTCGATGCCGAATACGAGACATTAGACGCTCCATCAACGCCCTCAATACCAGTAAATGCGCGCATGGATATCGATGCTGAAGGTAGCGGAAGTGGCGGAGGGAAAGAGGACAAGGAGGTGTTTGAGTCATCCATGGATAGGACGTTCCAGAAGTTTGCAGATCGTGTAGGCGAGAACGCCGAGCAGGTTCTACGTTACGAATTTAGGGGCAAGCCACTCCTGTATAGTGACAAAGACGCTGTCGGTAAGCTCCTAGGACCTCATTCAGAGAATGGCGCTTCATCCAATGCAAAAGTCACAACGGCAGGCTCGAGGAGTGGATCAGGCTACCCTCGTTGCCAAACTTGCGGCGCTGACAGAGTGTTTGAAGTTCAGCTGACACCACATGCCATTACTGAGTTGGAGGCAGAAGAGATGAGCATCGATGGCATGGAGTGGGGTACCATCATCATGGCTGTATGCAGTAAAGACTGCAAGCCCAACGACGTCGCAGAGGGTGAGGTAGGATACGTTGAAGAGTGGGTTGGTGTACAATGGGAAGAAATCGCCTCGAAGAAGTAGCGTCATAAAGAGTTTGATAGAAGTATGTCAGATGAGAACTACAAGCACGACCAGCCTTTGTTGGATACAGATTTCTAAATGAGTGCTGTCTGGCATTCGCACACTTACTCAGCTCTCGTGATAACAACGAAGGTGTGCAAACAGGGGTTTGGATTGAGTTGCAATCACGTTACTTGTGGTCTCAAGGCTGCTTCCTGTCAGGTACAATGCCGAGAAGTCTTTTTTTCCCGGAACACCTGGCATGCATTTCCTGCGAATCTCAGCCACCACTAGCTAAACTCTTTTTCGACCAGGCCAAACAATGTCTTTTGAGCTAGTCTTTTAGCAGCTCAATTAGACCATCTTGACTTATTTTGACTGAACCATGCCCATTGTCATCCACGCTGCTTCTTGATTGGTTGCGGCATATTAATACTGCCGTGATATTCGTGGCGGCCAGAGAAGACCTGGTATAGTGATCCATGGACCATAGACGCAAGTTATTTACTAGCACAGTGCTAGACGTTGGTCCAGGACATTAAGAGGCACATGAGCGTGATTGAGTCACAAGCAAATGTCCGCGGTTTGCGTTTGTGGGAACCACCAAGAAAACAAGCTCTGTCATGTCGGTATTGTGTTAGTTTGAGACCGCTACACAGGGTAGGGGTATATGCATAATCCTGGCATAGGACTACCGTAGACCCAAGTACAGTACATCCCCTCTGCAAACCCACTCTGCACTAGCCATGCGTCAATCCTCCGTCCTTTCGTGCAGCCACCAACCGGCACGCCTAAGACACTCTCGCAAGCACGTATCGAAAGAAGTTAGCTCTTTGAGCCTAGACACGAGGCAACAGTACGACAATTGACGGGTACTGAGCGTGGCATTGTATTCGTAGCGTACTACCATGAACCTCTCAAGCGTTGAGAAGCGTGTCCTCCCCACACTACTGCATAGGCCCCACTGACCACGCTGCTAAAATCTCCCGAACTACTTACACGTTTTAGCCATGCACGTCTTCGCTAGGGCTGATGCGCAACAAGAGGATGATGACGATGAGAAAGGGATCGCGCGGATACCGAAGAAAAGAAAAGGTGCTGTGCTCACGCCCCGCATGCTCGACGATTCCGTAACCGAAATCCGGAAAGCCGATAAAACGCCATGTTCCTGCATGTCTACTAACTGTACCTGGCATTGTAAACTGCATGAATCCTATCCTTGCCGCCCTGGACACCCAATCACAGCGGACCTCGATGGTTTACATCAAGTCCGTAGTACCCGAGACGGAGGGTTTAGTCTCGCCGTCAACGCACCATTGTCCGCCCGAGAGTCCCTGGTGCATTCGGTATCTTCCGCATCAATGTATGGTGTCGGTACATATACAAAGCTTGAGGTCCCTGTCAGATGGGCTGTAGACGCCCGTTTTCCCAGTTGTTCATTTGCTTGCTTTTGTTGCTTATCGGATTTAGCGGTCATTGCCCTTCATGGTCGCTCTAACCCGTTCGGGTGCCGCCGTGCAGGTACCGCAAAAGGAACTACACATCTCACAGCAACCCTTCACATGGAAGAATTGGTACAGACACATCAATTGGCTAAACACCACTCTTGTGGTGCTAATACCAATATATGGCCTCTACCTAACGCGATCTACGCCCCTCACTCGGCCAACCCTCTTATGGTCGATTCTCTACTATGGCATGACCGCATTTGGTATCACAGGCGGATACCATAGATTATGGAGTCATCGATGCTACTCTGCCGCCCTTCCTCTCCGCTTGTTCCTGGCATTCGTAGGAGCTGGGGCTATCCAAGGTTCAATTCGATGGTGGGGTGCTAACCACCGCGCTCACCACCGATGGACGGACACAATGAAGGATCCGTACTCTGTAATGCGGGGTCTTTTATTTTCTCACATTGGATGGATGGTTATGAACAACGATCCGAAGGTGAAGGGACGGACGGATATTTCGGATCTGGATAGCGATCCTATTGTCGTGTTCCAGCACCGTCATTACGGCAAAATTCTTCTTTTCACTGCCTGGGTATTCCCTGCTCTTGTGGCCGGCTTGGGATGGGGAGACTGGTGGGGCGGGCTGGTGTATGCGGGAATCGTGAGGGCTTGTTTCGTCCAGCAGGCTACGTTTTGTGTGAACAGTCTCGCACATTGGATTGGCGAGCAGCCGTTTGACGACCGGAGAAGCCCGAGGGACCACGTGCTGACTGCTTTGGTAACAATGGGAGAGGGTTATCACAACTTTCATCACGAGTTTCCTAGTGATTACCGTAAGCTTCTAGATAAGATGCTTGTAGTCTCTGGCTAAAAACTACAGGCAACGCTATTATATGGTACCAGTACGACCCTACCAAGTGGCTGATTTGGGTCATGTCAAAGATCCCGCTCTTCCCGCTAGCCTACGATCTGAAGACTTTCCGGTCCAACGAAATAGAAAAAGGCCGTTTGCAGCAGCAACAAAAAGCCCTCGACAAGAAGCGATCGGGCCTCGACTGGGGTGCTCCGCTAGCCCAGCTTCCCGTCATTTCCTGGGACGACTTCCAGACCCAGGCGTCTGCCAACGGAGCCGCTTTAGTAGCCATTGCTGGTGTAATCCACGACGTCTCGCCTTTTGTTGCTGATCATCCGGGTGGCAAGGCACTTATCAAGTCTGCAATCGGAAAGGATGCAACGGCACTCTTCAACGGCGGGGTTTATGAGCATTCGAATGCGGCACACAACCTGCTTTCGACGATGCGCGTAGGTATTCTCAGAGGTGGCCAAGAAGTCGAGGTGTGGAAAAGGGGGACAGGGAGAGCAGTAAAGGATCCTGAGAGTCTCGGTGTAGTGAGAGCTGGTGATCAGATTACGAGGGTCGCAGCACCGATCGCTGCTGCTCTTGCGGCGTGAGAAAGGGGGGAAAAGGAAAGTCATGGTATCTATGTGAATATGTATACGTACACACCTACGCTTAGCCGGAATATACTCAATCAACTCTTCTTACGCGAACAACTTGGACAAGAAGTATGCTTTTCGAACCTTTTACGTTACCGTCTCCAAATTTCGAAACAGCTATGGTGCAGATTGACGCCACACGATGCGCTGCAGTAAGTGATCGCCTTTGTAGCAGGCGCTAGCTCGTCACGACATATGGAGACTGTCATCCTCAATGGGCTTGCGTTTTTTTTTCTTTTGCAAAATAACACGGAAAAGGGGTGAGTGTGCGTAAAGGAGATCTTCGTGGATGATGATGATGATGATGACGACTTCTTGTGTGCCGGAGATGATGATTCTTTTAATACTGCGACCGTATCTACGGCTGAGTAACCTCGAGTCACCAATCCTACGTATGGCTCTGCGTGTCCAAAATCCTATCAAAAGACCATACACGGGATGTACAGTGAACATGCACTCGGACTACATCGCGGCCATTTCAACCTCCTGAATGAGAAACAACCAACATATCATCATCCGAATTCTTAACAAGAAACATCATATCCTGCCTCTGCCAACGCTCTATCCGATTCGAACATTTTCTAGAGTCCTTCTGACCCAAATGTTGGCGACCTGCAGGATGTTTCTCAAACCCCGAACTGGCCCGATCGAGATGAGCAGCTTGGCCACCGTCGCACCAGACATCAGAAGCTGCAATAGAAGCAGACTCATTTTCCTTGCTCTTTGCAACAAAGCCCTCTTCCTCTTCCTCCCACCCTTTTGTGTTTACTTTATCCATCCACGCGCTCCTCAACTCGGCAAAACTCGCCCTCCCTTTCCATCTAGTCATCGCCACATCCGCCAACTCCCTGACAAACTCGCACGGCCAATCCTTTCCCTCTTTACTGAACCATCCATGCCCGATGTACGTCAAGGAGACAGTAAGGACAAAATCGCGTACCTCATCATCGCACCTTCTCTCGACAAACGCCCACTTGACACTCTCGGTCCAGAAACGGGCTCTTGCTTTAGTGAAGAACGCGGTGATGACAACGGATTTGAACGTCTTATCTTCTACAGCGTTGGCAACAGCCCATAGCTTCAGAACGGCAAGGTTGAATGCATCGGGTTTGCGCGAGAGCGTGGGCTGTATCTGGAGATTAGACGTGTACAACCAGTCCAGATATACTTGTACAGCTTCAGCATCGAGCTCTTTTCCCACAGCCAGATGATTGCGCAGTGGGTCGTTCTTCTAACTTGTGCGGCACATTGGGCAGGTGGGCGGTGACTTCTTGTTGAGAGTATGAGTGCAAGACTTCTTCCAGGCTTCGATGCAGGCTTCATGTACATTCTGTCCGCATTTGAAGCAGAAGGTGATGTCTTTGATGATAGGATCGAGAGCTTAGGCGCAGACGTAGCATTCGTCGGTAGGGGAGACGGACTTTCGGTGTTTCTGGAGGCAGGACTTGAAGAAGAGCGAGGTTTGGCATATGAGATCTAAAAGATGAGGTCTGTAATTAGAGTTTGGACACTGAGGTTTTGAGAACAAGGAATCGCCTACCTTCGTGGACTGTGAAGTGGCGGTCTAGGTTAGGGATTTTGAATCGGATCATCTTATTGCCTGTACTGCTTCGTGTTAGTATGCTATCATCTTAGTTGTTGAGTGAGATGCGAAGTACCTGATCGGACCCAGCTTCTTGGTCGTGCCTCGAGACTTGATGATTGCCATTGCTGGTGAGTTTGGTAGCGTGGACTGAGTGTGGTGCTAGTCGAGGGCACCATGATATATAGTGTACAGATTGAGTACGACTAAATAAGACAGGTGAGAGACGAACTGTTTGGGGGTCAGCTCCGGAGTGACCAAAGGGTGCGTCAAGGCGAGAGAGATGATATATATGGTATGGCAATCCGCTATACAAACTGCCAAAACTATTGCAATACCGCGTTGTGAAAATCTGCTGTTGAGCATTGATATTACTTAAAATTCATAAAATGCAAAGTAACATGTGGAAAGTCTTAACGCGCATCTCGTGTCCGCAATCCAATGTCTATTCCAAACATTGCGGTAGAACCTACTACACCGATAGAGCAGATGCCCTTGCACGTAGATCTGCAACCGTTGAAATCGATGATATCACCTAGCAAGGACTGGCAGATATCACCCTTTTTCTCACACAACCAGATACTGACATTTGCTTCCGTTATTTCTGTATTGCTCCATTGGACCTGTATTCCGTTCGTCATCTCACATTATCCCCACCACATAACCTCCACACCTTCGCACCCCTTACCCATCCAAATCAAACATCTCCCTAAGCTCGACCCTAGTCGTCTGATCCGGCAACCCTTCCTCGATCATCGCCCACATCTCCTTGGCAATCTTATCCCTCTTCCTCGCCACTGCACAGCATCTCTTCCACTCCCCTTCCACTGCCTCCCACTCATCCTTCGTAATCTTTTTCGCCTTTCCTTTCCTCAGCGTGTCAAGCCGTGCTTCAATGTGCTTCTTCTCATCCTCCATCGCGTGCACATTGGCGACCAGGTCAGCAGTGCTGAGAGTCGAGTTGAGTGAGGAGAGGGTGCTGCGGAGGGCTTTTGCGGTCCCGAGGAGAGTCGTGGTGCGAGTGCGGAGGTCTAGGATGGAAGTATCGAGAATGGCGAGTTGCTCGGTTGTGCATGCTTCAGCTGCGTTCTGTATGGGACTTAGTAGTGTGCTTCTTGAAATGGTAGTAATGGAACGAGGTTACCTGGAGGGCATGATAGACAATTTGTTTGCCTGTGAGGTGTTGGTAACTGTGAATCAAGGAAGGTGAGAATCGATGCCTACCAGCTGCACGGCCTTCTATCAGCTTCTGCTCATGAAGATCCTTGAGTATCTTTGCTGCGGCAGCTGTCTTGCCATTAGTCACTGCACTCGAGTCCGGTAGTTAGTCAACACACCCTTTGTGACCTTGTTGTGCAGGTTGGCAGACACATCAATGGCTGAGTATGGACGGTTTTGCTTGTCTGTACAGGATCAGTATTGGGAGACAAGAGGTAGCAGCATCTCAGTTGATCAGGACCTCCTTGCTGGGCGAGAGAGTGACTCACGAAGATAGTGCAACACCATGTCTGCTGCCTCGTTGGCTGTCGCCTTCTCTTCAGTCTTCTTGCGGGGCGCCATCGTGTACAATGGATTTCAGTTGGGATGAGGTGTAGTGAGAGGGAGAAATCAAGACTTGAATTGTTCAACGACACGTTGGGATGGCGCCAAGTCAGGAGCACACTTCAGAAGGAAGGAGCCACCCTCAACCTAGGCAACAAGATGAAAACACTGTGAAAGACCTAGAGCAGGTGAATATAAATCGATGCGATGTATTTCCTCCTGTAGATGCTCCATTCGTTGCAGCAGGCGCAGTGCCATGTATGTTGTTATTGCTACCAGTCAGCGTTGACCCTTCAACCTCCGCGCTCACCAAACTGCGTGGCCCAGTCCTCGAACTCTTTCAACCCCTGCTTACTGACAGATGGTCTGATGGTTTGCAGACTAGCTACAAAGTCCTGATACTGTATTGGGCGTATTTGGTCCATCGTCATCGAGAGCAGCTTCTCACCCAGCGAGCGCAAGGGCCCCATTGCAGCGTCTTTGGCGAGAGCAGTAATATCAGAACCAGAGAAACCTATTCAGAACGTCAGAAAAGGGCTCAACACATGTTCTGCTATACTTGATGAGTAGTTCCTTTGTGCACATACCTTCTGTGAGCGTGACCAAACGATCCAAATCTTGATCGCTTAATTCGTGTTTTTGATGACTTAACAACGTATTGATCTGCTGCTTTCTGACCCAGCCTTCGGGAAGCGGGATGTACTGTCTTCGTACAAACCGCCTTCTAGCTGCTTCATCGATTGCCCATGGTAGATTTGTTGCTGCGAGCACCAGCACCCTGGTAGCATCGCCCTTCTCCTTGTCCTTATCAGTAAGTGCGCTGCCAGCAGCTGCCTTCTGTAGGTCGGACCACTGAATGAGAAACTCGGTCTTGATACGACGCGAAGCTTCGTGCTCTCCCGAGCCTGAGCGCGACGAAAGAAGGGAGTCAATCTCATCAACGAAGATGATTGACGGTGCAAGCATCTTTGCGAGCTGGAACAGGGCGCGAACTAGCTTCTCGGACTCGCCTAGAAACTTTGACGTCAAACTGCTAGCTGAAATGGCGAAAAATGTAGACTTGGACTCGGTAGCTACCGCTCTGGCCAGCATAGTCTTGCCAGTACCTGGAGGCCCGAACAGAAGCATGCCGCGTGCAGGTTCCCGCAAACCCATAAACAGGTCCGGTCGCAAGAATGGATACACAACAGTCTCCTTCAATGCAGACTTTGCAACTTCGAGCCCTGACACGTCGTCCCAGTGTACTTCGTCTCCCTGAATCACTATCTCATTCAAGATTTGCTGTGCTGCTTGTCTATCCACACCTCTTGGGAGATTCTTCATTATCTCATCCGTTCGTCGCTTCCACTCATCCATTTCTTCTGGCTCTAGTTCCGCTTCAGTGCTATCTGTGCTCGGGGTATCAGGCAGTTCGGCACGCATAGAATTTCCTCTAGTTCTGCCCTTGCGGACCGGAGATGTTCGTTGTCTGAGCGTCTCGCCATCCTCCTCGAGTGGTATGGCTTCAGACGATTCTTCTTGGTCCGAATCTGTCCGTACACGCGAGTAGCTGTTTGTAGACTTTGGTACTAACCTTCGTGTAGTAGGATCCCACATTACCCCCGCTCGTTCACCACCATTGTCACTGTAGGATCGAGCAGCTGCCGACACTGCGAGATTGCGAGGGTCTGGCATGGGTTTCGGATACTCTTTCCTATATGAAGGTAACGCCGTGCCTCCTTGCGTATTTGATGCTCGATTCGGGTCCAGAGACTTGCGAGGAATCAATGGTGTTGTGCGCTCCGAAGCTGGCATCTTGGCTAGTTCAGGGTCGCCTTCGCCACCTGTTGGCGGAACTGCGTAAGCGGTGGAAGCCGAACTATCGCCAGCTCTAAAGTAGAACGGGGCCTGCACATGCGGTTGGTACGACTCGGAATTGGAGCAGTACGCGCTCGGCTTCTCAACAGCCAACCTATCAATGGACGAGCGAGTCGAGGGAGGTAGTGAAGCTGTTGATGAGTTTGAAGGCCCCAGGTTAGGTCTGCTAGGGTTGGGTGTGGTTTTGACAGTCCATGCTTGAGTAGCTGCCTTGGAAGCATCAGGCCGGTTCCTTAACGAGTTGGGCAACTTGGATGAAGATGACTTGCTTTCCTTGCCAGACCTCAGTGTCCGGAGCATTCGGCCCTTCTTCTCTGGTGATGGTGTACGCGTCTTGTTCTCTCCTGTTGCTCCTGGGGACAGCATTGATGTGCTTCGAGTCTGTGTCAAGCTATTTTCTCGAACGGACCCGGTACCAGAGCTCCTTCGCGGCGGCAGAGCAGGACGGTATGGCAATGGAGGCGGCCTCGAGAGATCGGCATACTCTATGGGGGGTATAGAGCCTCGGCCTAGCCACGAGGCTGCGCTCGTGCTGTTTGGCGACAAAGGCACACCATGAGGAGGCGGGGTCGGCACAGGTGTATCCGATAACTGGCTCTCGTTGGACTCCTTCCGACTCTTCTTCAGCGCTTCCAAGAGATCCACGCGCTCTTTGCATTGCAGTTCCAGCTGACGCAGCGATTCTATGAGTGCCTTCTCAGTCTCGGACGCGGGGCGGTAGGTTGAAGGGTTGCGGCGAGCGTTGTGGTAGTAGATATGGTCAAGTGCAGTCTTCCAAGATCGAAGTGCTTCTTTTTCGTTGTTCTGTGTGCCTCCTATCAGCATTGGCACGACATGCGACACGACTTGGGTGGTTGGGCACAAACCTGGCCTTCGAAATAAACCGCGGTGGAGCAGGCTAGGAAGGCCTCGTCGTAGGCCTTCTGGGTAGTGTTGGCGCGCATGGCGGAGAGCATAGGGACAGAGCGCCCAATTCAAACTGGTGTCTGGTGGAAAGACGGGAGCATGTGGTGCGCGTCACGTATTGGGTGTTTGTAGATGCGTCTGTTGCATGCGCCGGTCTTAGTTCGCGCGGTAGGTGACGTATGTCGCTGCATTTCGCAACCGCGAAGGCTGAGTAAACGGCAACCAGACGGAACAAGCAAGTTGCTACCCTAGCACTCCCGGTAGTCTAGATAATGGCCACTGGTGCATTAGTGCATCAAAGCAGAATCGAGACTACAAGCGTTGGCGTATGCGAAGAGGTACCCAGATATGCGCGAGGTGCATGTGCAAGAGGGCGCCCATTAGAAGCTAACCAAAGCGGGCTGTGCCTATCGATTACGCACCTGCACAAGACTGGAACAACATGAAGTAGGGAGTGGTGGCATGGAAACTAAATTCCCCCTATGGGTACAGGTATCTGCGCAAGTAGCATGTGCTTGCATAACCAAGCTTCCACTATACTGCCAAATGGAGCCTCCAAGCAAGCCTCTACGGCTATACAAAGGTACACAAGCAGCGCCGCGACACAGCCTCTGCCCTGCCCGCGCCACACATGATGCTAGACCTAGCCGCGAATGCCCAGTATTGCAAGGGCGTTTCTCCTCCTCAACCTTACTACGTGTACATCGTTGCATTGGCAATGCACAGATGGTCGTTTCTGCGCACCCATAGCACTTGCTTCGAAAAAGATCAGTTGGAGCATCAGCATCATCGTCTCAAATAGCCGTTGACGAGTTTGTGCTTCGGCGAATGAAGAAGGCCTTGGCCATTTCGTATGCAGACCTGCTCAAATTCAGATGGATCCAATTTGGAATATGCGGCATGGGACTCACCAGCAAATTGCAGTGCTAGGCATGGTGGTGATGATTCGAGGCTTCAATCCACGGAAATACCCCCTGTATCCTTCTCTTTGCCGAATAATTCTTGCCGCCTGCATCAAGCCTGAGACGTTCTTCAACTCGGCGTCCCTGGCATTTCCTCGTGTTTGTAGCAGCGTCTTGATGACATCGAGCGGCGTGGTAAGTCCGGCTGCAAACCCACCAGCAATTCCTCCAGCGAAACAATGCGTATATGGGTCGTAGCGGCCAGTCGGGTTCATGACCTTGGATATGGACTCATATGCCATGAATTGGAGGGCGGTGAAAGGTACCGTCATGCATAGAGTGGTGGGGTACGAGACGTAGAATGCGCCTATTCCCTCGGCGCGGAACACCTCTCGAGCGCATTGAGGGACAGACTTGTAGATGGAACCGTGCATTTGCATGCGTTGCTTTATGACTGCGAGCTTCAGTATGCGCCAGGCGTGGTCGTGGCGCGCTTCTTACCGTCAAAGGGATTCATCAGCGCATCGCTGGAAATGGTGGCCGCAGCGCCGCTAGCAGCTGTGAATGGTCAGTAGCTGCCCATATGGACATTTCCCGGTGTTCGAGTTGCGCACCTGCTGCGAGGGGATGATGCTCGTGGCTCTCTCCTTCGTTGCCACCGAGGGCGTGTTTCGTGGCTTCATACGAGGCAAAGTAGACAGCATGCGCGGGACCTGAGCCGTCAGTTCCATTTCATGGCGAGTGTGCGCCAGCGAGTGCCCACCTGCGCCCATTACTACACTGGACAACCCCCTCCATAACGACCAGAAGCCTTCGGCTCGCGATATTGTAACCATGGCGTTCGAGATACCGCTGTACATGGCGCTCGGCGATGGATTGACTATCTGCATTCTGGTCTGCTGCGAGTCAGCGCATTGTCCGCAGGAGAGGAAGAGTTTGAGGCAAAGCTGCACACCTTGAGTAGATCGACCGGATACATGACCGAGTGTTCCTAGCATCAAGTCAGTCGAGGCGAGTACATGGCGGCGACTCCGGTGACGCACGGCAATGCCCGCAAACGCGCCCGCAAGCATGTTCGCGGTGAGGGAGAAGTTTGGCGGCAGCGCCTCATAGCTGGTGCGCAAGTTAGCAAACAAAGCCCTTGGGTGGGGGCGCAATGGAGCTGTACTCGTGTTCTTCTTCTTCCAAAGCCACTATTGCCCGATCATGGGTGGCCATTAGTCGGCCTTGAACAGGTGCCGCAGATTCCAGTTTTGCGACTGCTCCGATGTTTATTTTTTGGCCGTTTATTTGAAGTTCCCCGGGGCGTGGTGAACGGCGACTAGGGGTGCGCGGGCAATGGTTGGAAATTGGAGTTGTTACTTTTGTTTGCAACTAACGGAGGCGCAACATGACTTCAGCCGAACGCCGAGACGTCAGAGCTAAAGTTCCGGCGATTGGGCACTCTACCATTAATACCCATGCCACCAGAGCTCCGGCATCGCTGTTGCTGGCTTTGGACCATATCGCAAGCCACTGCATTTTCACTACTGGCCAGTGCTGTCTCTATATTCGTGTACTTGCCGGTGCAAGTTTAGCCCGTAACCATGGTTGCCCTATGTGCACGGAACAAAGAGTGGGCATGTGGCCGCCGCGGAAATCCAGTACATCATCAACGCGATATCGACTAGGCGAGCGGAGGGGGGGGGAGAGAGCCCTCGGCGGTGAAATCTTATCAGATCATCTCCGCCCGCACATCCTGCCCGCGGAACGCCGCAGCTCTTTTCCGTCGCAGACATGCGGAACTTGCAAATTCTGCCATGATAACGCAAGATATGTTGATGGTTCATCTTACCCCGCCATGTTGGCAGCGGTTCGTTTTAGCGGGTCCAGAGTCGCACACTGAATAATACACCGTCTTAGGCTGTGCAGCTGGTAGGAATTCTGACTTGGAACGGGAAGGAAAACAAAACAGGGTTTGGATGAATCTGCCACAGCACACATGAGCATGAATGGATGTCTCGCAGCTTGCTTGGGACAGAAATAAAAAAGTACTTTGCGAAATTTATCAACTTCTGTGTAGACTTGGTTCGATCGATCAGGGACGAGTGCTCGAGAGTCAATACCCTGGATAAGGTATCGTATCGTACGTCAGGCACATGCCGATCGTACAGGTACAATGTACACGGGGCCTTGATGTTCTGTAATGAGCAATTCTATCCAGCTCGCTCGTCACGACACGTTACTATGTGACACGTCTACGAACAGCTGGCGATGCCGTGATCCGGTTTACCAGGGGCCCTTGAATCCCGATTGTGACTTAGCAGTCGCACCGTCTGTGCCAGCGGGGAAAGCTGACTACGTCCCTGATATTGGAAACACCAGATAGGTAGCACAGGAGTCGATCGAACCCAAGACCAAAGCCGCCGTGCGGCACGCTGCCGTATTTCCGAAGGTCCACATACCACTGTAGGGACCCATCTGACGCGTCGGTAGTGCTCTCCACCGTTGGCTGGAGACCGTGGTCATTCATCGACTTCACAAGTTCCGGTAGTCTGTGTTCACGCATCGAGCCACCCACCAGTTCACAGATTTCGGGGACTAGTAGATCAAAGCACGCGGCCGTTGATGCCGCCTCTTCTCCAGCTGTCGGGTCATTTGACGGCGCCATGTAGAAAGGCTTGATGTTACGTGGATAGTCGGTGACAAACACGGGTCCACCACGTCCCATGCTGTCAGCCAGATATCGCTCGTGTTCAGTCTGGAGGCCGTCTTCATGACTAGGTGCGTACTCAAATTCCACCTTTGCCTGAGCTACAGCGTCTTGGAGGTGCTGTACCGCAGCCTTGTAGGTGATTCGAGGCCATGGCCCGGCTACTAGCCCTTGCCATCGTTGTGCGAGGACGGTGTGCGACACGGGTGTGCGCTCTTCTTCCTGGTCTCGTGCTCGCGCCTCGAGGAGCTCTTGGCCTACAGACGAGGCTTGTAGTTCCGACGCAACAGAGCGCAACATATCTTCTACGACGTCCATGACAACGTTCACATCGTCCACAAAGGCTAGTTCTGCTTCCAGCATGTAAAACTCGCTGAGATGGCGAGCCGTGTCACTCTTCTCGGCGCGGAATGTTGGCGATAAAGCCCAAACCTTGTTTACGGACTGGGCTAAAGCCTCCAGATGCAACTGGCTGGAGACTGTCAGGTACTTTGGAGAGCCGAAGAAGTGGTCTTCATGCTGCTTGACCTGGGTTGACGATCTTTTATCTAGTACGGAGGGTGCTCCTGGCGCAACAGTAAACACTTCTCCCGCGCCCTCACAGTCGGAGGACGTGATGATTGGTGGATGGCATTGGACAAAGCCATGTTTTGCAAAGTACTTGGTCGCCTCCGCGGTAACTAGAGACCTCAATCGCAGGATGAGCGAGTTGAACGGCAGTCGACTTCGCAAGTGCGGGAGAGTACGAAGGAACTCGGCTGTCTGAAACTTTTTCTGAATTGGATAGGCCTGACGGGGAGTGATACGAATCAGATACCGGAGCGAGTGTCTACAATGGTCACCATCAAAGAACTTACTGTGGCATCATTCTCTCCCAATATGCGCACGTTGTTCACTTGGAGCTCATGGGATTGGCCTTGTCCTGGCGAGGGTGTCCACTTGCCAGTGACTGTCACTGCAACACCCGTAGAGAGTCTGATAGTGGGCCATGTCAGCACCGGTGGGGACTGCTGGAAGGGAGATGACTGACCCTTCTGCTAGCTGGGGAGCCAGAACAGCCTGGACAGTCTGCAAGGTCGAGCCATCGCCTATGGCAGCAAACGCGACTCGTTTCTGCTTACGCACCGTCCGCACGTAGCCGTTGATTGTCAGCGTCTCACCGTCTGGTGGAGACGACGGCGAGGAGGAAGTGGGTGGAGACGGCCGTAACAGCGCAGCAAGATTGCTTGGGCTCAAGGTCGAACTGCAGCGAGGACGACATAGAGACGGGGCATGCGCGCAAGGAAAAGCGGTTCCCCGGTTTCGACCTGAGAGCTGGGGACGGACAAGGCTCCTTCGGATGGCAAGGAACCGGGTCATTTACGCGTTGGCCAATCTCTCCAGGCGCAACGAGCCAGTAGGAAACGTGCGGTGTAGCGTAAAAGCAGCAATGCTCGTCGAGGTCGTCGACGTTTCCGAGGCTGCGCAAAAAAGGCAATCGGAGCTCGGGCCATGTGCGCTAGAATCGTGTGAACCTCGCCGTTCTTGTGGCTCGTCAATCGCATCTGTATTACTGTCGGGCCTTGCTGAAACACTAGGTGCTCCAAGGACAGACCATGCAAGTGCACGAGATTTATGACCCATGGGCACAGCGCCGATGCGTCTGCGGTCTTGGTGTTCCGCTGCTTGGGCGTTTCCTCACCATCATTCGCTCGGTCGGATTCCTGCTCTCTCCTCCACCCCCTCCCCTCGCAAAAGGGCAGCCAGGACACGAACGCCACGCCCCACGGAGCTCGACCGCCGTTTGCACAACACCCTGATCGATTGTGGGCTAAAACGCTCCGAAGCAAGGCCCCGTTACTTACTGCAGTGGCTTCATGGCGGACTTGTCCGCCGCGTAGACGCTTCCGTGCAACCGCTCTGGCGGTGAAAGAAGACGCCTCGTAGAACCGCCATCTACCCGATCTCAGTGCCTTTTCCCTGCATCCCGGATCGTAGCGCCGACGCCATGACTGCAGCGCTATATCGTGCAGGATCTGGATTAGCAGCTGTCATCATCGGATGGACCAACGCCGCCAGATCCTTCTAACCCGCTTTCACCAGTATGCAGATCGCTTCAAGGCCTGGACGATCGATTCAGCCACACATCCCTGCTCCAACAGCCCCCCCAGAAAACCCGACACGGCACTTTGTGGCTTCAGTGCCTGGCAGTTAATGTGGGTTCACAGCATCGCCCCCAGAACCAGGATGCAGGTTGCAATCACAAGGCGCGGCTGCTACCGGTCATCTTGACCTCTGTGACTACCCTAGATTGCTCTGGCACACGAATCATGTCCCCGTTTTTCTGCAGCTCTGCGCTATGTCTGGTGTAAATGCCACCCGCCATGATTGCATCCACAGGGGAGCGCTTGATTCACGCAGTCGACTTCCGCTTCCGTAGCTGGCGCAGGAAAGTGCGCCAACCTAGTCTCCGCCTCGATCTGGAGCTATTATTTAGCTGCCTTATCACACGCCCTTGAACAGTTGCTCAAGTGATATACTTCCCTCCTGCCGCCTGAGCTAGTCACAGACCCGTTGCCGTTCCTCCCACTCTCTCGCTGCCCGCCCTCAAAGGTCGCTGTACCTTCAATCCAAGTCACTCACTGGGTCACATATCTACTGTTGTCCCCTTCCTTGTGAGCCTTCCATACTCACTACTCACTCACACATTTCCACCATGCCGCAGTCAAGACCAAAGCCGTCGGAGATAGCAGCCGAGGCGAAACGAGTGTGGATGCCACATATCTGGAAACACTACATCCGGGACTCGAAAACATCTTACCTTTACCCGGATTCATCACAAATACGAGTAAACGTAGACAAGCGTTCATCACAACGGACAAGAGTAGCAGTCATGGAGGGCGATCCAGTAAACTACGCCCTTGGTTGGTACCAGAGCGCTGTCAATGCAGATCCAGATTGCAAGCGCATACCCGTCATCAATGTAGCCAACGAGAAGCGTGCTGGAGGCGACTGGGAGTCTGGACTCATGGCACCGGAAGAATGCTTCGCGCGCAGAAGTAATCTCGTGCATGCCCTCACCATGCCCTGGAACGCGCAACTGGGTCGGGAAGAGAATTTCTACCCTATTCCGCAGAGAGGCGGGATATACTCTCCTGAAGTGTGTACGTTGTTTTGAAATACCAGCAAAGATCGCCGAGAGTCTTCGTGCTAACGGGCCGCAGTCGTTTTCCGAGCAGGGCCGGATCAAGACTACGCAACATTCACAGACATTGCCTCATTGCCAGTGATATCAGTAGCACCTATCAGACGTCCGAAGCTTGACGAGAGCGGGTGCAAGTACTCGTTTGAACAGGAGAGGGAGCTGATGAAGGAGAAGATGCGGGCAGTCCTCCGAATCGCGTCTTACTGCGGGCACAGAAACTTAGTGCTGGGCGCCTTTGGCCTAGGGCCCATCTTCCGCAACCCGGCACAGGAAGTAGCGCGCATGTGGCGAAACTTGCTATTCGAGGAAGAGGAGTTCCACGGCGCATTCCAGGATGTGGTATTTGCAATTGACAGCAGCATGGTAGGGTTGCCTAGCAAAGGCTGCGCGTCCGATGTGGACATCTTCAGGCGGGAATTTGACCCAGCGACCATCTGGCCGACCAAGTGGTGACAGATGGTCGGCAAAGATGCCGATGACATGACACCATGAAATTCAGGCAACCAAGACAAGCAACAGCATTTTGGCACAGCACTGAGATTTGAAGAAAAAAAAACAGGATGGGATAGTACGGTCATGAAGCTTACGAAATGAAACGGACGCGCATACAGGGCAGCTGAAGGCTGACACCCTCAGAGCCGCGCGCGCACGACCAATGGAGGGGTAGGGGACAAGATGAAGTCATAGGATCAAATCTGGATGGTGGATGTGGATGTGGGGTGTTTTCTGTATGCACAGATAACCGAGAAGGCAGCTCAGATCTCGCCGACCCGACAAAATGAATTAGGTTGGGTTGGCGGTGGGCGTAGGCAGCGCTGGTGCTTCACTATGCGGCTAGAACATGCACGCCTTGGGCTAGCAAGTTAGTATTAATCAAAGAATATCAGGTATCATGAGTCCTGGGTTGGCAGAACATTTGTCATGCGCAACATGTTTTGGCGAGACGGGGGTCGATCTTGACCACTTTCTGCCCCCTTCTCCGGTGCTTGGTCTCGGAAAGCTAGTAGTGTGCATCTACTGTCCAAGCGTCAGCTGGAGATTCAGCCGCCGCGTAGGTCATTATCTTGTTGCGAGAGGAGTTGCTGCAGGACACTACTTCCTTTCGCTTGCACTCGGCGTACCAGGCCAGAAAGAAGAAAAGTGCCGACGTCGTCGGCGTCCAAAAAAAGAGAGAGAACACGGCTGAAGCTGAAGCTGGGCTGAGTCTAGTCCAGATCCCTACGAGGCTACCCACACCACCACGATGCTATAGCCTTGGAAAGGAAAAGGGGGGGGGGGGGTTTAAAAAAAAAGCAGCTCCCGTGGTGCACCCAGCAGTTACAACGGCCAACGGCCAACGTCCGACGATCCCCAATTCGTCCTTGCGTCTTTACAGTACTGTATGGTAAAATGACCCCTCCTGCAAGGGAGTGCATAGTAAGTAGGGTAGCGTGACAGAAAGCGGCTCGCTATGGCTGGCCCCTCTAGCACATCCGCCCATTGGTAAGCCCCCGGCTTCCAGAAGCCTGAAGGGTGACGACATTATGCGAGTCTAATTACAGTCTTTTGGCGACAAGGTCCTTGTGGCGGTTTTCGGCTACTTGTGTCCGCGTGCGCAAAACAAGTCAAGCAAGACTTGTAATTTCATCGTACCGTTTTTGTTTGATTGATCCAAAAAGAGGTATGTGGGGTGCGCGTAAATGCCTTGCATGGGGGAGGGGAGGGGAGGTTTTTCGGAAAAAGTTGCCGATGTTTCCTGATGAACATTGTTTAAGCTAGGGTACTTTCTTGTTTGCTTTTTTGTAGTAGGTGCTGCATTTACGTTTACATTTACAGGTGCAAACAACCTCGATGAGGTCATTTTCTTGACAGTAGTATACAATGTGTGTTTTTGTTTTACATGGTCGTGAGCGGCGTTATAGGGCAAAAGCATATGCCATGCCATCATCATATCCTACTTGTTCTGGCCGGGTAGAGGTAATTGCGGTGCTGTGATTTCGCCTCCCTGCATTTCAATCTTCTTGATTGTTTGCTCTCGTTGGTAGTTGACGACTCTCTGCTTTTTGAAGTACTCAACCTGGAACATGTCAGCGTGTTTGGCCACCCGAGTCATCATAGTCTCATGATGCTAGGTAGAGAGCAAATTGGAGGAGTTGACCACCCCTCCCTCCCCCCATGCCCCAAGAGAGAAGGAGAAAAAAAGCACACATACCCAACTGTGTGCGCAGTTCTTCTCAAATTCCTTGTCAAACTGGCCGCAGAAGCTTGCTGCCTTCTCCCTCCCTTTTTTCGAATTTATGCTGTCCAAGATTTGGTTCTTGTCAAGACATTCGAAAAAGGCGTCGCGTGCTGCGTAGCATTGTTTCCGATTTGAGCGTGATGGTGATTCGAATGCGCCGCCTTCGGTCTTCTTGACGCCCGAGTCGTCCTTTGCGCCGGAGCTGAACCAGCCCATGATCGTGGAAGGAGAGGTTGCGGAGAAAATGCGGAGGTGTCCAGGTGATGGAAGAGGACTGGAGCTGGCGCGCAAGTTAGTCACAGTCTAGATGGGAGTTGTAGTACACGTATGATTCGAGGGAGATGCATACTTTAGCCAATCTATATATGCGCCGAGCAATTGCTTCCTACTACGGTCGTCGTCGTCGTCGATAGTCGCTGTCACGGCGCAAACATGTCGAATTGGGAGAATGCTTGGCGAGCCTCTGGGTACCGTACGCTATGACATCGGCGCTCCCCCCATGCATTTCGCCGAAGCGACACGCAGTTGATGGTCCAACCGTGCAACTCCAATACATCAAAACTTGGACACATTTCCCCTTATGCTCGCCTCATAGCGCATCGCCCTGCGAATTGATGCCACGCCGACGCCGCCCCCCACGACCTGGCGCCCTCGCGGATCTCTCACCAACCCGCATCCTCACCCAGATTGTGCTTCTGCAACTAGCCTACTATGCATGCGCTGGCATCCTCATCGTCTTCACGGCGCTGGTAGCCGGCAAGGAGGTCAGCACCGACCTGGTCTTCAGCTGGCAGAGCCTGCGCGGCGACACGACTGTGGGATGGACACTGGGGCTGGTTTGGGTCCTGAACAGCCTCACATGGTAAGTCATCTGTTACGCTGCTTCAAGGCATAGCACTGTACTGACGATTCGCAGCGCCATTTTCATACTGCTCCTTATCGCGCGCTCAAAACTCGTCCTTGACTTTGCCCTGACCGTTCACTTCATCCACCTCATCGTGACCTCCCTATATACCCACGCCATACCGGCCAACCTCTTCTGGTGGGCGCTGCAGCTGTGTAGCGCTACTATCATGACTTGTCTAGGCGTTTGGGCCTGCCAGTGGCGCGAGTTACGGCCCATCAACTTTGGAAGTAAGACGCCCGCGCGACAGCTGCCGGCTGCCGAGGACGAAGCCGGTGAATCGAGAGGGAGGGGAAGAGGCAGGGGAAGAGACGGAGCAGGGGAATATGAGATGGTTGGCATGAAAGAGGGGGACGATAACGTCTGATGGGCTTTCAGACTTGCATAATTGGCGTTTTGAAAGGAATGGATTTGGTTACACTAAACGGTACCCAGGATGGCCTTTGCATACCCCGTACTTGTGCCCTGGAAGAGTATGGAGCAATATGGCTCGTTGTTTGAATAGAATATATCAAATTGCTTTGCCCTGAACTGTCTGCCCCCAACACTCATAACTGTATATGACTCTGCCTCTGAGGAACCATCTGGATGCGCCCTCTTTCGAACTGGACCTCGTTCAATCATCATCTCGCATACGGTGCTATTCAGCCTTTCTAGTGATACCGATTCGTTTACAATTGATCACATCCGTTTGTAGCATTTCAGTGAATCCAATTCTGCCAACCGGCAGTATTCATCCCGCGTAGATTTGCCTATTCAACGGCATCTTAACCTGTTACTCCATGCTGGGCCCCGCTAGGCAAATTCAGACCATACAAGTCACGTACAATAAATACATTGCGCTCTATCAGTGCTTGGCAGCATTCTCCGCGGTGGCGCAAAACGACTCTGAATAGCTGCATGTATCCGCCAACCAAGATTGTTTATTCCGTGTATGTCGTGGTACGAACTTGCCCGGGCAAACCACGGATCCACAAATGTACTAGCGCACAAACAATGAGCTGACCTTAAGTACAACCCTGTCCCCTCTTTCAGTATATCGACAATCGCCCACTAATAATTTTCAACTAATAGTTTTCAACTAATGCAGGCGCAGGGAGGTACCTGGGTAGCTCAACATGGACTCAAATAACGGATCCTACGGACAATGGCCATCGAACAACAGGCGTTTCCTACCTGTCGCAGGTGAATTTGGACAGGCACCGCACATGTTCCCTCATCAACAGACTTTTCAAAACCATCTGTTCCAGCCTCAACTTCATCCTCACTCTCAGCAGCCGGCTCAAAATCCTTTCATACCTCTCATTCCACTCAGTGCTGTAGAGGATCTGGAAGATGAACCACCCGCTGCCTTCACTAGTGGTGGCTTTCATGATCCGTTAAACAGAGCCTATACTACCATTGGCCCGGCGGTGTTTGAAGGCTTCATCCCTGATCCCACGCATGAGGACGAGGACGAGTACGCCGACGCGTTTACGTCCCGCCATTCGGCTTACGACTGGGATCTTGAGAGTTCGGATGATGGGGACGAGTACGAGCGCATGCTTGAGGAAGAGGAGGAGCGGGAACGAATGCTTCAAATCGAAAACAGAGACGATTCTGAGGTGGACGCAGACTACTCCTCAGAAGATGCGCAACAAGATGAAGGCGACCCGGACGAGATGGAGCTAGGCGTCGAATTCGAGGACACGGAAGAGCGGGCTCAATATAAGAGAGGTAGGGGTAGTAACAGGGGCGCGCCAAAAACACGAGGTACCATAAGTATTATACCCACCTCCAGTAACAGGGGCCGAGGAGGAGCAAAACGAGGCCGAGGCTCATCTAGGGGTCGCGGCAGACACAATGAGTCTAGATCTACCAGAGGACGACGACGAGGAAAACCTGGACGCGTCAAGGGGCCTAGAGGACCTCGACCTGTCGCTGACCCGGGTGCAGAGTGGAAGGCTTTACATAAAGAGGCCAACGCCAGGTTTGTCGCAAAAGAATATAAGGCTGCCCTTGAGTTGGCTCAACAAGCCATTCAACTCAACCCCGAGATTTTCGATGCTTATAACACCGCCTCAGAGTCATACAAGCACATGGGCCATGAAGAGGAGTCATTAGCCGTACTTGTAGCCGGTGCGCCGACCAAGCGTGATCCTGAGCTTTGGCAGTACATTATCGAGCGTTACCAGAAGCTAGATCCGAAGCTATATCCACACTTTACTGACCAGGAAAAGTCGGCTGCAATCCTTCCATGCTTGAATGAGATCATCCTTCTCAACAACGACTATGAAGCTCGCAGCCACAAGCTCGAGATCGAGGCACAACTAGGGCGTTCATCCAAGTGCGTGGGTCTGGGTATCAAAATGCTTAAGACGTGCAAAGAACAGGGAAAAGACCCTGATACAAGTGTGCTCAAGATCATGGCAATGATGGGTACTAGTACTCCAAGACAGACCAGACTCCACCTGCGTAAGCTTATCGACCACTTCGAAGAGGCCATTGATGTGTTCACACAACCCGATCGAGACCCTGACAATAACGAGCTGGACTGGGAGCTCATCAATATCTATCTTGACCTTCTAGATCGAGCAGGTAGCTATCGTATCGGGATCTCGAAGCTCAGGCAGCTTTCACGATGGAAGCAGGGCAGGCGTGCCGAAACATTCTGGGACGAGCTTGAAGATGACCGCGAGTTTGACATTGAAGACGAACCGAGACGCATTGCTGTGCCTGGCTTTGTACGTAAAGCGCAAGATGCTACGTACGGCTCAACACTGCCGTTAGAGATACGAGTGAAGCTAGGCTTGTTTCGGCTGCGCAAGAGCAAAGATGACTTTTCAGAAGCTATGGTAAGTCACATAATAGTCGTGCATTCTTGCCTCTGCTAACTAGACTAGCGTCACCTTGAGATGATGGAGCCAGATAATCATGGTTCGGATGCACTGATATGGGACTACGGAGATCTATTCCGTATGATCGGCGATGCTCTTCACGCTACCAGCCACGACAAGGACGCACTACGATTCTATGAGCCCTTGTTCAACAACAAATCCAGCGAGTTTAACTTGATGAGCTACATTGGCCTACACACGTGCTTCACGAATGAAGGATTAGACGAGAAGGCCCAAAAGGTCATTCCCTTCTTGAAAAGATGGCCAGCAGATAACTACGATGACTTGGCTATTCTTGCCAAGTTCTTTGAGGATCAAGGCATGCATCAGGAAGCTGGACAACGTGCTGAAACTATATACCGCGACAAATACGGACACAAGCTTAAAGCTCTAGGGTTCGAGGCATACGATGAACTCAGGGTGTTTTACTACAACCAGCGAAGACAAGCGAGGGGTAGATACGCGGTCAAGAAGCGCACAGTCCAGAGAAACAGGAGGAGGATGCAGAAGGCCACTGGGCAGACTGGCGACGATGACGACTCGGCCAACGAGAATGGCAACATGCGACCCCCAGAACTTGCTGCACCTACTGAACGTCCTACACAAGGGCTCTTTCGAACGAAGAGAGCGAAGGCGCCAAAGATCCAAGCGTTCCTTGCTGTCCGCGAAGAAGAAAGCGAGCCGCTTGCTGAGGTCGAACCGATACGTCATACAATCGAAGGGACTGGAGTACCGTATCAGGCAATCGAAAATAAGCTCTTCCGCAGGAGAATTCAGAGGCTTGTTACAGACCGTGCCGATGATCTCAAGGCTGCTCGAGCTCAACATCGAGAGATTGTATCTAGTTTCAATCGCCTGGAAGAGATCTGGGACGTTGCAGAAGATGGAGACGAGGATGCCATCAGGGAAGTCTTATCCATTACCAGAGAGCTTATCGAAGAGTTCTCAACCTTCGATCTATTCTTCTCGAACCGAAAAGAAGACCTCACGACTTACTTCCGTCGCGTCACAGGCGGCGATCTATGGAATGAATCCGCGCTCATGGTACTTGCTGTAGTGGCAAACAATGTGGATGACGGCGAGACGGATCCTGAACTGCGCGAGCGGCCAGAGACACCACCAGACGATTTCTGGGGTATTCACTTTGACAAATGGTGCGATGCCTTTGGCCGCTATGCCATGTTGCTAGCTAGCGAGGGTGACGAAGAGCAATGCTTCGCTACACTTGACATTGCCGTCCAGGCCAATGTCTTCCATCGTTCTCGAAAGTACCACCAGCTGCTACAGTTATGCCGTCTCGCTTGCGCACTCTTAGCCGACAACTCGCCGCAAGTCTCAATTGCAACGCGATGGCTCCTTAAGGAATACCCCTTTGGAACCGACCTGTTCCGCCTCTACAGCGCTGCCAACCGTCTATGCTCCTTCCCCGAGGGCTTCTCAACGGGACCAGCGTACAAGGCTCTGATGCGCTACATCAAAACAGTCGACTACGCCCTCCTTTCTCCATCTCAGCGCATCGCACACAACTTCCGCACCACAAAGGACAGCGGAGGCGGTTTCAAGAATAACTTCAACGCCGAAGATGTACCCAGAGCCAAAGGCCACGATCCAGCGCTCTTCGCTCTCTACGGACATGTCTTGATGTGTGGAGGAAACTACATAGCAGCAGTTAACTACTACTTCCGGGCCTTTGCCATGACACCAGAGGATCCCATGCTCAATTTGAGCATCGCCGTAGCCTACATCCAACACGCCATGAAGCGCCTCTCGGAAAACAGGCAGTATCAGATCCAACAAGGCCTCTCCTTCCTCTATAGATACTATGACTTGCGCACCAAGAGCCCGCACGCAATTCACCGTCAAGAAGCAGAGTTCAATGTGGGACGCATGTGGCATGGGCTAAATCTGAATGCGCTTGCGCTCCCAGCGTACGAGAAGTGTATTGCGCTGAGTGAAGAGGTTAGACGGGAAGCAGAAGAGAAAGGTGAGAATGGAGCTTGGGGCCACGAGGACTTTGGTACCGATGCGGCGTTTGCTATGCAGAGTATCTACATTCTTAGCGGGAACACCGAAGCCGCCTTTGAGATTACAAGGAGGGCGCTGGTTATCGAGTAGGATGGGGCTTTTTCTTCTTCTTTTGATTCATTTAGAAGAGGAGATGCCGAATACAGCAAGTGTGAATAGGACAAGGGATGACTTCTAATTTATATAAGGTGGTAGTTGCACTAGCACTTACTACCTACCCCTGACACTCTACAAATGTCATAATCATGTCTGTACAACCCTCGTGTCTCGTACATATTTCCACCTACTCCACCCCAACCAAAGCAGCCACCGAAGCCATCCTCGTCGACTCGCAGCCATTGTACCACTCAAACACATACGAGCTGCCACACCCGTACGATCAAGCCGGAGGAGAAGATCTCAGTGTAACCGTGTCGAGCAAGCAAGGAGACGCATACCGAAAAGGTGCAAGAAGATGACGGCCACTATGCAAAGTACCTCGCAGAACCGGAATACGTAGGGGACTGGATGTGTGGGCCATGTGCTCGGTGGAAGCCTGTATATATGACTGATTGCGAAGAGTGTGGAAATAGCAAGAACATTGGTTGTTCACGTATTTTTCAGCCAGGCCCAGGCAAGAAGGTAAGGCCTGATGTATACTTCAACCACCGAAATCAGGGCTTCTACTGAGGGAGGTTGGCACAGTGTGGAGGATGACACGGCAGTTTGAGACGATGAGGGAGGAGAAGATATAGGTAATGCTAGAGGATGACACAGTAGTTTGAGATGATGAGGGAGAAAGAGGTGTAGGCAATGCTAGAGGATGACATGGCTGCTAGATGGAGCAAAGAGATAACTGAAATCATAACCGTAATACTCCACGATGAACTATAGTCTGTCTGCATGAACTACAAGAAGCCCTTGAGAATCTTCAACGCCTATACAATGCAAATTAATTGAGCTCAACTAATGCTCAGACCGCTGGTAGGAAATCGAGGCTTGGAGATCATTACGAATGTCCTGGGATAAATTATCGTCATCATTATCCACTTCAAGTGCATCCCTAGCACGGGATAGTTCTTCAAGTGTTTTCGCCAAGGAGGCGCCATCAGCGCGGCCGCGATCCACGTTGACGAGCATCATAATGGGAAAGGGGAGGCCGACTAAGACAGCTAGGAACCAGAATGCCTTTTTACTTGTTAGTATAAATGAATCAACTATTACTTACAAGAAAGAACAACTTACGGGTCTGATCTCGCCGTATGCATCTGTGATAGCACCAACAATGGCTGGTCCAAAGACACTGCTTCCTTTATCTGTGATAGCGTATAGCGCGTAAAATGCTGCCTCGTAGCCAGGTGGAATCAGTTCGCCAAAGAGCGCGCGACAGTAACTACTCAGACCACCTAGCACGAAGCCATAGACAGCTCCGAGAGGATACATCTCCCACTGTTGCTGCAAACCCAAGTACCCGAGGCGCTGGACTGCAGGGATATAGCCCAGGAGTCCATAGATGGGAATGACCTCAAAAAGCAGGATACAGAGTAGGATGGTTTGGGTGGGTGAGAGCCGGAAGAAGGAAGATAGGCGCGACCAGAGAAAGGCACCGAGAACACCAAAGACAGTTGCGATGACATTGATTAGGGCGAGCATGGCGTACGACATGCCTAGCGTAGTCTTTGCAAAGAGCACGGCTGTTCCTGACACGGTGGCTATGCTGTCTGAGAGGAGGAACCAGGCTGCGAGGAAGAGCAAGACGTCCTTGAGATGGCGCGCATGTGTTGCTGTACGCCCAAGTGACTTCCACGAGTACGTAAAGTATGCGAGTGCGGTGCGGAAATTGCTCGTTTGCGCAGCAATGTGCAGGGGTGGTCCGGGACGTGGGCGCAACCAGCGGGCCGTGGGTAGGGTAAAGATGAACCACCAGGCACCGATGATGAAGAGGACGAGTCGGAGTCCAAAGTTGGACGATCGGAATGCAATGACGACGAGTATACCAATTGTTTGTACGAGCAAGGCTGCAATGTAGCCAATGGCGATACCATAGGAAGAGATCTTGGTTGCTAGTGCAAGCTCCACGGAGGGGGCAGCACTACCCCTAGCCCTTGGGACAGTCAGGTCGGCTGTATGGTTGCTTGGGAGGAGTGCTGTGGTAACATCCGCGACCTCTTCAAAGAGGCCCTCCTGGTGTCCGAGCTGGTTTGGGTAGTGTGCGCCTCGAATGATGTTCTCTTGCGTGGGCGTCTCTCCGCCTCTTTCTTCGTCTTCCTCGGTCTCTTCCTCGGTCTCTCCCTCGTCGTCGTCCTCGTCGTCATCTACGAATGAGTTTCCTGCGGTCGATTCTGCATACTTGACGGTCGGGTGGAAGCGCACCATTAGTGGCAGGAAGCTGTTGAGAAGCACGAAACTTGCGCCAAAGCATGTGTTGGCGATGATTGCCAGTACCGCGCCTAGAAGATAGACTTTGGGTACTACTGGCAGAAACAGCATCGTCGCTATACTGCCCACGAAGGCGAACCAAAGCAGGAATGTTTTCCGAAACCGGCCGTGGTCTGCTGCACCGCTCATGCTGATGATCAACAAGGCCTGTATCAAGACGGATATGCTGAAGGTATACATGGCGAAGCTTGCAGTGTTGATCTCGATGCCGAGAATATGGACGACACACTGGCCTTTCTCCGGGTTTGGCGCGAAGAGGGCTCCCACGGCGTTGGCGGACAAGGATGGGCCGGGGTTGACGGTGGGCTTTGTGGATTTGCATGGTATGGAAGGGTCAGAGAGGAGGACGCCATTTTCGCGCGCAAGTTGCTCGAGTGTTACGGGTATGAAGGAGCCAATGCCGCATACAACGAATACCTGGGAGTGTTAGTGGTGTTGGGGCCAGGTAGGTAGGTAGGTCGGTCGGGTCGCGGGCTCGGGCAGGGAGTGAAGCGACAAGGCAGCAGCACCACACAAGGCATGCGCGCACGAGTTGGGGAGTCGCCAGAGTACAGCGCGCATGGCAAACTACATGGAGTTGTGTGCAGACAGACAGATGGGGGTGATGAATGATAAAAATAGTACCTCGGCAGCCCATCCGTACATGTAGAAGCCGCGGAGCTCCTTGTCGCTCGTCAGCCGGGTGTCTTCGCCCTCGTAGTGGGGCTGGTCGTGGTTGAACTCCATGTCGAAGCTCTGGTCGTCGGAGAGGCTCTGCTCATCGTCTGCCTCGTTGGACTGGGATATCGAGGGCACCGAGACTTTGGATTGTGAAGAGGCATTGCGGATCAAGGACGGGCGCGGGTAGGGTGGGAGCTCGGGCGCGCGCGGTGCCATCGAATGAAAGCAGCCGTCGGCTCCAGGGTCTAGACTAACTGGCTGCAGAGCGTCACCGCAGCTGAGACATGATGAGAATGGGGGCTCAAAGAACAGGTGCGCAACAGAGGAGGGGGCCTGGGGCGAGGCTGGAGGGCAGGAATCGAGTGGTCAGGGCGCGCGATGAGGGAGCTGGGGGACAGATGTGGAGTTGTTGGGCGTTGGCATGGTTGTGCTGGGGTGGTGAGTTGAAGTATTGGCGGCGGCATGACACCTGAACATCTGATAGACAGTCTAGTCTGTGGGGAGGGGGGCTATCCGTACTTGCAGAGACTAGCTGGTGCTCGCATACGTGTGGTTGATGGACTACTGACCGCCGCAGCCGCAAGCTCGCCTAGCTGGACTGGCGACTGGCGACTGGCGATGCGGTGAATGCCCGCCGTAGACAGCACGAGGAATACCGCCGACGCCCGCGTGCTTGTCCAGAAACAGCGGGACCTGACAGCCGGCCGGCCGCTCGAAACGGGCTTGCGCGATAGCAAGTTAGCTGGTGATATCAGTCGTGTGCGGGTGCAGAGCCGGGGGGTGGGTGCATGACTCGGCTTCTGATGCGCGGGCGTGTTTGATAGGAGATGCAGGGTATGTATGTGTGCATGGCGTGGCCAAGGGAGTGCAAGAGAGAGAGAGAGAGAGAGAGACGCCAAGCCCATCGCGTCCAGGGCTGATGTCTGGCCGACTTCATTCTTTGGCCCACCGCAACAACACCCACCCGTCCACCCATCCACCGCACACCGCACACCGCACACCCGCCTGCCCGTCGTCGCCCATCCTCGCCGCAAAAAGCCCCGGACACTTGCCGACTTCCCAACGCGTGCGACTGCCCCTGCGACAATGCGATAATCACGAGCGCGGACCGAGCCTCCCATGCCCATGGTTGACCGCAGTAGCGCATCACCACCCATCCGCATCCACCACGCTCAGACGATGCGCCACGGCCTCTGCCACTTCTAGAAGGAACGCACGCGCCTTCCCGTATTGGCTTTCCTTGCCTATCCTTTCACTTCATCTCACCTGTTGCATTTGACCAACACCTGTCCGACCTGCGCCCATTTACCCTCTGCGCATCGCCCCTACTCTGCGCCTTTCGCTCCCACCCCACCCTTCTCAAGTACCGGCTCACGCACGGAATTACCAGCTGAATCACCGCCAGCCCACCGCCTACCCGCTGAAACCCCCCAACAAAAAGTCTTCGCATACGTCACCACAACGGAATCACCAACCCCCCCGGAAACAAGGACAGGTGCGCGCAAAGCGGGTGCGGCGACGGCGCCGGAGGGCTGTAGCACGGGGGGCGTAGTATGCCAGGCATTCTCGTCATGAACCACAGCGCGTCCGACGCAGCCGCGGCTTCGCGAGATGGCGACACCAAGAAGCGCGCCCACGATGGGAGCCTGACCAACGGCGCCTCCATGGCAGTAGCAACACCACAAGCACCCGCGCCCGAGCAGCACTCTGAGGAGCCGCCGGAGATTGAACATGTCGGCGACGAGCAGTACAATTCGCTATCCACGCTATTGATGCGCATATCCCAGGAATCCTACAATGACATGGGCGCTGTGCTGCAGAAGATGGCAGACATCCCAGTGGGTCCCACCACCAACGGTTCTTTTGCCAATGGCCTTGTTGCTGCCAATTCCCAGGGAAATGCCGAAGCGAGCAAGCGGAAGAAGCTGCTTCTCCTCCAGTTCGCCCAGGAGCAGCGCGCCAAGTTCATCAAGTTGCTGGTCCTCACCGAATGGGGCAAGAAAGCCGCCAAAGATCTCACCAGGCTCATTGACTTGTTCCGATGGGCGAGTGAGCAGGCCCAGCACATGGAGGCGGCCGACTACAAGCTGGACAGGATCAAGGTGCTGTCGAACAATGCGCGAGAAAACAGCCCGGACATTGCGACTGCCTTGGAAGTGCTCTCTTCAGGCAAGGCCTCGTGGATGCCCAGTCTGGGCTACATACCGCCTGAGCCCATCTCCTCCGAGCAGGCTCTAAATCTACTGCGGTACATGAACACGTCCCTATCCATTCGCTTGAACGTGCACGAATCCCTCCCACGCCATCTCCAGAACTGGCGCATACATTCGGGTCGAGCGACTTTCGTTATCGATAATGAGCTGGAATTTGATGTCATGTCCTTTGTTGAAGACGCTTCCGAACAATGGTTCCTCATCGATCTCCGCTTGCTGTTCACCCCGGCACCCACCATCACCGTCGGTAGCCGGTTTTTCATGCAGCTCAAACTCCAGGCTGACTTTGTGTTGAAAGACAAGGGCTTGAGTGGTCTTTTCGACTTTCTAAACAACTTTATTCTAACCCACAAGATCTCCGTGCTCCGGTCGCAGGCCGTAGGTCTTGTACGCGCAGGATGGGCAGGTTCACTCAAGGTAGAACCAGTGCACCGCTTACTTGTTGTGTCATACTGGACCAATAGGCCTGGAAAGAAGAACTGGATTGAGATTGGTATTTCGAGCAACAAGCCAAAAAATGGCAAGGTCTCATGGAGAGGGCAGCCCATACCCTCGCTCGCCACACGCTGGTTTCGTCATGGCAAGGAGGTCAAGGACGCCAATTTGAAGTTTGACTGGAAAACGCTTTCCATGGAGAAAGTCATCAAGCTCGTCATTGCACGCCATACAAGCGACATTTTGCGCTCTACAAAGGACAAGTTCAAGTCTGGAGTCATGGCAGATGCGCACTTGTCCGAGACGGAGCCTGCGGATTGCACACTCAGCGCGACCCTCGGTACCAAATCCACTTCCACTACCTTGTCGCTCGAGCCCGTTACCGGTAACTTCATCATGCGACCGGCTAGTGCACTTTCTGCGCGCGCAGAGAACGCTTTCAACCAAGGCCGAGAGCCAGAGAAAATGGCCGATGTGATTACCCAGGTACTTGCTGGTACACTTCACAGCTTGATCCAGAAGATTGCGCAACAACTCGGCTGGCAAGTGGTAGCAAGGCAATCATTGCGTCCGCAAGTAGTAACGGCCGCTGTAAAATTGGACATCATATCATCTACTCTATATCGCCCTCGCGGGTGGTCATCGAGCTGGGCCCTCGCTGCGGTAATAGACTCTGCGGGCGAGTCATGGTGGGTCTTTGAGATTGGCTCCTCTGGAGACAGTATCAAAACTGCTGAGCAAATCAGGATGGAAAGGCCTAATGGGACTTCCTTACCCATCAACCGCAAAACCTTGGCGAGCTTAGAAAGGGTTGCCGTCCAGCTAATATCGTTCCGGGCCACAGCATCTCGACTGATGAGGGAGAGGAAGACATGTAGTCTGCAGTCTGAGTTGGGACATGTAGGTGGTATGGACTCTCGCCGCATTGCTCGTAGGTGGGTGCTGCACTTGCAGACTCCAGACCTTCTCGTGGAAATACCAAGCCAAGATGCATGGCTTGAACCGGATATCAGGATTACATGCGAAGGCTTGAGAGTTGAAGGTCAGACCGTCTGGCACATAGCTACTGGTAAGATGGTCAAGCGTGTTGCAGCAGACATGCACAAGCTCATGGCAGCTTCACCTCAAAACACTTTCAAATTCTCAGAGGACGGCAACTTTAGGATTCTTCTTTCCACGCCCTTTGGGCAAGATATACTTGGAGAGCTGCGATCACGACTACGAGATGTCAATCGTCTCCGCACATTTGCGGCCACACTCCAGAAACGCCAGATGCGGCTTGGATCATCCTCGTTACAGCGCGTGCAGTTTCAGTACGGCCCATCGCCCTATTCTGCCACCGTCAATTTCAGTTCCGAACAGGAATTTTCCATCGAGCTATCGCCCAACAACCCGCATCACCGCATTCTCAAGCTACTCACTGCGATCGTCAACGATCAACTACCATCTCTTCCGATACTTGAGTCTAGCGACACCAATGGTCTTGATCGCTTCTGCACGACTCTTGTCCTTACTCGTCCCCTTTTCAAAGTTCTCCGCGAGATTGAAGAACGTACACCAGGCAATTACTCCAATCCTGCAATCCACGTCCACTCCATCTTCAAATACCGCATCACCTATTCAAACCCTGTCTGCACGTTTGATATACGTCTCCAACACAAAGGCGACAAGGTATACTGGGTTCTTGAAGACAACCTACGGCCCAAGGATCCCAACATGTTACCGACGCCAGAACGCGGACAAGGTCACAGGCGGTTGGACATTTTGCAAGCGAAGTTGAAAGCCTTGTTCAGCGAGAAGGGTACAGGGTGGTTCGGCACACGGAACGGCATGGTGGCAGAATTGGACGCGATACCTGATGCACTACGGAAACTGGATGAGTGCGTACTCAGTTGTAAGATGGAAGGTGGTTACGTCGCGCCTCCACCGTTGGTACAGCAAGCCCAGAACCAGGGCCACGTGCTGGGTCAAGCGCTTGCCCAGGCAAATGGAGCGCAACAGGCAAGCCAGCAGCAACAGCAGCAGGCTAGGATGCAACAGCAACAACAACAACAACAACAACAACAACAGCAGCAGCAAGCTCGTCAGCAACAGCAAGCTCAGCACAATCAGCAACAGCAGGTGCGTAGACAGCAACCACCTCAACAACAGAACCAGCGCGGTCAACAGCCCAATGGCAGACCAAGCCAACAGCACATGCCAAACGGCCGGCCACAAATGTCCCAACAACAGCATAGTAGAGGTGGTCGGCCAGGTCAAAACCAAAACAACGTCATTGAAATCGACTAGAGTATGAAATCAAGGTCAGAATCAAGGGCGCTGTGATGATCCTACAGTTGGCCATATTATACTAGCAGGCATCCTCTCATTCTTCCTTCATGTACCCATGTATACTTTCCCCTCGTGCTTTTCCAAACTCACGGCATCCGAGTTTTAGCGGGTGGGAATGCACCTTTTCTTATTTGCAACAACGGAGTTGTGTGTGTATGTTTATCGTCATTGATGCCTCCCTCTGGGGCGCTTGTTCTATCCCCCGGACCCCCCACTTTTTTCATTATATCAGTTTCGTAGTAGAAGTCAAGAGTGGTGCCACTTTTCCCCCTTTCCCACTTCCGAATCTTTTTTATTTTATTTTATTTACTCTAGATATTTGCGTGTGGGGGTGAGCGGGTGGGTGCGTGTGTAGGATATGGGTATGGATTACGCAACTAGGAGGAAAAGTTCTGGTATGGAGAGCAAATGCGTAGACAAACATACATGATATGTATCAAATGCTGATGCTAAAGTCTGCTTGCCATGTGATTTACCCTGTTTTGTATAACGTGTGTTTCTATACGTTTGGGGGTGAAGTAGTAAAGGTGGTGTATAATGAGTAAACAGGGCGGTTTGATACTTGGTTTGCTGCTGATGTGCATGAATGGATTTTTTTGGAGTAGATGACCATTGCTTTCGTGTTCGCATTCATACCGATTACTGAGCGAGGTCATTATAACTGATTTCTATCCTGTCAGGCATTCTAGTATTACCTCTCGCCCATGATAGCCATGCAACCTATTTCATATTATCACGTTTTGATTTGTAGACTGATGTCTTTGGCAAGTTATCAAGTCCCGATTTCCCCATCTACCGACGCCCTCCCACTTGATGACCAAAGGCCATGGGGAAGACTTACTCCGGCTGACAGAATTTCTGTCCCCACTTCCTAATTGATCTGCTGCGTATGAAGGACCACTATCGCACCAGGTGAGAATCCAAAGCTACACCAAGGCAGTGATACCGCAGTCCAGAACAGCGGATTAGGGGTGTACTGCTTGCATCTAGACGGGTGACGATATCGCGTCATTGATCAGCTTCCTTGATTAATCTAGCGCAAAGGTTGACTTTACCTAACGGCAGAGGGGCTTGGGTGGCAACCATGGTGAGTTCGAGGGGTGTATCGATAAGCTAGTACAGCATTCTTACCGACCCTTGGTGTATATATAGCCTCTTTTCCATTGCCGCTTCCTTCTCTTCTATTTCATCATTAAAGACTGAGTTCTCCTTCTGACCTCGGGACTTCTTTCTGAGCAACTTATATTGGTAATATCTCCTCTATTAGCCTTTCATCTGCGTATTGTTGCAGCACCAAGTGCGTTATATTCAGCAATATCCAACTACACGATCAACATGTCCGCCTTCGAGAACGGTAACAGGAGCCCCGTGGACCCCAGCCAACTGGCGGTGCAGGCTGCCAAATTGGACATTTCGGGAAAGTCATGGCTCGAGCATCCGACCAAGGTAAGCCATTCTCTTGTATCTAGCTCCATATATACTGACAAGAATAGCTTTATCAAGTCAAGACCATGAAAGAGACCTGCCTGAGTAATTGCCGCCTGCTCTACGGAAGTGAACGCTTCAAGTTTTATGGTATGATTAACCTATGAGACGTCCAGATCAATAGACTTACAGCAGGCCAGACGTCGTGATCTGCGAGGACGAAAAAACAATGTCTTTCGCAGCCATTCTCACCTGTAACCAGGAGAACGAGACCAAGTTTCTGCGCATTGAGCCCAGTGGCTGTCCTGTCGAGGCTGTTCGAGCCCTGGTACATGGGCTCCAAAAGGACACAGCCAAGCTGTTCAGTAAGAGATTTACTACCCTTGGCATGTCATAGTCAAATACTAATGTAATAACGCAGCCAAGTACAGTGCGGGTTCGCAGATTCGTGGGCAGCAAGGCTCTACGAACATGGTGACGGGTGAGTATGAGCTCTGGAGCTCTGCTCATGATACACGCGTGCCTGGTTCAAACGATGACACTGATGGCCTCATTCGTCACGGTCCCGCATATTCCTCTAGATTGCCGAGAGGCCCTCGTGGAGACACTGTCTATGGTCGGGACCGCAAGCGTGCAAGGGGATTTGACCAGCCTAGTGGGGAACGTTTGGAAAAGACGGACGGGGAGAGCACAGCGCTCAACTACGATTAGTTGACTAGGAACGAAGGGATTTATTGTCGGGAAAGACGAGATATAAGGGAAAAATAACTTCCTGGACTGAATAGAATAGTACATGTCCCCTCCGATCCAGTCATTAGTATGTATCATGACATGAATTCAGAATCTGTGGCTGACAAGCAAATCCGTGGAGTCATGTTCACTGCCCTGTGCCAGTTCCAGAAGTTTTTTGTTCTTCTGCGTAGATTTCATTCCGTCAGTGCTGACTACAAGAGCTGGTTCGACATCAGACGCGTGTGCACGTGAGGTGGAGTTGGACATGGCCCAAGCGCTCGCATCATGACGTACGACAATCCTGGCATAATGCAATCCGTTTGTGTGTGCAATCCCTCAAACGTACATTTCAGTTATGAACAGCCCATCCAAGCGCCGAAAGAAGAATGATGGCTCAGGGAAGCCGGTACGCAGCCTAGATTACTTCTTCGCGAAACAAACGGCTAAGGCGACACCCAAAGATGCATCTACAAACACAAGCGCGTCTGTCGAAGAAGACACCACGGTATTGACGGATGAGCAACTTGCGCGGAAACTCCAGGAAGAATGGGACAAGGAAGATCAGCTGCGCGGGCAGGACGCGGAGCCAGAAAGCTCCAGTGAGCTTTATGCTGATCCGGGCAAGTCTGTGACGGATGCCACCGCGAAGAATGATGTCGAAATTTCTAACGTGCCCTTGCCGAATCGCACTGTAGAAGAACCCCCAAAACAGAAGAACACCCTCTCACTCCAATCGACCGCTTCTGAAGAAGATACCATAACTGCAAACCTACCTTTCGATCAAAGCCCGCTCGAGTTCGATCCTCAAGACTATATACCAGATCTACAAAAGCACTGGGTGACGGATGGAGGCCATGCGACGTACGCCCTTTTAACGCGGTGCTTCATTTTGGTCAACAGTACAACTAGTCGAATTAAGATCGTGGATACGTTGGTGAATCTACTACGAACGATTATCGAGAGCGACCCTAGTACCTTGCTCCCAACCGTCTGGCTTGCCACAAATGCCATATCGCCCCCATATATCGATCTAGAACTGGGATTAGGCGGATCAGCAATCTCAAAGGCCTTGAAGAAGGTATGCGGATTGGACAATGCAGGCTTGAAAGTGCTGAATAACAAGTACGGTGATGCTGGAGATGTGGCATTTGAAGCGAAGAAGAAGCAGTCATTCACGCTGCGAAAACCGAAACCTCTGACTATCAAGAGCGTCTTCGAGTCATTGGTCAAGATTGCGAATAGCAAGGGACATGGCAGCGTGGAGAACAAGCAGAGGATTGTAGAAAGGCTGGTACAAGATGCAAGAGGTGCGGAAGAGAGTCGGTACATTGTAAGAACGCTCGTACAGCACCTACGGATCGGCGCCGTCAAAACCACGATGCTTATCGCCCTGTCGCGCGCCTTCATGCTGTCGAAACCCCCAGGCGCTGACTTTGAGATTCGTGATCAGAAAGACATGGCAAAGCTCAAGAAAGAGGAGTTGACGGAAATCTACAACAAGAATGAGGAGATTGTCAAAGCATGTTTTGCTCGACGGCCGAACTACAATGACCTGATACCCGTACTCTTGGAGATTGGCGTCTGTGAGGAATTGCTTGTACGATGTGGATTGGCACTTCATATCCCATTAAGGCCCATGCTGGGTAGCATTACGCGCGACATGGGCGAGATGCTCACCAAACTGCAAGGCCGAGACTTTGCATGCGAGTACAAGTACGATGGACAAAGAGCGCAGGTTCACTGCGACGACAAGGGCAAAGTCACAATCTTCTCGCGACATCTGGAAGTAATGACGGACAAGTACCCTGATCTGGTGGCCCTGGTACCCAAGATTCGAGGCGAAGGCGTGTCGAGCTTCATCCTCGAAGGCGAGGTGGTGGCTGTCGATCGTGAGAGCGGAGACCTCAAGACATTCCAGACACTAGCCAATCGCGCAAGGAAAGATGTCGTAATAGGCGCTGTAACAATCGATGTCTGCCTCTTTGCATTCGACCTCATGTATCTCAACGGCGAGGAACTACTGAACCGGCCGTTCAGAGAGCGAAGATCGCTCCTCAAAAGCCTCTTCGTCGAGATTCCACACCACTTCACCTGGGTCAAGAGCATAGACGCCACATCTGCCGACGTCGAAACAGTCCAGTCCTTCTTTCAGTCCGCCCTAGACATCAAATGCGAAGGCATAATGGTCAAAATTCTAGACAACCTCCCCAACCCAGACCTCGTCGCAGAAATCGATCAAACAGGCGCCGAGAAAACCCCATCACTCCCTCCGACCCCAAAGAAACCAAAGAAGAAGTCAGCAACATCATCAAAATCCACCAATGGCCAGGGAAAAGACGAACTAACAAAGACGAGTCGCCGCAAACCCCTCCTCTCAACCTACGAACCAGACAAACGCCTTGACGCGTGGCTCAAAGTAAAAAAAGACTACTCCACCACTTCCGAAACGCTCGATCTTGTCCCCGTTGCCGCATTCCACGGCTCTGGACGAAAGGCAGCATGGTGGTCCCCCATCCTCCTGGCTATCCGCAACGCAGAAACAGGCCAACTCGAAGCAGTCACAAAATGCATGTCGGGCTTCACAGACGCTTTCTACAAGGCGAACCGCCAAAAGTACGACCCTGATAACCCGGACTGCACCACTGTGCTGAGCCAGAAACCAAGTTATGTAGAGTACAATGGGGGCGCAGGGACGCCAGCTGTCTGGTTTGAACCTGGGGAAGTGTGGGAGGTTGCGTTTGCGGACTTGACGCTGAGTCCGACATATACGGCGGCGATTGGGCTGGTGAGCGACGAGAGGGGGCTGAGTACCCGGTTCCCGAGGTTTCTCAGGGTCAGGGAGGACAAGGGGATTGACGAAGCTACGGAGGCAGAGGAGCTGGCTGCCTTGTATAGGAAACAGGAGGCCAAGGCTCCCAAGAAGGAAGAAGGCGTTGTAGAGGAGCTGGGGGAGGAGGACTGAGTAAGTATGGCATGTCACAATGTTTGGACACCCTTGACATGCAGTTAGTCACACGAAGCGTACAGGTACGACAAAGCATTTTATCATTTGATGATGAACAGAAGCCACCTTTAGGCTTCGACGTGACAACTAAACCCCCCATCATCCTTTCAGCACCTGCTACTCGAGTGTGCGAAACTTCAAACTTCAAAACATCCTTATCTAGCTCCTCCAAAGAGATCGAGATAGGAAAGTCGTAATCCTCCAACATGGGGTGTTCGCTCTGCTGCACTGCATCCAAGCACTCGTCGACGTGAGCGACTCACGCACAACGTGCCGGCAAGCTCCTCGTCCGCTATATCCTTTGCCAAAACCTCGAAGCGGGTCGTGCGGCGGAAGAGGAGCAGCGGTGCGCATCGCAGCAACCGCCATCTCACGGCTTAGAAACCGTGGACCTTGATGGTCTTGCCATCAAGGCCCAGGCCCTCCTTCTTGTCGGTCAAGAAGTCCTGAACATCCTTGCGCTGGTCTCCCTGCAGCTGGATCACCTCTCCCATTTCATTGTCGGCGACGACAGTTCCATTGCAGGCAAACTTCTTCTTGATGACTTTGAGAATCTTCTTCTGGTCAAACTTCTTGGGCAGGCCTTGAACCGTGGTTAGGGTCTTGCGACCATTGCGCTCTGTGATGGGTTTGATGTCAGCCTTGCGCGATTTGTTTGGATGCGGTGAGGGAGGGAACAGCGAAGTGTCGCGCTGGTGCTTTTTTTTAGGTGGCACCAACATGGCAAACGTCGCACACGTGAAATCATACGAGGGGGAAGGAGGGGAGATACATACGCTGAATACGGATGTGAATGTAGTTCTGCTGCGTGGATTTTACTTCTCCTCCAGCATCATCGGCCTCCGCGAACGGATCGAAGGACTTGAGATTCTGGATGTCCGTGGTCATGAAATCGACTGGCGGGTTGGTGCGAGAGAGCGGAGTTAGGCCGGGCGGGTGGTGATAGTAGTAGTAGTAGCGTTGGGTGGGCGTGAAAGAGCAGTTGATGTATGAGTGAGAATGGGTTGGGGTGATGCGGAGCGTCGAGGGTATTAGTCGGCAAAGGGTGGCGAGAGGGCATCAGCCCAGCTGCCCAAGACGCCCGCCGGGTGGTCTAAGCCCCGCTGCCAAGGCGCAAATCCGGAACAGTCACTTAGCTCCCATGGCCCCCTGCCTGCCCCAAAGCGCTGCACACACACACACGCACTGCATGTGACAGAACCCATGGATCCTCGTGGAATCCCTTTTCTTCTCTTATTAGTGGGAGCGTATGGGAGCGCCTCACTGTCTTGCTCGTCACAGGTTGCGGCATCGCTGATCGCTGGCCCCCCATGTTTCACCTTTATCTTTTGTACCACTATCTTATCACGCCGAATGCGCATTGCTCAGCTGCTACACCGACTCCTCTCAACAAGATAGAAATACCACCGTGTGCAGCACAGACGCAACATGAATAATGAACAGAACAAAACCCCAGGGTGCAGTCGCTCATCGTGCCATCAAAAGTACTTCTTGCATGTTTGATTTGGACTCGCTGAAGCGGTACTACGCCGACATGGAATGTGAGACACTCGCTGGAGAAGCAAAAAGAATTACTCGAAACGTGCCTTTGTCGCCAGCCACCTCATGCACCATCGAAAACAAGAACAAGCAATCGCGTAGGGAACCGTCAGTCCTCTGATCCACCACCCTCTACGCTTGAGGGCGTCACCACCACCACTGAACGCACATGATTGAACAGTCCATGGCTCTCACTGGACTCTTCACAGATCCTCTTCTCCGTCATAGTACTCCTGTGCAGTACGTCCCCGCATGAACTGACCAGGTACGGCCCTCATGGTCACCAGGCTCATCACCAGCTCACCCAAAAACTCCCGTGGAAAGCCCTGACCCTGATCGCCTTCTGCCTGCGTCTCCATCCACTCTCCGGTTGCACCGTTGGCATATAGGTTGACCACCATCCTCCGACCGCCACAAGGCCCTTCTGTATTCTTGTAAATGATCGACACCTGCTCGCAAGACGGCAGCGTTGCACTCTCAAAGGCCTTGGCGAACATTGCGTCTAGAGCACCATTTGCGGCACCAACGTCTTTGATGATGTAGGCGAGGCTGTAGAGTTCGCAGAGCAAAGTAAACTCGTCTTCATCTGCATTCGCGGAGTCGTCGGGCTTACTGGGCAGGCGGCCAGTGTATACAAGCTGGAAGTAGAGGTTGTACGTACGATGGTCGAACGGAGGAAGTCCGATGACTCGCACGTCCCGAGAGCCGTCGAAGGAGGCTGCAAACAAGGCCGAACGAGCGCAGATCAAGTCAGCATGAATGCCATAGGTTTGTACTCGACCGTGTCGATCGACCTCGATAGTGAGCATCTCGGTACCCAAACTGCCCAGACTTATCGAGTCAGCAATCAGAATCGCAATCAGAGATGTAGGACCATTTACTCAACGCCTTGGCTTTCAACGACGCGGACACTTGGCCTGCTCGAGTTGCCTTCGCCCCCAGCATTGCCGTGCGCCTCGTTATCGTCAAGCGTCGCCAACGACTCATGGTCGGAGTTGGGGTTACTAGAGGGTCCACCTCCATGTGCCCTGCGAGCATTAGCAAAAGATCCTGCAGGGATCACTGTAAGTCGTGTCGAACCCAAGGCGAAGTGCTGATCTGAAGACATCTCCATCTGCGCGGTTAGTCTGAGGTGGTCCGTCGAATGCGTCGTTTTCTGCGTGGCAAGACATTTTCCGTCGTTACGCGTGTTGTGTTATCTGCAACGAGGGTGTTGGATAATGACAGTGTGTGTTTGTGTGTGTAGAGTAACACATATAGACTGTGCGGGTGGTGAACGAGGAGAAGCGGGGGCGCTAGCGCGTTTGCAGTTGAAAAAAAGTGAAGGTGAAGGGGAGTAACCTGGGTTTTTTTTAGACGTGAATATACAAATCTTTCACTGTAGTCTTGCACTCATTAGTTTCCTTTCCAGTGGAGATTCAGCAAGAATTTGCCCGCTTCCTTGGTAGATGCTGAGAATATCCCGGTTATCATCCAACAGCTTGGCAACGCAGTGCTGATAGTCGAATCGAATACATACCCACAAGCACAACTATGAACCACTACAGCCTAATTTGGGCTTTGTCAATCAATGTCATCACCGTTCTCGAGGCATACTTTTGGATGTTGAGCCACATGTATTGAATTCGACTATCCGAATGTGTAATACTACTTGTGGCATCATCAGAATGCATGAGACACATTATCCACACCCACATATTCATATAGTCTCCTCCGGGGAGCACATCATGCTATGACCATCTCCAAACCGTTCCTCTAGACTCACTGTCATCGATTGCCCAAAATCAAAAGGACTGAACAGCGGTCTCGGTATGGTAATGCTATTCTTCCTCAGCATTTCCACACCCTCCTCTGTCTCTATATCGCGAATATTCGGTAGGCGGTTTGCCATGCGAGTGCTGGTTCCACTAACATTGCGCAAATGTGCGGGCGTCTGAGGTGGGGTCGAGACGGCGCCTTCTTGTGTGTCAGATCTGAGACTATTCTTTCGATGATGTGGTGCAAAGATCCCTTGCGGAGACTTCATCGAGATTGGCGTGTAGGGTGTCTCTTGTCTCAACGCATCTGTCTGGGATATTGGCGAGGTCACAGGTGTTGACGATGCCATGGTACCACCAAGCCCTATCCTGGAGGTAGGTGGCGCAATCTTCAGCGGCGCTTTGCGAGTAATCGAGCAGCTTTTTGGCAATACGGTAGAGAACGGGGTACCCTGAGCTATAACGGTGGGTGCTTTTAGCACCGAAGCCGTGTTTGGTCTTCCTTCAGGATAATGCGAAGCCTGCGATGGCAGATTGTTGGCACCAGACGCGGCAGAATCTACTCGGAGGCGTAGTGCTGCAGTCGTAACCGGGACTGGGGAAGCTACTTCGCTTTCTGGGACGTCAGGTAGTGCTCGTGCTGATGTATTGCGCATATCGGATGGCTTAAAGCTGTTTAGCGGCCCCAGGACACCATACTGTGGATACCTTTCGTGCGTAGTCGTCTGCTTGATCGTCTCGGAAGTGGATCTTGACCGATAGTGAGTTCTGTCATTCGCTAATATATTGTCGGTCCGTAAGGCTACCGGCGAATCAGCTAAGGATGGCACCGGATGAAGTCCAAGCGAGGATTCGCTGAAACTACGCTTGTGAATAAGAGGCTTCGGCGGCACGGCTAGATTGGGAAATCTCATCATGAATCCATCGAGCTCATCATGGCTCGGCGAGGCACGCTACAGAGAAGTTAGGCTTTGTGCTTTGTAACTTAGTTCTACTCAATCGCGCTTACCTTATGGTTCCTGTGCTCAGGCGACAGCGGTGCGACTGAATAGGGACATACATCAGAGTCGATGCGGGCCGCTTCACTTCCCAGGTCATCTCTCATCAGTTCCTGTAATGTGGTGGGTATCGCGAGCTCGAGCTCCCGTGTCACGGCTTCGGTGATTCGATGTGCTGGTGTCGTGGCGTAACCCAGCTCACGTGAAGGAGGTGGCGGCGAGGGGGTTACCGGATACTTTGTCTTCGTCGTTGCAGTGCTGGGAGTATCTATAACAGGCGAAGAATTGCTGAAGCCGCTCACCTCAGGTGTTGACAGTGCAAATCCTGAACGAATAGGTGTGGTAGCTACAGGTCTCAGGGATGAAACCTCCGAATCGTTGTCGCAGGTCCGTTCGTAGCTGCCCGTCTGCTCAATAATCTTTCTTAATTTACGAATGTCGCTCTTGTAGCCCTTGATGTCCAGTTTGAAGAGAATTATCTCTCGAACGTAAAAATCGACCTCGTGTTGTAAGCTTTTCACCTGCGCATCAGGCGCGTCGAGGAGATGACCGTGCTCATCTCCCGGTCGGTCTCTCGCAAGGCGTTCCTTGAGCCTACTCATCCACCGATCGATGTCTTCTCTTCTCACGAGCGAAGTAAGCTCCGGTAGTGGATCATCTTCTGAAGAGGTATAAAGTCTCACTGCCGCATGTCTTCTTATCTCAGCCTGCAACAAGAGCTTGTGATACTCTAGCTGTCTTCCAATTGCCCGGATAGTCTTCTCTTTTTCCGAAATAATAGTCTCGCGATCATTGATGGCATCCTGAAGCTTTTCAACATCCGTGTCTGTTCGCGTCGTCTTTTGTAGAAGCTCGTCCTGGATATCTGAATGGAGCGACAGTTTGTGGTTTTGTTGCCGCAGCTCATCGCATTGCCGCCGCAGCTGCTCACAATCTTCTTTCAACTCGACGATGCATGCATTCTTTTCCCTTACCTGCTCTTGAAGTCGCTCAACATGTGCAACAATCGCGGCCACAACTGAGTTCTCCTTGGAATCGACTTCTGCGCTGACAGGGGAGACGTTCGAGAAAATTGTGCTTATGCTCAGGTGGGTATCCTGAGCTGCACGGTGCTCGCCTGCTTCCATTTGAAACCTAGGCGAAGCCATGTCGAAGGGCGATTTCTTATCTTGGAAGTTGGAAAGTTGCTCTTCCGCATCACTAAAACAAGAATACGATCTTAGTACATGTACATAATGAATCTCATGTACCAAGATTACTTACAGTCGATTGGTATTCGCAATCTCGAGACGGCTTTCAAGATCTTCGATGGTGTTTTCTAGGGCTTGGATTTTCATCGCGAGACTGTCGGCATGTGCTGCCTTGTCTTCCCACTCAGCGCATCTCATTTCGGTCATACCCAGTGTACTCCGAAGCTCCCTCTCGTTTTTCTTCGATTCAGTCAATTTTGCCATTAGGGACATGATCTGTCCCTGGAGAGCTGCATTGTTCTGCTTAAATTGGTTGAGTTCCGGGAGCAGGTTCCGAGTCACTGTCTCTGGTTGTCGCGTCGTGCTAAGCTTGCGCCTCAAGGATACCTAACAATGACACGTCAGCAAGATTTTGCACGTAGTGAAATCAGTCTTCCTACCATTTCAGAATTGTCTCGTGGACGTCGAAGTGACTTTTGCTGTTCGTCAAGGGAGTCGCGAATAGACGTAATTGATCTGGCAGCTACGTGACTTGTCCTGTTCTGAGAATGTGCACGAGTGGGTATTGGGGGGTTTTCAGTCGTTCCCAACACGAAGGGGTGATTGTTGGTCGATACTAGACATGTTTAGTCGCTTGTGTTGACTGTTGATGTCACAGGGTACGGCGCCAGGAACCGGCATTGGCCAACCTAATGCAAAGGGCAACGACGCCTTTGCTGTGCGAGGAAGAGCGATGGTGTTTGATCAGAGAACAGAAAGTACATACCGGGATGCAGTTCGTGCTTGCCGTTTTCTTCTTGGAGCAAACGTATATGATTGCGTAAGGATGCGACTTCGGCCAGATGTGTGTCTACGAGGCTTGCAACTTGCGCCTCGTGCGACGCCCTAAGTCGACTGAATTGAGTCTTCAGTACTGAAATAGTCAGGTCTGGTGTGGTGATGGTTGTCTTCAGCTCCTCGGCCTGCCTGTTGCGCGATCTTGTTGGGTTGAGCGGGGACGACGCCTAGTGCGAGATTAGCATTCGTCTACCACGTACTAACAGTTCTTAGAGGCGTGCGATGTTGTCATCGTAGGGTAAGATAAGAGTATTGGTAGCAACGGCTTTTGAAAGTGCCGACCGGGCGGCAATGAGACGTGGAACGAGCCACCACTGCCGTCGGCTGTCAAACTTGCGACCCGGTGTACAGTAGAACTACCCAGAACCAAGCCTCGCGCCTGGCTGAAAAGCAGCCTTGTGCATCTAGCTCAGGCACAAGTTGTCGCATTAGAGTTGGAGATGGGGAATACAGAAGTTCTGAAACTGTTTCGTTATGCGATCTTGTTTGTCCAGTAAACACACGTCGGCAACGAAACAAACAACACTCACCTCAATTCGATAACCTCGGGATCTCTGGGAGTTGCGATCACTGTCCGCATTCTCTTCTACGGGCGGTGCTGGCTGCGCATGAGCCCTTCCAGTACCTGCCCTTACCAGACCATTACCATTCCCTCCTTCTCTCGCCACAAAATCTTCATCCCCCGGAGGTAAAAGTGGCGTCCCTAGATGAGGTCTCGAACGGCTCGGCAAGCCGGCTTTATTCAAGTACCTCTTGTCCTTCCTCTCCAGCGGGCCGGTCTGAGTGGCGGCGCCAGGATTGAGAGCATTGGTGCTACGAATATGCCCCATCGTGCTATATCGCGAGCTTAGTTCTGGGACGCTTCTTGTATGGGCCAATGGTGCCGAAATCAGGTTCAATGCATATACAAAGACTCTCTCGTAATCTAAGCACTTGTTTGGTGGATGGCTTTCTCTCCGGTAGATTTGAGTGATGGGGCGCGCGGGTATAGAAGTTGTACAGGACGGAAAGCCTTGGTTTTCAAGCAAAAGAGAACCAGGTAACTCGGCCGGCAGTTCTGCAATGGAAGAGACAGAGGCAGAACGGGGGCGGCTTGGAAGAGGTTTTTGTACGAATGTCGATCTTGAAAAAGCAGAGGTGCTTGATACTGGCGAGCGTAACAGGTCGTTAAACGCGGTCTGGAGGCTGGTCGCTGCGCTGATCAAGGTTCCATCGTGGTCCGTAGTGGGACTAGAGTCATATTGCTGTTTGTCTGGAAGAGGGATTGCGAGGCTCGGCCGTTCAGTCTTCAGCGTAGTCTAAATGGAACGGTCAGCAAATGGTGAGGGACCAAAGGGCAATTGCAGATGTCGCACGGCACCACCACACCGCGCATGCCACGGTATTGATCCGCTTTTATCTACGCAGCGACACCGTTTCTCTTGCTGGAACATGCTTGTTTTCTGGATCGTTGCACCGTACCTTTGCGTCCAAGTCATCACTAGACTCGATCGCAAGCGTATCAATGGGAAGCAGCCCTCCTGTACGGTAGTAGGGCTCCGGACTCATCTGCCGTTTGGACCATGACAGAATTCGCTTGGAAGGCATTGCGTTGATCTTACGCCTGTCATGCCCAGTGTCGTAGATGCTGCTGAGACATGAAGGTAGGAAAGGAGGTCGACACGCTCAAGTCGTGGCACTGTGATGAAAGCCCAACAGAGGACTTGAACCGGCACGTAGTCACCATAAGGTTTACGGATATCCACAAGGTGGTTTTACTACCTTTGGCAGGGCGTCTGCCTGGTTCTAAATGACGGCTGTCATGTCTCGGGCCTTGCAGATGGGTGCCACCCAGCAGCTTAAGAAGGCCAGACATGAAGCTTGCAGGGGCCAGAATGCCCCGAGTGGGCGAGAGACACAGACCTGTGCTCGTTGGATATCCTGTAGCCGCCCTGGGGGTCCAGAGTGGACGCCGTGTTGCAGAGGGAGCGAATAGATGACATGGCGTTGAGGCGCGGTAGCGCGACGCCGGTGATGGCATTGCAGGACGCTCGGACCTGCTTATTGGGGAAACCGCGACGGAGCTGTGCAGCTTCAGTCTGTTGCACGCTCACGTTCCTAAGCACTCCCCGTTTTTGGGGGGTTTTTTTTCTAACGCAGTACATTGTCTATCTGCGGTGGAATGGTCTAGACGAATACCACCGCAGTGCTTGCAACTTGCACCACGTCGGAGAGCCCGCTCGTTACCCGGCATTCCTCGCGCTTTGCCGTAGAAAAAAGTGGTGGAACGTCATTGCGCCCCCAAGTTCAACGCTGCGCCCTGCGGCCTACCCCTCTGGTCTTACCAACCACACGGCCCCAACATGGCGAGAGACTTGTCGCCGTACAGCGCTCGACGGCTGCTGACACAGCAAATGGTGGAGGCAGTTTTGCCGCAGCCGGGCAACAACAGCAGGAGCGGTAGCCCGGGGAGAGTCTCGAGGAACGGATCGGAACGGGCTCGGAAGGAGGCTTCGGTAACGTCAGGTCGTCGACCAAGGAGCAGATCAAGGGAGACGAAACCGCAGATTGCGTCGAGGGAGGCCGAGACCAAGAATGCGACCGTAGAGCCAGGCGCAGTCGGCAAGCGCGAGCCATCACCCGAACCATATAGGAAGCCGCGAGCTGCATCCAGAGAAAAGAAGCGCGATAGCTCCAGACACGGAAAGCGGGATCGATCGAGAGACCGGCGGCGAGACCGGTCACGGGACCGGAGACGGGATCGGTCTGGAGACAGGAAGAGGGACTCTTCGAGAGACAAGCGACGCGACCGCTCACGGGGCAAGGACACGGACAGAGACAAGAAGCGGGACCGTTCACGAGAGACACACGGTCGTCGAGATCGATCGCGGTCCAGAGACCGACGGCGCAGAGACAAGTCCACCCAAGGACAACGGTCACGCTCGCCCATACCCTATCGTTCTCGCAAGCCACGTACCCGCTCGCCCTCGGTATCTAAATCTCCACCACCCAAACGCCGCCGTCGCACACGCTCACCGTCTCTCCACAAACGAATAAAGCAACCTCTACCATCGCAGGATGTCTCCTTCCGCGGCCTCGATGACTCCGCTCAGCCGCCGTCCAAATACGGAGGTGCGCCACCAGACAAGGAGAAGCCCAACTTCAAGCCTACCGGTGCGCTGGCGAAGGCGGCCAACCGTGTAGAAGGCACCAAGATCATCCTCAAGTACCACGAGCCAGCCGAAGCGCGAAAGCCACCTGCCTCACAGCCCTGGCGCATCTTCGTCTTCAAGGGAGATGATGTCGTAGACACCATTGAGTTATGGCAAAAGAGCTGCTGGCTACTCGGCCGCGCACACGAAGTCGCCGACTATGTACTCGAGCACCCTAGCTCAAGTGGGCAACACGCCGTTATCCAGTTCCGGTACATAACAAAGACTATCGAGGACGAGTTTGGCGTAAAGAGCACGCGTGGGAAGGTCAAGCCCTACATCATCGACCTGGAGAGCAGTAATGGCACAGAGCTGAATGGCGAGGATCTAGAGGCGAGTCGCTACTTCGAACTCAGGGACAAGGACGTCCTCAAGTTTGGTGGAAGCGAGAGGGAGTACGTCGTCATGCTACCGCCACCGGAGCTCAAGTAGTGCGCGCGTTTTGTGTATCATAGACGATTGAAGATGCTACCAGCATAAATTTTTATGCAGACCGTTGCCTCTACATAGACAGAGTTCAACCCAGCCAGTAATGTCGAATAAATTCCATCTTTGCAAACCCACATACACATTCCCTAACCTCTTTACTGCCCGGCAAGAATGGTCGAGTCTGAACGTCGACGATCGCCGCAAGGGTCAACGGTAGTGCAAGAATGCCGCCCAGCCGTCTTGGCAGGGACATCCGTCATCAGCACCCCACAGTTCGTTCGTATACGCGTGCGACGACGCGCAAGGCTCAGTCTCCGCCGTGTCCTGATTTCTTTTCTTCGCACCCCCTTTCCTTATTTTATTGTAATACACCATGGCACTCCTGCGGCGCTACGGACTTTACACATTCCTCACGGCCGGCTTTCTTTACTTTCTCTACTCACTCAGTTTCCCTTATGACACGACGCCATCCAACGGCAAGCAGAACCGCCCACGGCCGAAGAACCACAAAAATCAGAAATACAGCTCCTTTGACTGGACAACTGTGCCATGGCAAAACCCTGTAGATTCCGTTATACCGCTGCCGACCGGCGAACCAAAAGCCCTACCCCAGATACAATTCAAGTTTGGCAAGGAAGACTCGTCGGCTAAGACTATACGTGAGGCTAGGAAAGAAGAGGTCAAAAAGCAATTCCTCAAATGCTGGAAGAACTATAGAGAGAATGCATGGATGCACGATGAGATGCGGCCAATAAGCGGCGATGTCTCCGATCATTTCGGAGGATGGGCAGCTACACTCATCGATGCGCTCGATACACTATACATAATGGGGTTCGAGGAAGAGTTTTCGTCTGCCATTGAAGAAATTGAGGGCATTGATTTTGGATACACAGACTTGGACAGGGTGAATGTGTTCGAGACCAATATTCGACACTTGGGAGGCCTCCTCGCCTCATTTGAGCTGAGTGGTGACAAGAGGTTGTTGAACAAGGCAAAAGAGGCAGGCGAAATGCTGATACACGCCTTCGATACGCCCAATCATATGCCGATTACACGCTGGCAGTTCCGCGCTGCGGGCGAGGGCAAGCCACAGATGGCGGATGATCAGGTCCTTCTCGCTGAAATTGGGAGTATGACCATGGAGTTCACGCGCCTCTCCCAGTTGACCGGGGACCCGAAATGGTTCGACGCCGTCACCAGAGTGACGAGGCTTCTCGAGGAACAACAGGACAAGACCAAGTTGCCAGGTATGTGGCCGATCATCGTCAATGCTCGGAATGCCGATTTCACCAGTGATGGTGGCTTCACGCTGGGAAGTATGGCCGACTCAACATATGAGTACTTTGGCAAACAGTATGTCCTGCTTGGCGGTCAAGATGCCATGTACCGCAAAATGTACGAAAAAGCCATGGACACGGCGTCGAAACACGCTCTGTACCGGCCGTCTACACCCGAAAACTCTGATCTGCTCATGTCGGGCTTCATTCGTGTTGAGGATGAAAAGGTGTATCTGGATCCAGAAATGCAGCACTTGTCCTGTTACACAGGCGGTATGTTCGCCCTGGGCGGGAAAATCTTCCAGAACGACGAGCATGTCCAAATCGGTCGAAAGTTGGCCGATGCATGTGTATGGGCGTACAAAGTCTCGCCCTCTGGCATCATGCCTGAAGTATCCCATGTCCTCAAATGCGCGGATAAGAACAAGTGCGAGTGGGATGAGAAGGCCTGGCATGAAGGTATCCGTTTACGCACACCTGATTCCGCACAGGAGAAGGACCCAGTGAGGAATATACCCAATCTCCGTCTCCCCAGTGGCTTTACGTCCATTGAGGATCGGCGGTATATTCTAAGACCAGAGGCCATTGAGAGCGTCTTCGTCATGCATCGCATCACAGGTGAGCAGCAGTGGCAAGCTGCAGCGTGGGACATGTGGACAGCTATCATGCGTGTCACAGACACAGACATTGGCAACTCTGCGCTCATAGACGTGTCGGCCGACTCGCCTCCGAGAGCCGATAGCATGGAGGTAAGTTTCACCATAACAACGTCGTGTATCTTTGCGCGAAAAAATATGCTAATTCAAGCAATCAGAGCTTCTGGATGGCGGAAACGCTAAAGTACTTTTACCTTGTCTTCAGCGAGCCCAGCGTCATTAGCTTGGATGACTGGGTCTTCAACACTGAAGCTCACCCGTTCAAGATTCCTAAACCAGAGGCTTGACTAAAACATGTAATAGTAATATCATAATAGTAGCATTAGTGGAGGGCATGAGTTTTGTTTGTCACGTCTTCTTTTTTTTTGGGAGGTGGGAGGAAATTTCCAGACATTACTTTTTGAATAAATTTTTTTAGTAGATCAAAGCATATATTACCATGACAAGACCCAAACACTGAATCCTTTTGCAAAAGCCTGAAACCCCTTCTACCATGGTGCTTGCATTATTGAGAAAAGAGTTAGGTAATCAGACGCTCATCAAACACATACATGTGTGTAGTCAACTCAACTTGGTATTCAAATATTCTTCATCTCATATCCTCTGATTGCGACGGGGGGGAAAAAGCCGTCTCCACCAAACCCAAACAGACGTTAAAGTGCAATTTGCACAAACTCATAGACAGAAAACCGCTAAACGCCATTCAATGCATTTCCATGGATATGCCCTGTTCCATTCCACACCTACCTACCTACAACCGTTTGACATTCAATATGTCAACACCTTCTGTCCACCTTTCCCATCATGTCCCTCTCCCGGTTTGGCAAAACTGCACCAACGGTCCTTGATAGACACAACCTCGTACGTACCTTCTTCCTGTACAGGAATACTCATGCTCATCTCATGGCTGATTTCCGTCTTGATCTCAAGTACCTTGCTCTTCCTCGCCTTGTTCGCATTCGTACTCCGCGTGTACGTAAACTCAAATGGCGGGGTGCCCCAGAACTGGAATTCGAGATCTGTGCCTCCGCCCTCGTGAATGTCAACTTCGCTGACTTGGCCGCCAGAAAGACGAACAGAAGGAATCGGGTGGATAGTTTTGGTGAGGTCGAGACTTGCAAGGCATTCTGAGGCGGAGTCGCGTAAGCCGGTAATGGTAAATGTTCCAGGAAGCTCGGCAAGGCGGCGGAAGGTAGTCCCTGGGTTGGAAGCCTTGCGCTCCTGCTTTTCGAACGTGTAGTAGACCTGGAAAGGACTTTGGCCACTGAGGGCAAAGGATAGGCGTTCGCCGACGCAGAAATCTTGTCGCTCCTCGAGCGCCGTAGCGGTTGGCGCGTCGTGAACACTAATCTGAACACGAGGACCACCTGGCGGAGGTTTGAGTGTGCAGCCGCGCGAGTCGCGTACCTTGCGAATGGTGATGGACGAGTGACCGAGATGCATCTTGCGATGCTCAATCTTAAGATCGTACTTGTTCGTAGGTATGTTCTTGTGCACGCTGATTTCTGGCTTAGGCGTACCCTGGTGCTTAATCTCGACCTCAAGATAAAACGGTGCAACGCCTTCGAGAGTGATGGGAATGACCTCCTCGCCCTCTGACTCCCTAGAACAGTAACTGTATGTCTTTCCAGGCTTATCGAATCGAGCACCAGGACGCGAATAGACTTGTTGTTGGATTGTGATTGGCGAGAAGTGCTTCTTCGAGTGGTCGTACCTGGCGTCCGCGAGCTTAAGGAAAGTGTACTCGTAGGTACCAGCCTTTGATGTCTCTGATCGAATCGAGGCGAGGCCGCCAACAGTGTGCAAGTCCTTCTCGCTGACAGAGGCTGTCTTACCCTTTTTGTCCTTGTACTCCTGTCGGTAGGATATGTCAAAGGGAGCATTGCCTATTGCGCGTAAGTAACCGCAATGAGCCAGGAAGAAAGAATTGACCTACCAGTAAGGGAAACATCAAATGAATCCTCGTCACCTTCACAAACGGCGTCCTTAATGTACTTGCCACCTTCTAGTATTGCGCTGGACTCCGGAACGCTGAGTGAAGGGCGAGCCACCCAGGAAACATCGAACTGGTCAGCCTTCTCGTCGACCAAACCAGGGCATACCGAATCCTTGACAGAAAGCAACTGGTACGTTCCGTCGGTCTTGATGTCAAGCCATGAGTTCGGGTTCTGGAACGTCTCTCTCTTGACTTCCTTGGTTTTGAGGTTCTCGTACTGTAGCGTCCAAGGACCACTTCCGGTAAAGCGAAGGGGAAGACCAACTTGTCGGCTCTCTAGTGCCAAGACGGACTGCTTGCCTTCAATATGCCCGAAGTAGGCTTTGGGTCGTTCATGTCGTACGTTGACTCTCGCTTCTTCTTTCAGGACCTCCTTGCATCTGGACCTGTCGGTAACACTAGTTAGAGCCACGACGTACTCTCCGCCGCTACTGAGTTTATCGGTCCGGATGGTGTAATGGGGATTTTCTGTCTCGATAGTGCGCTTGGTACGCTTGCCGTTGTGGACAACTTCGTATTCCAACTTCCATGGTGCTTCACCGACGAAGCCTACATCAAACTCTGCCACATCATCGATGCAAGCTTGCTTGGGCCTGCGGCTCTCGACGAAATGTGCTTGTGCTGATGGTTTGACGTCTTGTTGGAGTTTGATGTTTTGCAGTGGTCTCTCCTTGTACACTGAGTCGCTGATAGTCTTGAAGGTATATTCGTAGTGGCCAGCATCTTGCGGAGTAAGATCGATGGTGCTGCGGAGGCTGGCAATTTGGATCGGTGGCTTCCTGACCTCGCGGTTGTTGTCCTTCTTCTCGTAGTAGGTGACGAGGAAAGGTGGGCTTCCCACGAAATCAAGGCCCACTCGGAGACCGATCGGATTTCCAGCACATTTGTCAATAATGTCCTCACTATCCAAGGTGAGGTCTGGCTCGGGCGGGTTCTGCAGTAGGCAAGAAGTAGGTTCAAAGACTTCACCCTCGCAAAAGTCTGTCGAAACGGATTTGATGGTGTAAAGACCGGGGGCTGAGATGGTCGGCTGCTCATCCTTCCGCAGGACCTGCTTTTGCAGTACTGCGTCTGGGCTATGGTATCCGTCTGCGACAATATACTCTTGTGGCGTGAAAAGGTAGCCCACAGTGTGTGTAGATTCAATAGCATGTTTGCCTGTGGATGCGTAGTGGACCGGGAGGCGAGCGGTATGACCTTTTGGCACTCGAAGAGGGCTTTGAGGACTGCATCCTTTGAGGAAAGCCGTAGGCCGCTCATGAACCTCGAACAGCTGGCGAATGCCCGCGACCTTGGGCCTCGGACGCTCGTCGTCATCAACGTTCACGTAGCTGACAAAGTTGCCAAGACCATCTTGGACCTCCTCAATCTCGTACTCCCATGATCCGCTAGTTGTAAGGGTTTCATTCAAGGGCACCATGACTTTGTGCGAGCGCGCCCATGAAATATCTTCGCGGCCACTCTTGACCAATGCTTGTGACGTGTGCTTTGACAAAGGCGAGACGGAATCCTCTGGCTGCAGGTTCTGGAATTGAGAACCACCCCGAGGCTTTCCGTTGACAGTCAGGCGGTACTTGACGTTGAGAGGTGGCGTGCCCTCGACTTCCAGAGCAACGTTGGACAGATCGCTGCGGCAGCGGTTGTTGCCTGTCGGCTTCACTCGAGCCTGCGGGCATGTGGCCACTACGACATTTGTGGACCGCGGCCGCACCAGGAGCTTGGACTGATCTGTAACCTTCTTCAGCAGATAGACGCCCGGCTTCTTGATGGTGTAGGCCAGAGTCAAGGGCTCATCAGGATCCGTAGACTTTGCCGCCTTCCTAGCCTTCTTCAACATTGCCTTCAGCTCGGCCTTCTTGACTATAATGGTCTCGTTGAGATTGGTCGCGATGTCGATGCGCAGTAGCTCCATCTCGTAGGGCTCCGTCTGGTTGATCATGATGGGAATCTCCAACTGGGTAACGGTCGAGTTTAGACAGAAGGACTGCTTGTCGGGGTTCAGGATGGCGGATCCCTCGGGTAAGATATTGACGATTTGCTTTCCCAGAATCAGAGAGGCGTTGTGCAGGATTGCGCCAGGCTTGACGCTCCGTTCGCTAATCGCCAGTTCGCTATCCCACAAGAAGCCCACCAAGCCCATAAGCCAGGCTTGTACGGGTATGCCAATCCTGAACATGAGCATGACGTCGATGCCGGCATGCATGACAAACAGCAGAAAGGCGGCGCCATTGCCCCATTCCAGCCAGGGAATTTCGAGCAGCGGGATGCCAAACATGAACAGCACGTCAAAGAAGCACCATTTCAGGCACAGCCAGAGCGACTCATCGTCCTCGACTGCCAAGGTGTAGAAGTCGTATGTGCGATATGCCCAGAGGGCGACGTAAAGGGCGAAGACGTAGAAGCGCTGCTGGGCGGGATCGAGGATGTCGGAAGGAATCAGCGGCCCTGAGCTGGACTGTGGCGGAGCCTTGGGCAAGTCTGGCAGTGGCGACCGTACGTTTGGTCGTGGTGTGGTGCCATTTGGGCTCTGCAGGCCAGGGGATCGATTTGTGTTCGCCGGTGTTGATGGGAAGCCGCCCACGCCTCTCCGGACCAGCGGTGTGCCGCTCATCGCACCCAAGAGTGTAATGTTTTTGCTGCTATATCGTGTTCATCGGCTGGGAGAAGCCGTGAGATGGAAGGTTGGCCAGGTTTGCCGGTGGAGCGCCGCGTTCTTTGAGAGACGTGATAGTAAAACAAACATTTGCTTGAAGCGTACGCGACGGGTCGCGACAAGGATGCGGGCTGCTTTGGCTGTGTGACCAATCAGAGCAGGATTACGCCGAGCTCGACGTCACGTGCTGTATCTCCAACAAGTTGACCTAACGTTTCTCTCGACTTGCTTTCACCTTCACCGGCTTTACCAACGCTGGCCGTCTCACTGTATGACAACTTATTTGCTATTGTTCGAGTCGCACAATAACGGTTCCATAGGCGAGATGTGCATATCTTCCGTCATCATGCCCATCTACTTTCCTTTCCTCCAACCTCCAAACATACACATGTACACGAACCGTTCCAACTTCAGCCTACAAGCACCTTGAAATTTCCGCTTGGATTCAATCTACCGCCATGCTAAATCAGACTCACCACGAATCCAGCGCTGGTGCTGACGTCAACGAGGATACCATGTACGAGCAAACTAAAGAACAAGCCACCACCAGCAATACGCTAGCAAACTTCGCCAGCGATGCTGTCTACTCAAGTGCTAGGAAAATTACAGATTCCTGTGCATCTAAAATAGCCAACAGTTCCACCCCTCCAAATGCTAGGAAGCGAGGTCTTCCTGAGCCCTCTATAGAATGCGAACCCAGCAACAAAAAATATAAAGACTCTCCATCGCCCTCATCCAACGGCCTGTCAATAGCACCACGCTTCCCAAGCCCATCAGACATGCCAGCAACTGCCTTCGACAAAGAGACCTGGCAGGGATTCTGCGACATTGAAAGTGAGCCCTCCTGCTTCAGTGTCATCCTCCGCGAGATGGGCGTTCAGGCCGTTACCGTCCGGGAAGTTTTCAGCATGGACCAAGACTTCATCCTCGAAAACATTCCGCAGCCAATCTACGGTTTTATTCTACTATTCCACTACCGTGAGTTTGGCAACGACAACCAGGCCGATGAGTGTCCCAAGGACATGTGGTTTGCGAACCAACTACCAGCTCAGAATAGCTGTGCTACGCTTGCTATGATCAACATCCTCATGAATCAGAGTGACGAGGCCGTCATCGGCGAGCACCTAGAGCAGTTCAAAGACTTCACCAATGAGTTTACTCCATACCAGCGCGGTGAGGCGTTTGCCAGCTTTGACTTTGTCAAGAAGATCCACAACTCATTCGCCAAGAAGATGGACATTCTAGAAGGCGACAAGCATCTCAGCTACAAGGTCAAACGCGCTGAGCGTCTCAAGGCTCAAAAAGCTGCTGAGAAGACAAAGCAGAGTAAGAGAAGCATCAAATCCCGGCGTTCGTCTGCCGATTCGGTAGCGACACAAGACAGTTCGGAGAGTGTCGAGAGTAACGCACACCATTACATCGCCTTCGTGCCCATCGGCAAACAAGTCTGGAAACTAGATGGCCTGGACAAGCAGCCGACTTGTGTCGGGTCCTTTGATCCAGAAAATGGAGAGACATGGCTAGGATCGGCATGCGGCACCATCTCCGCGCTCATGGCTGCTGGCGACGACGACTACGGCGTCATCGCTCTAACACAATCACCGCTACGCTCCCTGCGTAATCGCGCCGGTCTAACCATCAACACCATCACACACGTTGATGCGCAGCTCGACCATCTCTCGACCATCAGTACATCTCCCGACTGGCACCAACTCGTTGACGAAGACGAGCAGCCACCTAGTCCGCGCATGCTGGGCGTCGAGGAACATGTCGTCGCCAACCCGGTCCAAGACAATCTGAAGGCTACAATCGCAAAGGAGGATGTGCAGCAACTCCTTGTTCGTCGCAGGCAACTACTCGTACAAGCCACCGAGTTGGCGACAAAAATCATGGTGGAGATGCAGAATGAGGCAGAAGAGGATGAAAAGGCTACACAGCGGCGCTATGACTGTGGGCCTGTCATCAAGAGATGGCTGGAGATGCTCGCCGAGAATGGGTTTTTGGAGGAGAACCTGGAAAGGTTCATGCCAGGCAAAGGAAAGAAGTAGATGAGGGGGGTCCTGGGTGGGCAAGGAAAACTCGGGGGTGATATCGAGCATCCCGAGAGGAGGTGATGGGTATGTCAAGGACTACAGGGTCATGAATCAGCTTTATGTCTATTGAGATAGATATCTGAACCACATTAGAGTTAGATATCAGCTTTGGGTTCCTTGGGAGACAAGAGACGGTGGACTGACAGGTATAGCATATTGGAGAGTGGTGAATTCATATCATCTGATCCATGTTCCTTAAAGCTTGCTCTCATCCCTACCACACCCCCTAATCTAATCATGAGGATACTCATCTCTGACATTACTAACAAAACAATGCTTTGCATCATCCCATCTTTTGAAGTGGCGCCCCGCAAGTTTCAAGAGCGCTTCTGAAGGACGGACATTCTCGTTTACAGGTTGTATGTTTTCCGCAGCGACATATCGGACGGACTTGTCGCAGACACTACAACAGTATTACGTTAGCTTTGCTGAACCCAGCATAGCAGCCAGTCCGAGTGGGAACAAGGAGAACGACTTACAGTACATGATAGAAAGCCTGATTTCTACCATTCGGCAAACTATCAACGTGCATGTTCTGAATCCAATCTTCATTTGCATCGCAGACTACATCCCAGCCTGTTATGACGCCCTCGTACCCGTACCTCTTGTGCTGGAATAGTTGGCCAACTTTGAACGTGACATTGCGCGTGCGCTGGGACCGGGTGACGACAGGTTTGCGCATGGCATCTACTTGGTGCATACTCTGTACGAATTGCAGCAACCGATGGCCTTCCGGCTGATTATAGAACATGGGGATGACGTAGCGTGACAGCAAAGTCACGTCCCACGGGTAGTGTACTTGGAAATGCTCAAGTAGGTAAGGTAGGTATTGACGCCGACGAGTAGCCGTGTGGCCTAGGTTTGAGGTGTCGTCGGATGGCCCGAGGAGCAGCATGGCCCATATAGTTGCATAGAAGGCATTGTCCATGTCTGGGTATGAGTTCATCCATGAAGCCTGGATGCGACCCATTCCAGCTTCCGTTTCACGGATCATCTGTACAGAGTTCATAATGTTGCGTGCCGTGCGGAGCACCATTTCTCTTGTCGTGGTGTCACTGAGGAAGCTTTGGTGTTCGCTACTGGGGACACCCATGTCTCGCAGTGTGCGCTGTAGATCCCCTTGACGTACCTCGGATGTGGAGCGGAATGGATCCAAGTACATATACTCTAGTTCTGTCGAGCTGGTAGGCCTGTATTCGCCGTTGAGGTTATAGTTTTTGGGTGCGTAAACTAGTGTGTAGACGTGAAAGAGGAAGCCACAGGGGCGTGCATCAAGGCCAACTCGTTGGGCGACTGCGCAGTATATCGCGACTGAGATGAGTGGAAGCGACTCATGAGCCGCGGAGCGCAAGACGAGTCCAATGAAGGAATTCTTCAGGGCGCGATATGACCTGTCGGGCACACCGTTGAAGCCCCGTTCCCGGAGATATGAGGCTAATGTCGAAGCCTGTGTTCGCGGACTCCAGTCACGAAAGAAGGGGTATTCTTCTAGCAATCCGTTGGCAAGTGCACTGATATCCTCGGCGACAACATCGACGTCCACGTCTTCCCCGACTCTTGCGAAGACATCGTATGCGCCTAGAGCGCGTTCAATCGGCACCTGTTTACCGGCATGCAGATTTGACCACAGCTTGATTGCAACTTCCCGATGTATGCGCTCCAGCACGGCATTGGCGTAGTACCTTCTCGCCAGAACGTCCTCGGCGTCGTCTGGACATGCGCATTCCTTCAGTAGGGCCTCTTTCGCGTCGTATCCAAAGTCGGCTATGTCGTTGATGTACCGTATGCGCTCCTGCTGGGTCGCCACAACGTGATTCAGTAGATACCGTGTATGGCGCCCAATCTTGTGCTTCCATATATAGAGAGCGCGCCAGTCGACATCTGATAATGGACCCGCAAGCTTGGCGGCGATGTTGTGGCGAGAATCCCATGTCTTGAATTGCGACTTGCAGAGGTGCCGCCACACAATAGGCGCATCCGTGGTGAGGCGCTTGATGAACTTGTTGGTCTGCGAAACGGATACGAGGGAGCGAGGGTCGAGATTGAGGAAGATGGCTTCAAGAATCTCCGTCGGGAGATCTGTGAAGGAGGGGCGCTGCATCATGGGCGCGAGGACGCTCAAACTCTGCTCGGGTGAATCAGATTGGCGGTTGCGAGGGGGGTTTGCAGTCGTAAGGAGCAGCGCTTCCTGATTGTTCGATAGTGGTCGCGGGTGGCTCAGCTGCGCTGACTGCAAGCCAACCTGCATGATTCAATCCATGCGTTTACCCGTGATGGATTGCGTCAATGCCTGAGCCAATGATGATGGCATCGTTCGCTTATCAACCGGCCTCGGCATCCCGGCCGCGACGATACTGCACCTCCAACGCCTGCGCCTGCGCCTGTGCCTGCGACTGTGCCTGTGCACTACCACGACCTGCCACGGTGCATTGTGTAGCTTACTAAGACATACCCACCATGGCCCTGTCTCGACCACGATGGAATCGGACTAAATATGTTCGTATAGCGACTTGGGTCACAGCCAGCTAGGTTCTTGCCGGAGAGGCTAGTCCGCTCGTAAATTCTTTCGAGCCAATGTCCCGACGACATGGTACTCCGTAGCCGCCTGGGGATAATGACGGAGTGCATTGGAGCAACTTGCATATTCACATGTCCATGTCCATGCTGTCCAAGTTGTATGCGGCTGCAGGGCTCGCCATCACTCTCCATGGCCATGCTCGCACAACGCCGGCAGCGAGCGGAAATGACGCTCCGCCGACGAGAAGCCTCCGGACCTCTTGTGAACCAAAGCTGTATGTACTTGGACGCAATGTACGCCAGCCGCCCAGACAAGCCCGGGGTCACGCAGATTTCCTGAGATGACGGTCCACATTTGGTCCGGATAGTCCGCATAACCGTTCCGAAGCTCGCTCGTCCTCCGCGAAGGTTCTGCTCCATGAGGCCCGCCGGATCTGCAGCCACAGTTGATGTCACTGCATGCCGCACCGCCGCATCGCATAGGCAAGATGACGCCCTAGAATCGGGCATTTTTAATCTTACCCTTAGCACTCTCCTCCTTTCCTCTTGGTGTTTCTACGCCTTTGCTGCTTGTATCGTACATAGCCCACCATGGCGGACCTGACCAGAGTTGAGTCGATGCAGTATCCCGCGGGGCATCTCTCCCATCTTTCCGACCACCAGCAGGCCCAGCTTGCCGAGTTCAAGGACATATGCCGCGATGCAGGCTACTACACGCCTGCGAATGGCGCAAAGTCGGCTAGCCATGACGACGAGACGATGCTGTATGCGCGCAACACGAGCACTATTTCGATATCAACGAGACACTGACTGCTTATAGCCGCTACCTACGCGCCCGTCGTTTTGTCCCTCGCGAGGCCTTCAAGCAGTTCAAAGACACGGAAGATTGGCGGAAAGAGAACAAACTGAATGAAATCTTCAATACCATCGATATCGAAGAGTATGAGCAAACGCGCCGCTTGGTAGAGAGTCCTGCAACCATGCGCTGTCATCCTGTCTGACAGCCTCACGTAGTACCCGCAATGGCTTGGCCGACGCGACAAGCGCGGCATTCCTCTCTTCTTGTTCGAGGTCGCTCCCCTCAACTCCAAGAACATTGCCGCTTACGAAAAGCAACTCGCAAATTCAAAGACCACAATACCCAATGTCGCTAACAAGAATACCCGCCTATTCGCCCTGTATGAGTCGCTCACTAATTTCTACACGCCCTTGTGCTCCATGGTTCCCCGCAGCTATCCAGAGACTCCCGTCTCCCAGAGTAACAACATTGTGGACATCAGTGGTGTTGGCTTGAAACAATTCTGGAACCTCAAGGGACACATGCAGGACGCATCAGTCCTGGCCACAGCACACTATCCAGAGACGCTCGACCGTATCTTTGTATGTCGCTGGCTTCAGTCACTGGAGAGGGACAGGTGCTGACCATGTTGTAGATTGTCGGCGCACCAAGTTTCTTCCCGACTGTCTGGGGCTGGGTCAAGCGTTGGTTTGATCCAATCACCGTCTCCAAAATCTTCATTCTCTCCCCGCAGAACGTCTACTCGACACTGTCCGCATACATCGATCACGACAATATTCCCAAGAAATACGGCGGCGGTCTCGATTTCGAATGGGGGCAGTTGCCCAACCTTGAACCGACCATCGAAGCGCAGATAAAATGGGAAAATCCCAATACCGAGAACGGACGCAAGACGTTCCCCATTGGCCCACTGAAATGGGAAGAAGGACCTGATGGGGAGATGCAAGCTTGGGGTATTGGCAGCGAGAACGGAGCACAAAGGCGAAAGCTAATCTTCACCATCCCGAAGCCCGTGGGTTACAAACGAGGGGAGCCGATACCCCCTACACCTATAGCTCAGATTGGCGACCCTCTCACGACCGCGGGAACAGCCACACATCCTCCCGACACCGATGATGTAGACATCGACACCCCTCCCTCCGACACCGAGTCGCGCCCTTCCACGACCTCGCCACCGGCCTCAGTGACCCTGCCTATCCGCGCAGGAACATCAGAAGCGAGATATGAGCAACAAAACCAGACTCACGCATCAGGGCAGCTCGCAGATGGGACACCAGATGCTGCAGTTGTCGACCATGGACATGGAGACAAGACTGTGACAATGGAGCCCAATACAATTGGCCAGGCGCCGAAAGAGGTACCGCTCCCCAATCGTGAAGAACCCGCAGCCCCGGGTTATCTAGACCAAGCTAAACAAGCCGCTGCATCAGCCTCAGCTATAGTCACATCGAGTGCCACTTCCGCTGCCGAAGCCGTTGCTGGTGTGGTCGGAGCAAATAAGAAGGATGAGCAGACACAAGAGCCTGTCAGAATGAAAAGCTCGGAAGAACAGGAGATGGATCGAAAAATTGACGCGACAAGCGCCAAGGACGTCGAAGCATTCTTGAGGGCGCAGACGGCCAGTGGGGGCCACAAGGACAGTCAAGACACCGCGCCCTGAATATCATGGCATGGTCTGTAAGCACTCGCGTGAGGCAGAAGTAGAGTAGATGTAATTCTTGATACCACACTTTTCGTCTGTACACTATTACTCAAGCATGAACGACAGTCGGCGTCTCTGCAAAGAAGCACAGCAGCTGAAGATTGAGAGCTGACGCCTATCCATAGATACTGGCATTCGAAGATACTACGGTCACATGATCTGCACCTCGCACCTTACCCCACATGCCCCACATGCACTACAATCGGCATGCTTTACATGGAAGAGTAGAAGAAAAGGTAAACCCACCAACAGACTATCATTCCGGACCGCCATACGCCACCAGACTCGGTCTCTATGCAACAGCAAATAATGGCATCACACTCCAACTATCCCTCGGGTCCATACGAAGTAGGCAAACACATCATACCCCCTTCCCGTCCCATTTCCCCAGCAACTGCCTCGTACCAGCTCAATCACCTCATGCTGCGTATCAAAGATGTCCAAAGAAGCCTACGGTTCTACTGTGATTGTCTGGGCATGCACGTAGTCTTCATCTTCAATGCTGGCCCATGGACCATTTACTACCTTGGACCCAGAGATGTCGGTACGTGTTGTAATCTCATGAGCCCCCCGCTCCCCCCTCCTCGCTCACATTGGTATACTGATCCACACAAAACAATGGTAAAGACATGGCTAGTCTGGGAACATCAAAAGGCTTATTGGAATTGTATCATATCCCATCAGATGCTTCTACGCCATACGCTTCCGGTAACGACTATTCCGTACCCAGCGGCGTGGGCTTCGGACACGTAGGATTTACTGTTCCTGATGTTGCTGACGCTCTGAGTCGTATCGAGAGCTTTGGGTTTGAAGTCGCCAAGCCACTCGATGAGGCGGGAGTGGAGCAGATGGGGCTGCCGGATGAGGTGGTGCAGGGTAGATGTGGGCATGTAGCTGAGGGGTATAAACATGTCTTTAGGCAGCTGGCGTTTGTAAAGGATCCAGATGTAAGTTGTACTCATTCTAGACGTTGGCGGGCGAGGGTAATCTAGAAGCTAACATGTCGGGTTAGGGATATTGGGTTGAACTTGTACCGCAGGTCGTGAAACCTGCAGGTAGTTGAGGCTGAAGACATGTGTGTTGGCTAGCTCGAGCCAATAGGATCTGTTTCGTCCTCCAAGTCCTGGCATGTAGACGGGTATCTTTCCAGACTTCAACTACGTGAACGTATGCTGTGACGTCTCTAGGCGAGTTGGTTTGAACTATCAACAGTATCGCTTATGCCTGCCTCATCCTGCCCTGCACAAACTCTGGGTTTCTCGCAAGAACATCCTGATTGATTTGAATTGTACATGGCCTCGGGACTAGTGCCAGCTATAAGCTTTGCCGTTTTCCCGCAAAAGCTATTGAGTATAAGCTACGGTTTGCAAATCGAATGTCGTTGGCACATTGGGAACCTGTTCGAAAAAATATCGTCTTTGTAAGCCAGCACGTACCCAAGTGAAGATTGTCTGCATAAGCTTAGTGGTAGGTGCGTTGCAAAAAGAAAAGAGAAAAAGGAACTACCCTTCACCACATCTCTCTCCGTCCGACGATCGTAAGTGCAAAAAAATCAGACGACTCTGTAACAGAGCCATTGGATAGAGCGGTTGCGACATTGACAAGATTCGAACTTGCGAGGCCGAAGCCATTAGATGACATGAATGAGTAATTCAAGTCTAACCCATTAACCACTCTGGCACAATGTCAGATAATTGGATGAAAGAGAATTGATTTAATGTGTATATATAGTAGTTATTGTCTTCATGGTAGAGTGATGGATGAGAATTCATACTGGTGGACTAACATGTGGAACAGGTTGGTTATGTGGGGCACCTACGGCGGCCTAAAGCTCTGTGGCGCTTAATGAAATTCCGTCACCAGTCAACTAAAGACTAGGCTTGCCGCTCAACGACCCCAAGTTATCCTGCCCAACCTTTCCCTCCTGCTTTAGCTTGTCTAAAATCTGTCGTATTCCCCTCTCAGCCGGCTCCCAAAGATTCTCTGGATAGTCTTTATATATGATTTTGACGATATCCATCGAGCCCATCTCACCTCCCTTGTTCCCCGCCAGTACATTCAGCACTTGCTGTTCGCGCTGTTTTCTGTGCGTGATGTACTCTGCTATCTTCCCCGGCCCATCTGCAACAACCGGCCCATGACCCGGATATGCGCGACCCTTGAACTGCTTCGACATAGTGTCTAGGCTTTTCATGTATGCCGACAAGTCCTCAAATACCGCCGTCCCCTGTCCTAGCACATTATCCGCTGTGAACATGGCATCTTCTTCTTCTACCACAAAGGCCATGTGATCAGTAGTGTGTCCGGGACAGTGGAACGCACGCAAGGTCGCGCCTTCAGTCTCAAACCTCTGCCCCTCGTTTATCGGGAGCCAGCCATCCTGTGGCTCGTTTTTGTAGACTTTGGTATTCGGCAAGTGCGCGAGAAGGTCGGAAACGCCCCCTATGTGGTCGTGGTGCCAGTGCGTGAGAAGGACTTTGTCGATGGTGATGTTCTCGGAGGAAAGGAGAGACTTGATAGAGGCTATCCACTGGGGCCTACCCTCGCCGCTATCGATGAGGATGCGTGACGGGCCGCAGCCAACGATGTACGTGTTTGTACCTGCATCACTTAACCTAACGATGAGTGAGAGGGCAAAATGCGCAAACCTTGCAGCGTGAACTTGAAGTTTGTCAGGACACGCTCTGTATTCAATCGGCAACGGCGCTCACCTTGCTCGGATTGCCACCAAGAACTCGTATCACCCGATCGCTCAATTTCTCAATTTCTGGGAGTGGTACCAGAGCTTCTACCATTTTTGCATACAGTCGACGTGAGGTGAAAGTTGACAAAAGGTATGGGAGTCGTGCGCGCATGATTGCTCTTCCCTAGGTTGTAGCGCCTCTGACTTACCGAGGCATGTCGGTTATCGATAGTCAACAGGTGGGATGCGACTCAAACGAACTATGACTGTTCAGGAACACATTGAGAAACCGAATTTGCGAAAAGGCGACATGGCTCCAGTCGAGGATGACGATGAGATACCGTGAGTAACTAGAATGCACTGTATCGCAAATGCTAAATAGTAAAGACAGCTCTCTGGCGACGCTCTGGCTGCGCTGAAAGAGTTTTACGGCGAGCGGGATGCACGACAGAAGCAGTTTGAAGAGCTAAAAGGCAAGGCTGAAGATGAGTTTGAAGGAAAACTGTCAATGGATGCGTTCACTGAGGACTGGAATGCAAGTCAGTTTTGGTACAGCGATGAGACTGCTACCGTACTTGCACGCCAGCTGTTGGATGGCGCGACGGATGAGACATGTATCGCGGTTGTATCTGCACCGAGTGCATTTGTCCAGCTAAAGAACTTGCTTGTAAGTGACATGGGGAATAAGAAGCATGTCATACTAAAACGACGCAGAATTCGGGAGAAGTCAAATGCCGGCCACAGATCAAGTTGCTGGAGTTTGACGACCGTTTCGCAGTCTTCAAAGAATTCGTCCGGTATGACTTTGAGAAGGCAATTCAGTTACCGGTCGAGATGAAGGCTTCATTCGATGTAATCATTTGCGATCCACCCTTTCTCAGCCAAGACTGTCAAACCAAAGGCATGTTTCCCAGTGAGCCACCAAACCCGGAAAATTACGCGCTAACCATGCACAGCTGCTCTGACTGTACGATGGCTGGCTAAGTCGTGGACACAAGACTCTTTGCGCCTAATTGTGTGTACTGGAGAGCGCATGGAGAGTCTGGTTACCGACAAGCTTTATGGCAAAGTAGGCACAAACACTACAGACTATGAGATCAAACATGCGAAAGGGTTGAGCAACGAGTTCCGATGTTATGCGAACTTTGAGTGTGCGGCGTGGAAGTGGACAAACTCATGACCCACATGGAGATGCATGCAGGCGCAAGGAGAAGAGCGTGTTGGGAAAAGTATACCAGCTTAGAGTCATACTGAGATCAAGTCAATTGACAAGCGTACTCAAATGGATGACCTCGGGGTACTACATAAGCGAAGCTGTCGAGACAGCTAAACCCCCACATTCCGTAAGCCGACCCCACCTCGTCCTGAAGCTTCACCCTGCGTCATCCTCTTTACTTCCGAGGTCCCCCGATCCAGACTACCGTTCAGCCAACCAACATTCCCATCCACGAGTACTGCAATGGCCTCTACATGCATTTTCTGCAAGATCATCAAGGGCAAGTTGCACCCGGACCAGCTCAACATGGCATGCTGACAAGTTGCTGCAGGGGAAATTCCCTCGATGAAGATCTTCGAAAGCACCAAGACGCTTGCATTCCTTGATATCGGACCATTGAGCAAGGGACACAGTGTATGTGCTGCTGTTTGATACGTAGCTGCATATGCAGGAGCTGATGGCGGCCAGCTCATCATTCCCAAATTCCACGGCGCAAAGCTCCACGATATACCCGATGACCAGCTCGCCGAAGTCTTATCCGTCACAAAACGTATCGCTATCGCGCAAAACCTAGACAACTACAACATCCTGCAGAACAATGGCGGGATCGCACACCAGGAAGTGGACCATGTGCATTTCCACTTGATCCCGAAGCCGAATAAGGAAGAAGGGCTGGGAGTTCACTGGCCGACAAAGTCAATGGATAAGGAAGAGCTGAGCAAGTTGCTAGAGGACATCAAGAGTAAGATGTAGGGGTAATGTCAGTAAGCAAGTGGAATGGATTGGATGGCCATGTTCCAAGTATAGCATGTTAGCTAGAATTGTATCCCAGGGCACCCGAAGGTTCCTATCCTTCTCAATCACTCTCCCCTGAAGGCAGGTTTTCTCTTCTCCCTAAAGGCACGTAATGCCTCATCCCGATCCTTGGTCTTGACTACAATCTCGTATGCAGCGTTCTCGGCCTGCTCTCCCAATGCACATCCCTCGACGGCCGCCAGCGCAGCCTTGATTGCTATCGGACCACCCTCACATATCTCTCTCGCCAACCTTATTGCCTCGTTCAGCACCTTCTTCCGCGCACCGCCTTCTTGCTGTACTTGCTCCTCAGACACCTCGACCAACCGGTCGCAAAGGCCGAGAAAGTAGGCTTCTGGTGCTGCGACGCGTCGACCTGTGAGGATCAAGTCTCTTGCGCGAGAGAGACCAATCAAGGCGGGCAGACGATATGTTCCTCCTGCGCCAGGGATGATTGCGAGTCGTGTTTCGGGAAGGGCGACGGTAGTGGACGAGGCGAAGACGCGCATGTGCGTCGTGAGGGCTAGTTCGAGGCCACCGCCAAATGCGGGGGCTGCGAGTGCAGAGATGGTGGGGACTGGGAGTTGGGAAATGGATGCAAACGTGCCGCGTAGCGAAGTGAGGAAGTTTGCCGTGCTGCACTTGCTTGTTAGTCGGGCCTCTCCCCGAGCTGGGTGGGTTTTTTTTATAGTTGCACCCACTCTTCTGGCGAGAAGCTGACTCTCTCCTTCAAGTCCGCGCCTGCACAAAAACTCGAATCCACGTCACTCGCCAGTATCAAGGCCCTCGTCGACCCATTGTCTCCTTCATCGAGGATGCTGTTGACCTGGTGGCTTAGCTCCGCAAGCAATTGCCGTGATATCGCATTACGTGTGGCTGGTCTGTTTAGGGAGAGGATCCGTATGCTTCCGCAGTTCGGTGCGGGCACGTTTGTGACGTTTATCGCCGGCGCTTCTGCGGTTGCGTAGGTGCGCACGTGGAGGGCGTGATGAAGGACGCGGCGTGTTGGGCGAAGAAGCAGCATGGTGATGGCGTCCAAGACGAAATGTTATACCACGAAGATGGACCTATAATTTCTTCTTCTTAAGTTATGCCAGATTGAGCCACGTTTGAACGTTTGAATGCTTGATTGTCACTGTTGGACGGGCCGGAGTTCGTTCGTCTCAGACTTCCATGAGCCGTGGACCGCAATTAGCCGGGGCCACTTTTCGCTGGGGAACGACGGAGAACAGACGACATGCAATCAGACAGCCCTTTCGGTACGAGCAGCAATCTCTGTTCGCCCAACTTCACAGCATCACCTTGTATTCACACAGCCAAGCATATTGGCCAATAATCCACGTGGTGATCTTGATGCGCTGTACTCAGAGAGAAGAAGACTGGTCGTTTCTCGCCCGTCACCAAGCCCTCAAGACATGCGACCAGGATGCAAGAAACGTCGCCGAAACGTCAATCTAGCTGCACTCATGCGTACGGAAGTAGGCAACCATGTACCTATTCCGGGACATGTCATTGTCATCTGTCACACATCTTATTAGACACATCATGCCTTCACGTTTCACTTGCCAGCAATCACGCAACAGCGCTTTCGTCCATCACCCAGCCACACGCACTATACCGACACGAATATTGCGCAGCGGCAATACGAGTGGGCTTGTACATATCTGTCGGAACTTTGAGTTTTCGGCAGTTCAGTGCAACCTTCTTCGTACTAGTAGTGGCATTGCTACCAAGCTAGGTATGGTAGAGCCGCTACTGAGAACCACCACTTTAATGGTCTTGACACCACCTCAATCGTATGCTGGGAATAAGTTGGCCAGCCTTGGTTCATTTGTGCCGACAGCTTATCTCGGTAGTATGATAATCTCGTCATAGACTGTGTGCACCCCAGGCTTGTGGAAGATCCGGCTCCCAACTTGGCTTGGGCTAGGGCTAACATCTTGAGATAAGCTTCAACCGGTGTTCGAAGGTTTAATCATACATGATCAAGTAGACAGCTTTAAGAACGGCACTACACAGTTCAAAGTCATCAAATAACCCTCTGTGTCAACCACAATGTACAACTCAACGTCGCAATCATCAGCTCAACCGCTCGCTCGCTCAACAACACAGAACATGACTACAGCAGACTGCCTTCTCAGTCTTAGCTGTCGGTACGGCATACCTAGAAAGCCCGAGCCCTACGTTTAAGGCTCGGTGCACGGTGGTGATGTGAAACCCCCGTTCGACTGACCCCGGACGCATTAAAAGCCCGAAGTAGCCACGTTCCTTGAGACACACTCATGCACCATTTATTTCATGGTGTTTGATTGGATCGACGTACGGGGATTTCTCATATTCAGACCCTAATTCATCGTGGGCCCTGCACGCTATCCAGTAGCTGCTCCAGGATCGCTCTTAGCGGCTCCCACCCGCATTCTTAGCTCATGAGACAATCGTCCGGGGATTCTACCACGGCACTCAGTTAATCTAGCATTCGGCGCGCACTCTTCGCCTTTTCCAGGGCTGCTGCGCTATTTCCCATGAGGCAGTTGCGAGAGCATGATACCTGGGGGCTCTACAGGTCTCGTGCCCCTTGGGTGGGGTTTCGCCTCTGGCACACTCGTTACAGGGAACCTGAGCCGTCGTTCGTCGCGACTAGGACAAGGAATCCGAGCATATGCTATCCGTCTTGTCGCCGCTAAAGTCTCAAGATCCAAGTCAATACGCAAGAGTTGGCAGCAAGACGCGGGATGGCTACCTAGATCGCTGTTGCTAGTAATTTGTCATTGTACAAGATCTAGCGCTTTCGCTGGCTTCTTGCCTACTCATGCGACATGCTTCCTACAGATAGAGTGAATCTCCTCTAGGCCAACTGCTGTATCTACATGCCCACTCCAAAATGGCTTACGACGGACAGGTCCTAATTCCCACACTCACTGGCAGTCTTCTTTCTTGTTTTGCCAGCGCTTGTGTCCTCATATCGTACATTGTATACGCAAAACAACAACAGTCCTTCCGGCACGCCCTTGTTCTGAATCTTTCCTTAGCCGGTAGGGGGTCCAGTCAAAACACGACAAGTTCGAGCTAACAATCGCTCCAGAGTTTATCAATTCGCTGAACAACTCAGTATCGGGCATCTATGTTTTGACCCATGGCAAGACCACGCCGGGCTTGGCCTGTACCATCAATGGGTGGGTGGGGCAGTGGTCGGTACAGGTAAGTGACATCATGCTGTGCTTCTGATGCCAGACCTACTCACTAATCATGTTCAGGCCGCCGACTTCTCTATCCTTGCCATCGCCATCATCACACTCCTGACCATCACACGGACAACGTACATGCCTGATGCCAGCCTTGTCAAGAAGATTCTTATCTGCGCCTCTGTATGGTTTGTCCCTACAACCACAGGTAAGTCTTTAAAGGTTTGAAAAAAAACACCAGCAGCGCTGATCCGAATCTGCAGCATCTATAGCGGCAGGCTTGAACCAATTGAAACCTGTTAGCGGCAACTGGTGTTGGATATCGGGCGAAGAGACCGAACTACGCTACGCACTCGGCCACGCATGGCGCTTCACCATCATCATTGCCACTATTGGGATCTATGTATACATCTGGATATACATGGGCAGGCACTACAAGACGTTGAGCCTTGCCACGACCGGACAGTCGTACAGCCATCAAAGCTCCGCCCAGCGTCGGGAATTTCGCCAAGATGACGCCTTCGAGTTAAGGGACGAACCACAGATTGAGTTGCGTCAGATACACGTCAAATATCAAGTCGCAGTCAAGCATTCGGATGAAGAACAGGCTGAACCACCGTCGCCGGATCTGGAAGCAAACGACTGCCAAAAATGTGGAACGACCGTGTCCGTAACATCGGACACTGGTCCATACTCAAAGGACAAATTAGGTACGTCCTCTTATCCTCGCGCTCGTGCCATGGCGATTTTTGTGTTCACACTGGAAACCCATCGCTACTATTTGTTGTTGTTGTTGTCGTTGTCTCAATGCTAACCCACTTTAGCAGACAAGTTGGATGCTCTATGTTCTCCGAAACAAAGTATAGCCATAGCAGAGCCACGAGCGGCGATGCATGCAAGGAATGCCAGCCGAGTTTCCAGTAAATCACGCAACGTCGAGCGTGAAATCAAGAGGATGCTGCTTCTAAATGCGTATCCAATACTATACATTATTCTTTGGACGCCTGGTATGCTAAACCGCTTGGTAGAGGCGGCAGGACACAAGAGCAGAACCTTGAGCATTATGCAATGTACAACACAGTACATTGGACTCGCTAATGCCATAACCTACGGGTTCAACAAACATCTTCGAAAACTAGTAGTAAAAGACTTGAATAGGTTATTCAGAAGAAAATAAAGAGAAGAAAAAAGATACATAACGAATTTAAGAGATAACGACTTGTAATATTTGTTCTTCTAGTCTATTTTTTGCAATGAACATAGAATTATTATCCATCACCTGCCTGCAAGAATTCGAATCTGACATCCTTTAGTAGCTCTAGATTTTTTTTCAAAATGCCATAGCTGTCAGGATCCAGCCTATTATGCGCCATCCTAGGCTATATAGACCCAGAATGAGCTACTGTGCTCGGTAGCGATTCGTCTATCCAACGGAGACAATACATTGTTCCATACCGACCGACATATTTACATCCAGTATTATTATAACCTTGAATCTGACAATAGCTGCTCCAGAACACCGCATATCTCGGAAACTGGGCCATGGATTTCCTCTTCATCGATTGTTGAAAAAAAAGGAAAAAAAGGGAAAAAAGGAAGAATAGAGGAAATTTTTCTCTAGACTTGACCCAACTTTAAATCATTACAAACATTTATCGTATGACATCTCTTCGACTCATATGTCGTGCCCTGATCTCATCGATTTTCCCTTGTGTTGCATACCCACGTAGATATCCTCGTCACCGCAAGCCCCTCGCTCTCGCTCTCCTTCTCTTACAAACATTGCCTTGAGCTTAGAATCGTGCAACAGTGTATAGTAACTGATTACGTTATTGAAGACTTTCAGATTTCAAAACATAGATATTGTCATGTCACCTGTCAACATCGTTTTTGTATCTTTTTTGGGCTTGCCGAGTAGAGGCTTGTTACCCGTTTTGATTCTTTTTTTCTTTTTAGATTTATGATACTCCCTCATATAGCGTCAGAAAATTGTGTCACCTTGTAGCCAGCTTGGCTTCTGGACAATGACCTTTCGTCATGGTACCCCCCAACCGGTGCAACATCTAGCTTGATGTCTGATAGCAGCTTTGTGGATGGAAGACGAGTGTGTAGTCTGTTATCTGGAGCACTTGTACGTAACTTCGTTGTCCGCTTTCGCGCATGTTGACTTTTGCGTGCTTATGGAATTGTGATTGTGTTGTTTGTGCTGGAATCAATAAATCTAGGCTGATGATACCCAGTAGTAAAGAGGACGCGTAAGCTGAGGGAGGGGAAGTAAGACGCGGCGGTATTATTTACTGCGATTTGACACCTAATACGAGACAACAGCCGTAGTACCCGACAAACTTAAACATCGAACGACAACGTATAGACGTCTGCCAATGAGCGCCAGCCGTTTCAAGAACATAATGATGCCATTATTTTCCCCTTGTAGCAGGACATGTCTCGTAATAATGGCTGTGCAAGATTGCCCATGGGTCGACATCTATAAGATTGACATGACAGCCCAAGGAATACTAGTGACAGACCAGTGGGTAGACCATGAACTTGCTTTTTGGCGGATAATAAACATCCGTTCTGGCAGTCGTGACCCTCTCACTTGTACAGTAACAATCAACAACCTACCTCGACCCCACGCCAGCCGTAATGACCCTCCTCGACTTTTTTCAGCGTGTCACAACCTCTACAACGCTCGCCCTCTTCTACGGCTCTTCCGTCTTCTTCGCCATCTACGCAATCGTTCACACCTTCTTCATCCGCCGACTCCCCGCCAATGCCCCGCCTGAGGTCCACGACAACTACCCGATAACTGGCGCATGGGAGTTCTGGACACGACGATGGGACTGGTACAGACAACGCATAAGCCAGTCGAAGACGGGCAACTTCTCTTTCCATGCGGGGCCAAACACGGTGATCGCATTGTCAGGCGACAAGGGACGACAGCTATTCTTCGAATCGAAAGACCTGAACTTCAGAGAGGGCTACGCGGTGTTGTTTGGCCAGGCGCCTGCCGTAGATAGGCATGACGACGGTCATGGCAAGGACGATGATTTGGATAATCACTTCAACCGCCGTCTTACATGTCTGTTGAGGAACGAGCAGTTCCGTCGCAAGTTGCCTACCCTCATTTCCGATGTCCAGGAAACCATTGAGGCCATTCAGAGAGACCCCAGTGGCGTCATCAACCCCTTCGACAGCCTATACCGTGCTGTCTTTAGATTAACTATCCGTATAGTCGGCGCAGATGAGATCGCCGATGATCCAGAGGTGCTCGAGGAGACGCTGAAGCTGTTTGAGATGATTGACAACAGTGCGACTGCTACAGCGGTCATGTTTCCCAAATTCCCTTCACCTGCTGTCTTGAAACGAACATATGCTGGTGGACGTCTGTACTTCCTGATCGAGAACATTATCAAGAAGCGCACTGCAAGCGACGAGAAGCACGACGACGCGCTACAATATATGCTCGATCAAGGCGACCGGACGTTCAAGATTGTCGAATTCATCGTCGGCGCACTCTTCGCAGGCCTTCTCAACTCCGGCATCAACGCCGCATGGGTCATGTGCTACCTTGGCAGTTCTCCAGAATGGCTAGCTAAGACACAAGAAGAAGTGCGCAATACAGCAGCCAAGTACGCCCGGGATCCTAGCGCTCCACTGCGCTGTCAGCTCAATGATATCCCGCTGGAAGCTTGGGAAGCCGAGTTCCCTATCGTCGATATGTGCTTGCGTGATTCCATTCGCTTGAACGTACTTGGCACTGCATTGAGAAAGAACACTAGCGGTCGAGCTATACCTATCGGTGATGGCAAGGAGGTCATCCCTCCTGGAGCATTCGTCACATATGCTACTGGCGACATCCACCTTAATCCTGACGTGTATCCTAACCCATGCGAATGGGATCCGGCAAGGTATCTGCCAGATCGTGCCGAGGATAAAAAAAAGTGTCATGGCTTCATGGGTTGGGGAGCCGGTCGACATCCATGCCGTACGTATATAACTCATATATTAGATCTCATGACTGATGTGCTTATAGTCGGCATGCGCTTTGCAAAGCTGGAACAGAACCTCATCACCGCGTACTTTATCGCTTCGTTTGATTTCCATCTCTCGGATAAGAACGGCAACCGTATGCGTGATGCGCCGAGAATCGACTTCAATGGGCATTCAGCACACAAACCGAAGAACGCGCCGCACTTGAAGGTCACGCTGAAGGACAAGTAGAGAGCCAGTGAATGAGAGGAGGGTGAATCATGTCTTTATATTCAACATTGGCGCTGTCTGGGTTTTAGACAAGCTAGTTGTGTTATACATACAGCTTCAGTACAGTCACATTCGTAAAATCACTCCAGCTTACTTTGAGTTGTCCAGGATACTGTTCAAAGATTCACTTTGTTGAAGGCAATCCAGTGCGTAATGGCGGTTTTGGCTCAAAGTTCAATTCTGTCACCATCTCTTTGTGGAGTTTGACAGGGTGCATATATGCACCACTCCCCTTGGCGCCTTGTTGTAGTTATAGAGTAGCAGATCGCAACTAGCAGCGTGCGGTAAGCGTGAGTTTGGGAACCGGCACTTGCAGTGCGTGATGATTGAGTTTCTTTCGTAAAGGGCATGTGATGGTGCCTTGGGCTGTCCTTTCCAAGCGTAAGCTATCTAGGCTTGGAGTTATCGTGGTCGAAGAAATATATCACCACCCGCATTTCGGCATGGTTGCGAGTCGCGTGCGCTGTTGCCGATCCATGTGATACGGGATATGTCCGAAGTCCGTTGAAGAGCGGGGTGAGCTTTTGGGTTGCATAGCCAGCTCCTCCCCCGGCCTGGGCTTCGGATGTCTGGAATACAACGGGATGTTTGGTGGTGTAATTGCTATCGTCTGCTTGTAAATACAATGGTTAGTCGAGCACAGGGTGGTGATGTTTGGGATGATGCGCGCTTTCTCAACTCACCCAAGCTCGAGGCTACAGTAGGAAGTTTATGCAGGATATAGTATCCAATACGGTCACCAGACCAAGAGGATATAGTAGATTGTACGGCCCAGAATCTCTCGTGTTACCGTATTTCGAAATCAGCATGAAGGGTGCTGACCATATTCGTTCTCCATCTAGCTTTTCCCATGCGCTACTCGCGGAAAAAAATCATCAACAAGAACAGTAGGTTGTGCAATGACTTGGCTGCGCGGAGTTGCTTCTGTCCGTTCCGACAGCTGTTGTTGACGTAGGAAGGGTGCCCGCGGATGAGGCCGGTCAACTGCCAAGATATGACCTTTCCGAAAGCCGGCATGCCAGTGTCTCGTCTTGCTTGGCTGCCAAACGTCAGGATGCAGGTGGCGTTAGCGACAAAGGGCGAAACATTAGACCCATCCGCTTGTTGACTCGTTTCCAGGCTCTCGACTTCTCGCATGCTTGTATATTGGAAACTGCATAACACCCTTTGTTCGCGTTGAGGCGATCTTGTTTGTGCATCCCAGCGACATGTGGCTTTTCAACGTCTCCACCTTGTGCGGGTACTGTACCTAGGTACAGTACTAGTCGAACCGTGCATATCGTCTGTCGTCTGTGAAGCCAACCAATCAACATGGGCGTACGTTGCCATTCAAGGTTATCAATCAAACTCCCTTTTGGTTGGTCAAATCTCACAACGTACAACTCAACATCGCATTCCCCGGCTGGACGACGGCTCGCTCGCAAAACAACATAGCGCACGTTGCCAAGCATCGTTTCCGAAAAACAAAAGGGCGGCCCGCTCTTGTCAGACCATGGGCCTAGATAATGGTCGAAGCGCGCCGGGCTCCCGTTAACCAGTGTTCCTGTCGTGTCTGCTGCCGCCGCGGACCCTAACCGAAAAGTTCTGACAGAAAAATCATGCAGGAATGCCGGAAATTTCTTGGATCCCCTGTCCCGTGTAGAAACTAATCCGAGTCTAGGCGTCGTGTGGAGCGCAAGTGTTTGGCATGGCGAGGCTGAAACCCCATGTTTATTGCAAACCTTGGCCGTACTATGTAAAACTCGTCTATCGACCCGATCTTATTGGCTGCATGAGCACGTGTGTTCACCCGATATGGCTTGCATAGCTGTACAAGCGCTGCTACCCTTATTATAGCTTAGGAACCATATGTGCTAATGAAGGGACTACTACCAAGAGTCTTGGGACGCAAAGGAACATGAGAGAACCACAATTCCCCAGTGTTTGGTCGGACAAACCAATCTCCGTCCAAACAACTGACTGAGTCGAGCGCTGATGGCACAAGGTTGATGGCGGCACAGCGCTGAGAGCTATCGTGTATATAAGATGTTGAGCCCTTCACTCATAGTCCAGTATCTCACATCATCACGAGCATCTTACATTCACTTCTTTGCTTCTTTACCAGTCTTTCTTCACCACTCCTTCACTTCTTCACCACCCCTTCACTTCTCCAAAACATTCGTTGCTGCTCGGTCAGAATGAAGTTCTCTGCTCTTCTCATCTCCACTGTCGCCCAAGTGGCCACTGCCCACTACTTCTTCGACACCAACATCGTTGGCGGTGTCCAGCAGCCGGCTTACAAATACGTCCGCCAGTCGACTCGCCCGACCAAGTACAACCCGATCAAGTTCTCGAACGCCCCTACGGCTGACATCCGCGATGGATCGTTTGCTGATGGCCCCGATATTCGTTGCAACCAGGGTGCCTTCTCCTCTGCCGCAAAGACTCAGGTCTTGACTGTCAACGCCGGTGACGAGGTCCGCATGAAGCTGGCCGTTGGTGCCAAGATGGGCCACCCTGGTCCTGGCCTCGTTTACATGTCCAAGGCTCCTGCAGGTGTCCAAGCCTACGATGGATCTGGTGATTGGTTCAAGATCTACGAGGAGGGCGTCTGCGAGGGAGGTGATTTCACTTCTACCGCCTGGTGCGATTACAACAGGGACTTCATTGCTGCGAAGATCCCCAAGGATACTCCCAACGGAGAGTACCTGGTGCGCATGGAGCACATTGGTGTTCATCGCTCCCACGTCAACCAGCCAGAGCACTACGTCGGGTGCATGCAGGTCAAGGTCGTAGGCGGCGGTAGTGGTACCCCCGGTCCCCTCGTCAAGTTCCCTGGCGCATACAAGGCCACCGACCCCTATGCCAACTTCAGCATCTACAACGGCCGCAAGGCTTTCACCATGCCAGGACCTGCTGTCTGGAAGGGTGGAGCTACTACCAGCAACACCAGCCCCGCCGCTGCACCTGCCAAGGAAGAGGTCGCCACTGCCAAACCCACTACCATGGCCACTGTTTCCGCTCCTGCTGCCACCCCTGCTACTGGCTGTGCTGCTATGTACGCACAGTGCGGCGGACAAGGCTTCTCTGGAGCCAAGTGCTGCGCCGCGGGCTCTTGCAAGGCTATCAACACCTACTACTCCCAATGCAGCTAAATCATTCACTGGTTGTCGTAAAAGAGTCGATGGACTTGGGTTGAAGAGTTTCAACCACCCCCTTTCTTGGCTCTAGGGCCGCTGTACCTATCTTTTCTTCAAGGGCTTTCCGGGGACCTAGACTTTGCAAAAAGGACTAGTATCTTCCTGTATATACTCAAGGCTCCGTACCTTCTTGCTTCTATAGATTATACAATTTGTCGTTTCCATGATCCATCCCGATTGCTACAGTGACTTTCCGTCTTACACTCGAATTGATATCTTGACGCGCCATCTAATTGTCAGTGAAGACTTATGTAAAGGCGTCTTTAATATGCCGCTCATATTTCAACATCATCAAACAACACTCTGGGTCATCCTTACAGTGTACAACTCAATAAAATCATCAGCTCAACAGCTCGCTCGCAAAACAAGACAGATAATATTATGCCGCTAATAGAGTGAAGATGTGCAGCAACAGCGTCTCTCTCTCTCCACCAGACATGTTTGGCACAGTCTTGCCCCTGAGAGAAGACCGGGCACCAATGTGGATGCAGCCCTTGTGCCGCTTGCTTGGATAATCACTGTACTCTAAATCCTTTGTATCAACGTTCCGCGGCCCCTTATGTTAGCGCCGTCTGCTATTAATACGCTGGAGATTCAAAGGAGTCATGTTCGCGGAGATTAAAGCCCGTTTTGGTTGCGAACCGCTTCATACGTGCCGTGCCGCTTCTTCATTTTTTTCATCCTCTGTTCCTCTGACTCTTGTACGGGACATGTGGTACATGCAACCGGCTTCAACCATGTATTGCGCACTTGGTACGTGCCGTACTTTGCGCTGCCTTACACTTTGGAAGACACTTCTCGGTTGAGGTGTGGTGAGAAGGGGAGGGTCTTGCGGCGACGATGAGATTTGAATGGGTATGAACATAAGGAAAATCGATGAGTTCAGGGCGCGACAGATGAGTCGAATGGTCACATGACAGAAAATTTGGTTGGCGGAGATGCAGAGGCCGAGATCCAACTGGCTGATATCGTCATGTGGTTGTATGGCCGTAGATTGTGTGGTATCATAAAATGCCGGTGGAGGTCTGGTGATGTAAGGTAGTGCAGTTACTTGGAGGAGGTAGGACGACCAGTAGTTTTATTCTTCTTTTTTTTTGCAATTTACCGTTAGCATGCAGACCAGTCATGATATATGTTTTGCTCGTTTCTAGGAGTCCTTTATGGACTTGCTTAATTTCCTGTCATTGAAAATCAACGTCTTGTCCGATCCGATGAAGTAGGTAGGAAGCTATCGATTAGCACAATTACTCCACATGACTGTTACTGGTCGAGAGAGGCAGACTAAATTTATATTGTAGGTTCAGAGTATACCGCGCTTCTTTTACTTTCCCTGTTATATGAACGTACAACATGAGTATGTTATCAATTTGACTGGACTTAAGAACAGCATGCCAACTACCGCCTCCACCACTGAGTTACTACACTGTCCAATACATGACATGATCGATCCACATATAGTATCGAGCGTTACTACTGGTTACCGGCGACGTACAGTATAACATAGTCTGCAACGCTGCTGCATCAATTAATACATCTACAGTCTTCAACCCAGCAAAATCTACCTATAGCTAGTGAATGGTCAAGGCTGTGATTGTTAAGACGTTGGCACCATTAATACATACGAGTGCTAGCACCGATCTACTAACAGCTGTGGCCGAGATAGATCACAGCGAAATGCTAGGCTTTGGTTGTACTGACGTAAGCAGGTATGGGTGGCTTATATAATCCATTCACTACCGTTGACATCTAATGCGCAATCAACTCTTAAACCAGAAATCTACTGTCTCACACAGGATTGACGGATTCAAAGGTACCAGCATATATAAATCCTGTTGAAAATTGCGGTATTAGAGGTATAGGCTTATATGCAACTTGTGCCAAACAACAAGTTTCTAGTCGCCCATGTGAACAGGAAGACGTTTATCAAGTCGAAGCGTAAGTAACCATGAGCCTCATTAATATCGTGGTCAAGGCTTTCATCCAGCCTTATCAGAGTATCTCTAGTCGTATAGGCAGTCCTTGCGGTCGCGCAAGTTACCCGCGTTATAAGTCTTTGTGGGTGTGATGCGAGATGTCTCGGTTGATGATAATCACATGACCATCAGCATTGCAATCTTGTGATAGGAAGGAAATATTACATGTTTATGCAGAGTAACAATTGGCCAACCTATTTACTTGCTCAGGCAGGTTGCTCACTCAAGCTTCCTATCTGCAGCGCGCGTTCTAGAGTCGCCGGCTTCATCACTGCTTCGGCGAACAAGAAGCGTTTTTACCTCTAGCCTCATTAGTAGACCACATATCGGCGAAAAGATTAAATAGAGAAGTGATCAGATAATACCCGTTGGTTAAGATTACCTCATCGGCTTTATGTGCGCCTACGCAACAAATGCGACTTATATGGCGAGAGAGAGGGAGAGGGAGAGACAAATATCTATTTCGCCACTTCCGACTATACCATGAACCAAAGTTTAATAGCGTTGAAACGGCTCAGGTACTACCAGATCTATGACGTATGTTTGGATATGTCCTAGGACTCCGTGTGAAGTCTAGCTTAACGTTAGGTTACTAGCGCTTACACCAAGAATACGAATTACCCGTATCTGATAGTAATCTCCGCTACTTAGACTAGTAAGACTAGATGCATCTAGACTTCCAACAACCATACCGGGACGGAACTCTTGATTTGCGATTGGTGATTTATGTGATGTCCTACATACAGTGGCACGTATCCAAGGTATATACTTGCCGTGGCAATGTCGGAATATCCCTTAGCTTGACAATCCCAGTGAAGAGATGTAGAGACGACACTGAAAGGAATGTGTGAGAACAGAGATACCATGTTATTTGATAGCTGAACAGAGTCATGACATTGATTGAATACTATCGAGTAAGACGTTAGGCGAGAACAACAAAGCTGAAGGAATGAAAGCTAGGAAGATGAATTGTGAGATCAAATATCCACATATCCTAGTTGCCTCTTTCTGTCCATGGAAAAGGTGGGCACTAGACTAGGTAGGCAGGTCGGCTTCGGTATTCAGCACAGCCTGGTCTGGTATTGCCGGAAATGTCCTGCGAGAAATTGTATATTTCGCCCGAGGGGGGATGTCACGAAACAGTCCTATAAATACTATACCCTACGTGCTTTTGGCAGAAGTTCTACATTACTCTCAAGCCTCAACAGTCTCTACTACCAATAGTCTCTTTGCTACCAACCCTCGGAAAACTCGACAGTCATGCAGCCCCTTCGCATCTTATCCGCTGTGCTTCTCAGCCTCACAGTAACAAGCGCTTCGCCAATTGCCAATTCTGCTGCTGTTGAATTCCTCGCTAGCGAACCACTGTCCGGACGGAACAACTGTCTTTACGACCCTCCTAGGGCATGTGCTCGGGATAGTGATTGCCCTTCTCGCTGTTCTACATCCGGTGTCTGCTACTTCAATTGCTGAGGCCAATATCGGGTGCCTCTTATATTCCAAGTCGCAAATATACTATGTCAAGTCTTCCCTACCTGACAGCCAAAGTGCAAACGGAACTATCTACAAGGAAACCATCGACTCATCCTCTACCAATACTGCAACCTTACCCGACAAGCCAATAGCAAGAGAAGGAAACTATTTACGGTACGTTATGGAGCCAATGGCTGTGCTGCAGCCAGTGTTTGAGATCGTGTACTGACAGAGATTACCTTAGGCGTATCCGGCGCAAATTGTGCTGGAGTGCTAAATCTTTGCTTGATGCTTGTAGTGTATGTACATTGATAAAGGCTTGTTGTTATCTGCTTGGAATCATATACCCATAATACCCTACGTAGTTATATAAGGTTAATTGTCTTCTACTGGCCATGTCACCCCACCCCATGTCTACCTATTCTGGCGATCATCGTATTTGCCCCACTATGCTACCAACCATGACTGCAGCTTCTCTCTCCCAAGTCATGGTGATGGTCTTACTTGACAAAGCGCTGGGTAGCTGACTCCCCTTATTCACACAATCCCTAACCATGTCTTTGACCCTATCCTTATTACTGCGAAGCGTCCTTGCTGACACACCACCTCTATTCATGAGTTCCTGGACCCTAGGTGTCATGTTTGAGGCAAGTGTTCTCCAGAAGTAGCTGGGCAGTGATGAAGTGTCAAGAGCTTGTAATAACGGTTGGAGAAAGTTGGAGCAGGTCTGTATTTGAGGAGTGGAGGCGAGAAGCGGATGCGGAGGTGGCTTTGTACTTTCAAGCAGGGACTGCAAGGCTATGATGTTCTGACACCGGGCTGAGATTTCAAGGAGTGTGCGCTCGAGCGTGGGGAGCTGGCCCAGGGCTCGGGCGAGTGAGGCTAGTGACGACTTGAGCTGAGTCTGAAGGTACTCTTGGAGGGTATTGAGCATGAGCGTGGGGTCAAATGTGTCGGTCGTGGCTTTTGTAGGGACTGGCGATAACAGGTAGAGGGTCAACAGGGCAGATGTTGTTCTCGCTTTCGTGTCTTCAGTCTGTGCAAATGTGGCTGCCGAGGAATGGGCCGAGGAGGAGAGTAGCGAGGACATGGAAAACTCCTTGACCACCTGCTGTGCGCGTGATGCTATGCTCCTCTCGCCGGGGCTGACAAGTTCGTTCCTAAGCGTATTGACAACATTAACCCTATCCAAGCCTTCTCCTTCTTCGCCCCGCTTCGAGGCGGCGATTATCTGGCGCAGCGACAGTATGGTGTCTGCTGAGCGCACCATTGCCCTGTGATCCTCTCTCTTCGCGCTCCCAACGCCTCCCAGCTCCGACATGCGCACCTCGAGTTGTCGGCCCAGCATGAGGCAGCGCGCCACCGCTCTCCCAAGCTTCACCGTCTCGCACAGTCGTTCGGCCGTCAGGCGGACTTGCTCGGCCACTTCGTATCGCTCAATGACTTCCTTCTCCAGCGTCTTGTACGATTCGGTCAGACTGGCTACCTGGCCTTCGACCTCGCGCAATATGCGCTCGCTAGACTCGGCATCGTCTTTTGTGTGTTGGAGCAGCGGCAGCGCGGACTTCGTAGTCAACGTGTCAATGTGTGTGTCTACTTCTTGCACGTCGAAGAGGACGCGCGACAGTGGCGTGGACAGATCTAGTGGGGTGTCGGAGGCGTTGTTGGTCGCGAGGACGAGCGTATTCGCAAACGACGTTGCCGAAAAGCCCGGATCGAGAAAGGCTTCATAGTCAATATATGAGGCTTCATCGTCTCTGGACATGGCCGACGACTGTTGCAACTGGAACAATTGCAGTTGGTAATGTCTGGCTTCGCGCCGAGAGCTTCCAATCTTAGCGTCATCATCCTACCGGCCAATCGGTACCTTGCCGTACCATGCCCAACATATCGTCGGCAACACTACCTGCTATCAATTGCAATGGACTTTGCCATTATGAAGACGCCTGGCGACTAAAACAACCCATATTCTAGTCCATGGAAACTATGTGCACTTTGCTGGAGCTTGCGCATTCGACAACCACATCACCTGAAAATATGGCTCAAAGATTACAAGTCAAGGGTTGAAAAGTGTTGCATTGGAAGAACTATGGTCTGTGATCTTAGGCCGAGATGAACAGTATGTTAGGCTAGCTTCATTTGACCGATGGCAGCAGCAATATCAGTCCAGCACCAAGAACAATAATTCCCGGTGCAAACCTGACCTAACAAACCTTACTCCTCCAACCATGCCCTTGAATTTTTTTTGTTGTTTTATTCATGTTGTGTGTAGAGTTGTTGTATGTGTTTTTGTTTTACTACCGGAAAGTACTGGCAAGCTCCACCCAAGGGAATACCTCAACACATCTGAGAACGTATTGTGCTGAGGGCGGTCATGCGTCGTATTCTCTTATAGGTACGTTGATGGGTGTGCTGCGAGCACGATCTCGGACTGGTCTGACCATTCGCTAGCAGTACAAGGCGAAAGAGGAGTGAGCCAAGCCGTAGTACTCGATTGATGCGGTATCTTGAGGGAGGGAGAGAAACCGCGAGAATTGGTATCGTAAACGGCACGCCATGTGGCATGCAACCTATGGGGTAGAGTCGAGAGTAGGTGTGATCTGGCGCAGACGAAATTCATCTGAGGCCAAGCGTGCAATATGACCATGTGGTCGGGAGAAGAGTGCTGTAGCTCACAAAGAGTAGTGGGGTATTGGGCAGGTGTCGATAGCACGGAGTAGTCTGACGTAAGCAATCATCCTTACAAGAATGATCCGCGCTTTGGGAAAGATCACACCAGCCACCGATACTGTCAAGAAGAGAACGGAAAAGGAGAGAACAGACTGAGAGACAAAACGCAAAGAGCTTTACAGGTTGCCCTGAAGAAAAGAGATGGAAGTAGAGGTCCCCATGAACGTATATCGGCAGACCAGCAAACCGACGGGAATCAGAAAGCAGATAGGCGCCAGACAGGCCTTGGTATATAGTACAGAGAAGACAGTCCAGATGGTCAAAGCCGTGTTGCGCCGATGATCCGATTCGTTAGACCTGAAAGCAGGTATTCAGGTGTCTCGTATCGCGTCGTCAGCGACTGCTTGCATGACCACGCAAACAAAAGGCAAAACTCCAATGAATGCATTTGAAGGGAAAAAACTCGAATGCCATTGTAGCCAGTGGACGGGAAGAGGCCGAGATTGGGGGCATTCATATTACATTCCTCGGCCGACAAACCGCCCAGACAGCTAGATCCCACCAAAAATGGCAGGTGTCTCTAAGAGGCTTGAGGCGGGCCAGTCGCTTGCGGTCTAGGATTCCGCTGAGAATTTTGACCGTTTTGCTGACGGTTCTGCTGGTTCTGCGGGGGGCCTCGACGCTGTCCCTGGAACTGACCACCCCCACCGCCACGTCCACCACGGTAGCCGCCACGGGCGTTAGGGTTTCCGCGCGCAGCACCCTCCTGATCCTGTGATTGACCTTGACCAGGGGCGCGCTGTTGATTGGACATGGGTCGAGGGATCGACTCGGGTGACTCATAGACGTATAGGTTCTTCTCGATGACCTGGGGGATGGGCTGAATTTCGGTACCAAGCTCCTGTTCGATCCTATAGAGATTGAAGCGATCTTCCCAGTTGATGAGATTAATAGCCAAACCCAGGTGTCCGAAACGGCCAGATCGACCGATGCGATGCAAATACGTCTCTGCGTTCTTGGGAAAGTCGAAGTTGATAACCACGTTGACCGCCTGGATATCAATACCACGCGTCAGAAGATCCGAGCAAACAAGGTTCCGGCACACGCCATTGCGGAAGTCGTGAAAGACGCGGTTACGGTTGTGCTGGAGCATGCGGGCATGCGAATAAAAGCAGGAGTATCCAAGCTCGGTGATCTTCTTGGCGAGGAGCTCGACACGGTTCGTAGAGTTACAGAAGATGATAGATTGGTTGATCTGGAGCTTGTTGAAGAGAGTATTCAAGCAGTGCACTTTCTGCTTCTCCTCGACAAAGGCATAGTACTGTGTGATACCGCGGAGCGTCAGCTCGTCCATCAAGTTGATTTCGTATGGTGAGTTCATGTGCTTGTCCTGTAAAGTTTCAGCAAGCTAATTCTTGTTTGGCATTGCATTGAGCATACCTTGAAGCTCTTGACGACAATAGGGAAGGTAGCACTAAACAGCATGACCTGGCGATCCTTGGGATGGAAGCCAAGCAGCTGTTCGACAACGGGGGTGAACTCGGGTGATAGGAGCTTATCAGCTTCGTCCATGACAAAGGTTTGACAAGCTGAAAGATCGGCCACACCCTTGCCAGCCAGATCAAGAATCCTACCGGGTGTGCCCACAATGATATGCACGGGGTCACTTAATCGTATAATGTCGTCCTTGAGGCCTGTGCCGCCCGTCGATACCATGACGTTGATGTTGAGGTGTTTACCCAATTGCTTGCATACTTGCGAGGTTTGTAGTGCGAGTTCTCGGGTGGGCACGAGGATAAGGGCTTGTGTCTTTGGGCTCTTTGGGTTTACGCGCTCGAGTGTGGGGATGACAAAGGCAGCAGTCTTTCCAGTGCCGTTCTTTGCTCGCGCAAGGATGTCTCGTCCCGTGAGGGCTACGGGGATCGTCTCTTCTTGGATGGGCGATGGCTTCTCGAAACCGGCCTCGAAGATGCCCATCATGAGCTCGCGTTTGATGTAAAAGTCTTCGAACTCTAGGCCTTTTGTTGCAGTGACATCCTATCCTAATGTTAGTACACGGTCTGAGATGCTGATGGGTATGTATGCCTAATATACCTCTGTCTGTGGCCGCGCATCTTTTGCAGGCGCATGAAGACCCGCTTTCCAATCAGCTTCTCCTGAAGGTGCGGCATCGCTAGGAACATGTTAGCACCTATCTCGAGCAGACTTGTACAAACCAACTCACCCAAGCTTCGTTGCCGCCATTTGGTTGGTAATCTCTGAAGTCATTGTGTGTGTGGGGGGGTGTAGTCCACCGGACGTGGAGCTGCTGATCAAGATGTTCTGGTTCTGCGAGTGTATGTGAGGCGCGGGTGTGGATTGAGGCGTAGCACTTGTGGAAGAGCAGAGCAGCCTTGGAGGGAGTGGAGGGGGGCGGGGTTTGGCGTAGGAAGCTCGTGTGTTGTATGGCAGGAGGTGGGGCTCGGTAATATTTGGGGGGTAAGGAAGCGGCGTTGGAGTGCCTCTAGTCTTTCGGCAACTCGAATGGTGTGAGCCTCGATGGTGGCTTGCTGGGGCGAGGAAGCTGGAGTAACCTCGAAGGAGTCGCAATTGTGCTTTGGTTGGCCTAGCAAAGGTCGTCTGCGAGTCTCTATTCGCGCGGGGCAAACTGTGAGAGAGAAGAAGAGTCAGTATGAAGCTCGGTGAGGCTAAGGCGCAAGAGCAGTAGTGCAATTTTGTGCAGGCGAGGTCGATTTGTGTGGTGTTGTGGCAGCTGAGCGGGCCGCTTTATGCACCAAGGAACTTGAAGATGGTGGAGAGGACACCGGCCCGTGCGCACCTACTTTGTCATTGGCCCTCCTGACGTCGGTCCCTGCTTTACAGAAGCTTTGCTTGGATGCCTTTCACCAATATTGCCCTCTTTTGCAGCCTGTTTTATTGTGGCCCGTGTACGATAGCATTGCGGTGTGTTCACCGGTTCTCTCTTATTGCTCACCCGTTGTCTGGCGCTGGAAACCTATCCGCTGCCCTCCCCCCACATACATCCGCATTGCACACTGCAGGCCTAGAATACGCACATATCTGATGACTGGCACAGACAGCCGCCATCTATAGATCTACACACTCAAGTGGTGCAATTTCCATCTTTGGATTCCAAAAGGTTCCCTGCTTGTCTCCACGCCACACACGTGCATCACGTGTAACGCCGCATCACGGAATTTTGAATCAGACATTACTGCCCGTCTTACTACCTACGAGCACCACAAATGTCTTCTCTCCTCCGCCTGGCAAGGACGCTCCGGACGTTCCGGACGCCTCAGCGCACCAACACCATGTCATCCCACTTCTTTTCCCCCTCCCACAACCCCAGCCCTCTTGGCCTACCCTCGTCACGCTTCTACTCTGGTGGCGGTCGAGGTGGAGGGGGATACACGAACTACCAGGCCCAGGAGACTGCCAACAAGACCGTGCTCTACACCCTAATTGGAGCAAACGTGGCCGTCTACGGGTATGCAGTACACCTCCGGGTACAAGCCAAGCGAGGTCATCAACTCCCCTTTGTAAGGTTCATGCAGAGAATGACACTCAACCTTTCCGAGTTCCAAAAAGGCTCGTACCTACCCATCTTGACTTCAACGTTTACCCATTTAGACATTGGTCACATTTTCTCAAACATGTTTACTGCCTACTTCCTTGGGTCCTTTCTCGCTTCTGCTCCAGCAATCACTCCGCTTCGCTACCTCACCATAGCCGTTGGCTCTGGCCTCGCCGGCTCCGTCGGCCACCTCTTCAGCCGATATTACCAGATACAGGCCCAAGCCCCTGGCACACGGGACACTATGCGCGGTCTAGGATTTTCGGGCTCGGTAATGGGCATTAGTACCGTAGCCGCTTGTTTGGCCCCACAGACTAGAGTAGCTATCTGGGGCATCATACCCATGCCGCTCTGGGCTCTCGTCACAGGATATGCAGTTTATGATGGCTATTATCTAAATAGCGTCGATAGTCGGATTGGGCATGCGGGGCATTTGGGAGGACTGACCTTTGGGCTGTTATACTACATTGCACGCCTAAGAGGATTGAGGTATTGAACAAGACTTAGACATCAAGTCGTTGGCTAGCGCGCTACATTGCCGCTACTTGTGCTGTATCCCCAAAAGGCTTACTCAGCATTTTGTAATATAACAAGTCCATACCATGACGACAACTTGATCCACTGCCAGCTTCTGCTCAACACTCTCTAACGTCTGATGCCATGGACTCTCTCTCTCTCCTCTTGGCTGATGTCACCCCCTTCTCCCCAGAAACACCTCTACCACTAACCCAGACTCCGCCATCCTTACCATCCATCCCCGTCACACATGCTACCCAGATAAGAGACGATATGGTTTACAATGCACCTTCTGAACGCCAATTGTCTAGCGTGAACCTCCACAGCATGTCAGCAAACTGTTCTATCATCGTCGCTGAAGTCGTTGTAGCTTACAAGTCTCTTTAGTTCTGCTTTATGTGGACTTCCTGGTTGGACTGACAGGCTCCACTTCGTCACATTTACCAATTGTGGACTCCTTGTTCGCATCCTCATCGACCAAACTCATCCACTTGGGCAAGCCCTTTGGTGTGTAAGACTGGCTTGGCGAGTACTTGGGTGTCGTAGATTCTTCTCCCTCCTTTTCTTCTTCCCCGCCATCCGAGCTGTCCGGGACAATCTCTTCTGATAGAGCACTTTTCCGAGGAGGCGGGCGCTTCCGTTTGACCATGTCCTTATCCTCTTCAATCTCTTCTTCCACCACCTCTTCGGACAGGCCGCTCTTTCTGGGCCTGCCTCGTTTCTTGGGCACCTGGCCTTTAGCCTTCATCCTTGCTGCTTTTGCTGCCTTTTTCTTGGCGGCGAGCGAAAATTCCTCGTCTTCATCTGAGCCCTCCTTCTTCCATGCTCGGCCTTTACCCTTGAAATGTTTTGGCCGCGTATGCTCGGGTTCGGGCTCTTCCTCCAGAAGGGCAATTGCTTCCTCGTCTAGCGAAGCAAGTAGCGCGTCATCGATGTTCCTGCTCAGAGACGCTACTGATACTCTTCTGCTCTGTGCATTGTGCGACAAATTATCCAGATCTTCCGCATCCTCATTAGTAGGCTCTACATCCTCGAATAGCTGCGAATCATGATAGTAGGGTCGTTGCTGTGCAGGCTTTCGTGTCCTAAGTCCGCGTCTGGCGGAACCTGCGGCACTTGTGGGATCTGGCGATGCCGCAGCAGAGTCTGCGTCTTGATTCGTTTCGTCATCAAGTTTGGATCTGAGGCCTGTGTTGACAGTAATGGCTGCCCCTGTGACAGTTTCATCAGTGTTAATCGTAGCTTGAGTCGCAACGTTTGTGTCATCTTTGATGATATCTTCGGGCTTGGGTTTTCGTTAGCAGGCCAAATGTAGTTATCAGAAGAGAGACCTACATCGGCTTTCTCTTTTGGTGTCTTTCTTGTACTCAATTTGAGAATGTGGATCTTCTTGGGCGAGTCCAAATTCGGTGCTGCAGCCGGAGCCCTGTAAGCTGTGAACTGTTAGCTATTGTACATAATCAACAAAATCAAACATTATCCAGGAATCCCGAGGTTCGTAGCTAGGTGACGAATGAGGTGATCGGCAAAGCGGCAAGGGTTCCCTATGCTGTAGAATAAGGAGATTTAGCACAGATTCCTGCAAATACTCACCAGAGCGCACTGGTAGCGGAGACGCCTTCGCAGGTGTCTCGACTCCGTCCAAGATCTTTTCCATCGGATCCTCGACCTCATCCTCGGGTGAAATAGTTTCTTCTGACTGTACATATGTCAGTATCGGCTCGTTCGTACAGAAAGATTACCACTTACGATAGGTTTCTTCTTCTTAGTCCTGCGGGTGGAAGACTTGCGCCTGCTACTAACAGTAGCGATGGGTGATTCGACCGCTTCAGCTAGTGTGCCCCCAAGTTCTTGTGCGCCTTCTCCACTATCGCTTGCTGAGGCAACAATTTCCTCCGACTGGACTGTTAGCTGTGAAGACAAGGATGCTCCAATGATGCTTACGAGTGGCTTCTTACGCGCCCTTCGCTTCTTCTTAGCCGATGGACTCAGGTCCTCTGTGTTGGCGACGGATGATGATCTTGCAGACTCGACCGATCTCGCAAGTCCGTTACCAGCTGTTGAAGCTGACTTCCTTGGGCGGCCAACTTGACCACGCACCTTGGTCGGCTGAGCCTTGGCCTTGACTGGCTGACCGTCTTCGTCCTGATGTTGTGAGTAAGCGACACATATATATCAATCGAAATGGACAACTCACAGTCGAGTCGGACTCGTCAAGAATGTCCAAGGTCTTGTAGTACAGCGAGAGGCCGTTGGTGTGCTGATGGGACATTTTCCAAGCATCGAATGAGAGGCATTGACCAAGAGCTGCATGTTTGTATGCATCATATTCTGGTTGGCCGTGCTTGTCAAGCCACGAAGCAGGTGGCTCGTCGCAGGCGTTGCGGGTGCGCTTCTTGCCAGACGCTGAATGACCGTTGGGAGCCATGGAGGTCAAGAAAAGTCTCACTGACAACAGAAGTTGAGCGGACGTGGGAGTCGCATGAAATAGTTCAGAAAAATAACGCGCACTGATGACGGTAACCAAGAGATGCGCAGAAGAAAAGTTGATGGACAGCAAATGAGAAATGGGGTTGTGTGCCGAGTTGCGCGCGAGGGTGATGAATGGTGAGGAAAGTCGGCGTCGTGATGTGACAGATGAGAAGATCCAAGTCACTCCGAGAAGATCCACGTCTCGTGGCACGTTAGCTCACAGCCAAAAAATATCGCAGGGCACAGTTTGATAGGCAACGGCACTACTCACGAAAAAAGAAGCAACTGCTGTCAATCCAAGTTTGGGCCGAATTTATGGTGGAGACGTCATGTCAAAATGGAGGTGTGGAAGTGGAATGGAGCCCAGGGTCCGCGCAGAAGGCAAAAGAAGACGCGCTAATAACAACCAATTTCAGCTTGGCCACCTACACACGAGCTTTGTTTTGCGGTGTTTTGACAAGCATCTCTGTATGCCTAAAAGAAATTCCCATTACGTTTCTCAGCTGTCCAGGTACCCGGGAATCCGCCAGAAATTGCCTGCAGTCTTTCGGGTTTACACACAAAGCAAGTGTGTTGTCATGTATATAACAAAGCTCCCGTGTCTTGAAACAAGATATACCGTCGATTCCGATGGCACTCCTTATGAGACATTGCAGACCCCGCACCGAGAGCGCTTCGTCGAATGGAGTGAGCTTTCACATACACTTACACGAAATACAATTGTAATGCGTAATCTTCCAGAAGGCCTGTTGGAGCGCAATCGATCGCGTTCATCCGTACCCGCATTGTATAGTGTTTGCAGACCCATTGAGCGCGCTCTGAATCGCAAAGATGTTTCCGTCGCTACATAGAGGGGATCGTATAGATGACGATTACAAGCAATCGTTGAAGTTTACCCTTTCTCTAGTTTTGTTTTCATGTGTCTCACTACGGCCCACTTCTGCAGATGATAGTCGATAGACATGGTGGAGATGAGTGAAGCACCCCATTGTATTTCGACGCTCGCTTAAGTCGTGCCCAGCAAGGAAACGTTGTATCTATCGCTCGTATGGTTTGATCGCTCACTTTGTATCTACTGTACAACAAGAAGTGTATATGGGTGCTACAGAAACGATAGGTTCACAATAGCTACCTTCTCTCCCCTAGACTTGTGGCCAGAGTGCGATGGGTAGTCTAGTACGTAATGGCATGCACTGGACATTCTCTGACGCCCATTGCTGTAACCTCGCGCAACATAGCGGTTGAGAAAGGGACAGTCACGCCACCAAACTAGCCGCACACGCTCACCGTTCTCTACATGTCAGTTTACCTCAGCAACCAGTAGGCAGCTACCCACATGACAAACCGACCATCGCCAGAATCCATACACGCAATTCACAGTCAAGACAGCATTGTAATAAAACAATAGCATTGAAACACTACAGGTCACTCCAATACCGCAGTCTTTCGCTCATGGATCAGGTATATACAAAGCCAAGTCCAAGTCAATCAATCCCCTCATGGAAACCAGACATTCCCAACCGCGAACGCACGATTTCGCAGAAAAAAATGCAAAAGTCCACAGCGCAAAATGCAAAGATGGGTATACAAGGACGAACCCCACCACCTTTCCAGTGTAGCAGAACAAATTTGCTGGCACCCAAGAGTGGGCGGCGAAAATAAGAGATGACCAAACACCGTGTAGCAGAGAGGACGCGCATATAGCGGCATGGTCCACGGTGAACGACAGAGGAAGCGTCCAACTTGCGAAGAAATAGACATGTGCCAAAAAGATTAAACAATGACTGCAAAAGGCGGTCCTCAATTGCCTCTGAGAGATGCTGGAAAGTCGAAAGTGCGAAAATTAACTGCCTGGCTGACACAAGACACCTTCTGTCTAGTCGGTGCCATTGCTAGGCCTATCGGCTAGAAGGATTCTGGTGGGCTAGGCATTCCATGTGCGCTCCCATCGTCCTTCTCCGGCTCTTGGAGGCCGCGGTTCTCTTTTTGTGCTGGCTCAAGCTTTAGTTTACCAACTGGCTTTCCAATCCCCTTCATATATCCCCCATGGTCGTTGCCATTATCATCCATTGCTTCATCGAGTTTGCGCTTTTTACGCGCCATCTGCTGCTGTTCCCTGATAGGGCGCTTACGAGGACTTGAAATCTTGCCTGTAGGTGGCAGGCGAGGCTTGGGGAAGCGCTGCTTCGGAGGCAGCTCATCATCTTCGATAAGAGGTTGGCTGTTATTGTCCTGAAGCTTGCGGTAAAGCCAGCCTTGTAGTAGACCGATCTGGTTTTCGGCCGTCTGTAGGGTGACAGGCTCGAACTTGGGTGGCTCAGGCATGATAATACCAGTGGTGGCGACATTACTATGGGGGTCAGCAAAGTTCTTGCGTACACGCATCGTAGAACGTACCTGTTGTCTTGCCTGGCGTAGGCATTGTGCACCCTGTTCTGCAGCAGATGTAATGGTACACTAGAAGTAAGTCCGAATTCAATGTCAAGACCAAGCTCTTTGAAGCCGAAGAAGTCTTCGCCAATATCTTCAGCAAAGTCACCACCCACAAACTGTTCGCTGCCATCATTGAATGCACCAGCACCGTCAGCGCCAACATTGTCCATAGCTGGCCGCAAAAGTTCAGCGTAGTATGATCGCATCCTGTCGTGCATTCCGCCAAGTTTCGTACCAAGCCTTTCAACGTCGTCCTTGACGTAAGTCTCTAGAGACTCGAGATCGACACCGTTGGCATGTAGAGAATGGAGCACAGCCTCTTCTTGGGTAAAACGCGGAGTCCAGGTTGTGAGCTGGCCATTCGGAAGGGTGATCGGTACATCGGACTTCATCTTGGGTGCTTCGCGATAGATTCCCAGGCTTGCAACTAGGTTTTGGAAGAATTTGGCAGCAATGTCAGTCACCGCGTCAAGTGCCGATGGCTGGAATTCTTCGAAGCCAGCATGGTAGAAGATCTTGCCGACGCTCCGCTGCAATGCAGCGCGGCATACATAGGGAGCCATGATTGGGCCATCCTCTGATGTCACCATCGGCTCGATATCTGCTTCCATAAAAGGCTGAGGCTCATATCTTTGAAACTGATTTTGGTACAGCTTGTTGAAGTCAGCAATTAGTTTCATTGATGATACCACTCATATAGACGACTTACTTGCGACTGGAGTTGCATTTGCTTAACGATACCAATCTTTGCGCAGATCTTTCTGGTTTCTTGCAGGGTGTGGTTGTTGTCGTCGAATTTGTGCACCAATGCACTGTCCGGTGAAATGAACTGACCCTTTGGAAAGATCCTCATGTATTCTTCGGCTTGAGGAATGACATGGCCCTGGGCATCTTCAACCCACTGTAAGCGCTCAGACAGGTCAGGTATGGCACAAACAGGATCATAGTAATCTGGGATCTGGCGCTCTTCTTCGCCTTCAATGCCTTCGGCAAGTGATTCACCAGCTGTCGCTTGCACACCGTCTTTCCCGTCTGGAGCCAAGGCAGATCCACTTGCAGAGTCCTGCTCCATGGCCTGTTTGCGGTGCCGTAGCCATCTTCTCATGCCAGCCTTTGTGCGCAAGATGGCAGGCTCATCCGGCTGGAGGTGGTCGTCACGGAAAAGCCGATGTCTCTCCGATGCGATAATCGCTCGGTCCTTCTTGGTCACTTGTTTCCATGTTTTGTATTCCATGTCGTCAAGGTCAGCGTCTTCTTCAAGAGTATCGCTAATAGAGATGCCAGTGCCATCAACATCTGACACATCAGCTTGACTCCCATGAATACCATTTCGCGAGATACTGTTTGGACCCAAGGGTGTCGAGGTGCCAGGCGGCGGTGTTGAAAATCCGTTGACGCTGCCCTCCATTTCGGAGTCTGCGCGATGGAACTCATTTTTCAAATTAGACACGGCGTTATTGAGAGATGGTAGTGGTGGCTTCGTTTCCGGTCCCGGTGTATCCTCCAGACCTGCTGGGGGAGCCTTTCTTGCATTACTGGAGCCTTTACCACCTTTGCTTGGTGCTTTCCGCCCCCGCGAGGCCATGATGGGTTCTTCGTCCTCGCTGTCATCAGCGCCATCAGCGTCAGCGTCGCCGTTGCGCATTCTGCGCTCCTCGGCCTCGACTTCAGCTCGATCGCGTACAGTTATGTCTGGGATCAGGGGTACCAGCTTTTCTGTCTCCTTCTTCATGTGTAGAGCCTTTTTGCGGAGAAAATGACTGGGGTCGGCATTGTACTTTAGGCAGTTTGACCATATCAGCATGAGGTCGTCAACGAACTCCTTTTTCGATTTGTACTGTAGCTGCTTGAGCTTCTTCATCATTGTTCCAATGTCCATGGGGTGTTTGATGACGTTGTAGTAGTCGGGGGCCTCTCGTTTGTTGACGCGCTGGAGGAAGGGGTGGGCATGCTCGTTAGCCTTGAGTTCCATGAGCACCTTTTCCGTGCTTTCGTATAGCTCCTCCTGACCAACGCGGTCTTCGTTGGCCCATTTGCTCCTGTTCTTGCGGACTTCGCTGATGAGGCTGCGTAGCTGCGCATCGGTGGCGTGGACGCGGTCCCTTTGCGCATCGATGCGTGAGATGAGGTGCTTGAGGGTCAGACTGGATGCGCCGAGGTTGGTGGTGCTCAGCGTGCCCTGTTGGGGGGCAGCGACGACGCCGTTGGCGGGGGCATTGACAGGCGCACCCGACGTCTCGATCTCTACCTGACGGTCCAGCTCGTCCAGCTTCTGCTGCTCCAGCATGGCGTCACGGTCGCTCTCCAAGGGGTAGAAGAGGGTGTGGAAGCTCTGCTTGGCAGCATCCTCAGCAGCCTTTTTGTCCTGCTGCAGCTTCTTGCGGACGTCGTCGGACGTCTTTGTAAGGTCCAACGAAGGCGTCCCTGTCCGGTCGTGGCCCGATTTGTTCGATGTGGATGGCACGCGGAGAAGGCTTGGCGTACTGGGAGCGGCCACGGCACCATTGAAAGCGCTTTTTGCGTGCAACGGCGAGGTGCGGGTGTCATCGTCGTCTTCTGCGTCATCCTCATCCTCGTCGTCGTCGCCATAGTCGTCCTCGTCGATTGCGCGGGCGGGCTTCTTGGGTGTCATGGTCGGGCGCGCGTCATGCGCCGCGGGAGCAGCCTGCGAGGGTGGCCTCGGGGCATGGTCGACAGCATCAAACGCATCGTGCTCGTATGTTCCTCCCAGCACGGCAGTCAGGCGTGCCTCGGTGCGCAAGTAATGCTCCTGCCAGCGCGCGGCCCTGGGATCCTCATCGGCCGTCGTGTCGGCGGCGTCGGCCAGGTGGTTCGCGTTGGAGGCGTTGGACATGGCCTCATCGTTTAGCGGCGCATTGGGGGTGCGCAAACGGGTCGCGTTGGGCGGCTGATGCAGGAAGCGGGCATGGCTCGGGCGTTCTCGCGAGGATGGCGGATATGGAGATGCAGCGAGGGACATAGTCGTCGTCGTCGGTTGTGGGGGGTCTTGGCAGTTCGCGGCCTCACGGGGATGGCCCGCCTTCAGGGCGACGTCCAACCTGGTGCAGGTGTCGCGACGCGATAAAATCAAGCATGGAAGAAAGGCCTACGTCGAGCGAGCAGTTTTCTGATGACTGTGAGATGGAAGACGGTATGTGGGCGCGCCCCTTGATGGCCGAAGATGCGGCTTGTGTGTTTGGCGTCGTTGTCGTGAGGTGCAGGTGGTCCAGTTCGTACTAGGTAGGCACGCCTTAGCCTGGTTAGCGATGCGCCCACCGCGAACCCCATGAATCACCCGCGTTCCAATATCAAACCGACTGCACCACCCCAACCCACTCCACAGTAGGGGTTGCAGCGCTTGGAAGCACCCAGATGCGCGCTAGAAGCCTCTGCTCTTTTGCTACGTGGGCTTTGCGGGCTTTGTGCCTTACTGACGACGCCGAGTTATGCCGACCGTGTACTGCCTTGACGCTGTTACATCGCAAACAGCGACCTGTACAGTTATACAGCTGTCCTTGCCGAGGGCTACGTGTACAACATGGCAGGATGCCTACTGAAGGCCCAAACTCGTCCATGTCTGAACTAGTCTCTGTTATAAAAGACACAGCACTCACAACCACCAATGCACCCATCCGCATGTCCTCCCTCTCCCTGTCGTCACCCATGAGTATAGTCGATTATGATCCGTCGCAGCGCCTCATCTAGTCGGGACTGAGACCTAAAGAAAGTACCCCAGGGCTGCCGCACTTATTCGATTTCACAGGTTCCACACGTGATCGACATCAAAACTTCCCAATCTAGTTAGCTCCACCGCAGTGCGAGCTCAGTGGCAGCAACGTTGCAGCACCGCGCCGCCTACGAGTCTGACAGCTCTACCCATGCCTTTTAAGCATGACTATGTGCCTCAATCAGTCATAGCACCGTCCTGTCACTTATAATGCGCATACGGAAACCCTTTGCTGGTATGTACCCTACTCTGTTCCCACACCTTACCGAGCTTCCGCAGCTCAAGTGTCCGAGTCGCAACCAAGAGGCAGCCCCGAAGCTTCAACATGTCTACCTGATATTCTGCCGACAATGCCTCTTCGCACCAAGTTATCTCGAACCAAGCTAACAAAAATTACCCAGGCGCCTTCATAGGCCTGATCTTCGTCAGTGCCGCCGCCGGCTTTTCCCCATCCGACTACAAAATCCCCTCATACAAGCAATCTGACAAAGCACTCCACTTCATCGCCTTCTTCCTGCTCACATTCTGCTTCTACTGGATACTAGAAACAAGCAGGAGAAAGGTGCTGCAGTTGACATTTACCGTATGCACCATTGGCCTGGGCGTTGCTAGCGAGGTTGTGCAGGGCTTGTTGCCTGTAAGCCATCTCCCATACTCCTGGAGGGCGTTGTGAGTCGTACGGAGACGGTGTGCGTACTTGGCGGGTTGGAGGAGAAGGGTGCCGGTGTGGGGTGCGACGGGAATTGCAGACTAACGCACGACTAGATACATCGCGACTTTGATTACTATGACATAATCGCCAATGTTCTAGGCTCCCTCATTGCACTGGGTGCGTGCAATTGGTATCACAAGCGCATGCTCGAGCGCAAACGGGCTGCGCGCGGGTACACCGCAGTTGCTGGTGACGAAGAAAGAGATATTGAGCTGGGAGAGCATGACCAGGACCAGGAGTCAGGCGTCGTCAGACCCACGGTCGAAGACGAGCTTGATCGGTGGGATGAGAACGCAGAAGACTGGGACACCACTGAGCCAGAACCTGCAAGTGGCAAGAAGAGTCTTGACAACGGCGGCGACTTGGGTGATGGAAAGAAGCGGAATGACTGAAGCCATGTGTATGACTATGAACGGGCTTGGGTTGAAGAACACAAGCACCCATGCCTGCAACTATCAACATACATCTTGGTTTGTCAGATCACCGTAGCAGAGTGTTGTACAACAAGGGGTTCCAGCTAACAAATGTGTCAATGTCACCCAAATGGACGCTGAAGTGGTGCAAGTTGACTTGGATATTCCTTTACAAGTTCATAGCTAGCTCTCGGCGCTCCCGCAGGTGTTCCCGAGAAAGCCTCAACCATGATTCGTCATTTGGCCTGCCCCATCTTCCGTGGATTCATGCATTTTCCAGTATGACATTCCGAAAGACCCATAAGACCCACACCAAGCGCCATGATCATTTATTTCCCTCGCCCACAATCCCGCTTAAGCAGTGGTAGTCTTAGCAGCGGCCTGGTTGGGGTTGATCTTCTTGCCGTCCTTGTTGTACCTAACGCGTGGGGGAGGGGCACGGTTGCGGCGACCTTCGCGCGAACGTACACTGTACGCATTACGTTAGATGCTTGACTCTATCCAATCCCTTGCATAAGCGAACATACCGCACAATCTTGCCGTGAATGGCGCACGAGACGCAGTACTGGAGCTTCAAGTACATCTTGGGGACAGTGTACTCAGGGAAGACGGAGGCATCGGAGATATCACCTGTGCAAATGTCAGTGACCATGTTCTACTCCTCGTCTCTGTCGGTGTGGCGTCGCGCAAGGTGTTGTGTGTTGTGGGAACATACGGATGGCAGCGGACTCGACCATGTTGCGAATGGTGAATCTCTTGATTGCCTTGTCCTTGGGTGTGCATCGCGAGCAGTTGGAGCAACGGATAGGCTTGACGTGGCCGCGACCCTTCTTGTTACGGCCGTTGGACGCTCGCTTCTTGACCATGTTGGGCTGATTCTGTCGAGATGTGTAAGCGGAAGACTTGGAAGAACGTGTATAAAGTGGTGCGTACTGAAGATGTAAAATCTAAAAGTCAGCAGTGGGGTGTTGTCGTTGAAAGTCGTTGCTGACGTCGGATTCGTGAAGTCGGGCAGGCACGACGTTCGAAATTCGCGTAGCGAGGTGCGGATCTAATCTTATCGCTTGGCACAATGTGCGCTAGCCATTTCCAGCAGGTTGCAGCTCCGAGCTGCATGGCTATCGCATCTGCAGAAAGACGACCTGGTGATCATGTAGCAGTCTTCCAGGCAGCTGCACGTGCCAGTTACATCTTGTTGTATGAATGTCTCACAACACGTAGTTTTGAATTCTCTCACTACCCACTGTCAGTAACGCGGATCTCTCTATTTTAGCTTTCAAGACGATGCTTTGACTCGGTCAGCACATCAGTCTGTATTAATCAAACGCATACTCTAAACAACATTGTCTCTCCGTGACGACATGAACTACATACATGTAAGCAAGACATATTCGATTGGACCCATACGACAACGCACATAGTAAGTCATTCCATCACCTAGTGTCTGTCAAGATTTTCGAGACGAAAACCAAGTCCGAACCGGCATGCTACAAGTCACTGTTATGGTAGAATACCAAACGTTCTTCGATCCGAGAGCGATTGGGGTCGTCGAGGTGCTTATTATCTACCATTACGCCACGCCAAACAACTCTACGGATAATGTTGGGACAGCGACGGGAGATTGGGGGGGGGGGGGGGCAATCTATGATATATCTAACATGACCTAACCAAAACAAGCAACTCGCTATGACAAAAGTGTTCCCATCTCGGGGTCCCGCTTGACACCAGTCCTTTTGACTCCAGGCCTCCATTCTCATCAAAACGTGTCATGAAATCCGATGGAACGCCATTCATGCAACATAACCCATGTGCTCTACCTAAGGAAGGCAGTCTAGCCAATCAATGGCTCGAACATCAGCCAGGCCTTAGCTGAAATAAACCTGTGCTGTGCGCTGTTGTTCCGGAGACAAAGTCGCCGCGGCTTGGCTGAGATCAGTACTTGTGGCTTGGATGAGTGCCTTGACGGAAGTAACGACACGGTTAGCAGTCTGACCCTGTAGAGTCTCAGCTTCGAGGGCTTGAACGACATAATTGAAGATTTTAGCAGGTTGGGAGAAGACAGTTTGGTTTTGCCTACAAAGGTGTTAGTTGGAGTGTCTGATGCGGGTCCAATGTTGGGCACAATGGTTACTTACCGTTCAATCAATTGCGCAAGGAATGCATATGCATACGGCGTAGCCTCCTCATCGTTTGTGATTGGCAAGGTGTCTATCCAGGCAGCTGCGACATTGTCCCAGTTCTGCACCTTGCTCGGGTTGTAGTGCAGAATCTTAGCAATGGCAGCCGATGCGTTCTCCGTCGCAAAGATGTCGTCATCGGCGCGGGCGTTGGGGCGTTGGGTCACCTGGAAGAGCATGGGCAAAGAAGCAGCGACAAACTCTGACCAGTTCTCGCCGCCCTTGTGAGCTGCTACACCGACACCGTATACGGCTGCTTGACGATTGGCAGGGACATCATCTTGCATGCCGTCAACAAGTGGTTGTATGATGTGATCCTTGTACTGCCAGGACTCTGGACCGCAAAACTCTAGCACGTCATCGTAGATGCAGATAGCCCATTGGCGTTGCGTGGGGTCCGGGTTAACGACCGCGAGGCCGTAAAATTCGATCAAGGAGGCCCAGTGTGAAAGGAATGCTGTGCCCATGGTCTTGAATATGCTGTGAAATGCCTTGTTCATATCGGAAAGGAGATTCTGGTCGTCCTCGATGGCGAATAGAATCTCTTCCGACGCTTCCTCGCCATCTTCATTTTCGGCTTGCTCTTCCAGGCGATCTTTGACCCGCACGTTGTAGTCTTCAAGTACTCCTCTAGCGGACTCGACGAACGAGGTCATGTGCGCATTCGTGAGGCAATTTTGGCCGATGCACTCTAGACACTCGTAGAAGCACTGGTACATTTCGGCAAGGGTGTCGATGGCGGGCTCAGCACTCAAGACTTCCAGGACACGCTCCACAGTACGTTCCCACAGCTGCCCCAGCTGTGTCGACTCTGGACCATGGGCCTTTTTGTATGCATTCAACAGCATCGGTACACACTTGGCAGAGGCGACTCGTACAGGGTCGTGGAAAAAGAATGCCAGACCAGGTAGGGCAATCTTGTCCATGATGTCGTTAACGTATGGCTCAAATGCGTCCTCGAGTACTTGTGCGTAGATGACAATAAGCTCAATAGCCATATGTTTGTCATCGAGGATGCTGGTCTTGATGCCAATGACTTTGCCTTTGAGAGGCACCAGTTCCCAGCCTTCTTCGTCCTGTATTTGAGCGACTTGCTCCTCATCGTCAAGCAATTGAATGTCGGCCTTGGCACCAGCAAGCTCTGTCAGTGGTGGAATGACGCCAGCAAGGAAGGGCACGAATTCGCGGCCAAGTACCCGGCACATGCGGCCCCAGCAGTGAAGTAGGTAAGAGGCCTGTGGATCGTCGGGCTCGGAGACGCTGTTCTGGATCCGCCCGAGCAGCTGAACAAGGCTGAGTGCGTCCTGGCCCATGCGATCTTTGCCGACAGCGAGAGCAATGAGGGTAGCGCACTCCATAGCCTTGGCTCGCAACAGCCGGTACTCCTTAGATTGTTCCTCCTGCAGTACGTTGAACAGGAGCGGCATAAGAGTATCGTAGTACTTGGAGAAGGCTGCCTCGGCTGAATCGGCAACGGTGGCAATGGTAGATAGAGCCTGTTCCTGGACAAAGCGCTTGGGGCTCTGCAGAAGCATGAGCAAGTGGTTGAGGAGCTGGTCCAGATACGGCTCGAGAATATTCTTCTCGGCCTCCTCGCAGAAGTTTACTAGCGCAGCAGCTGCATGTGCCTGCACGCGAGGCTCTGAAGACTCCAAAACAGGGATAATGTTGGGCAGGACTACTTGGTGGTACTTTTCTTGCATGGTTCCAGCAAAGTCGGTCGACATTTGGCCGACGGCATTGCAGGCAGCCCATCGAACACGTGGGTGAGGGTCTCGAAGAGCGGGCAGGACGAGATCCAGGACCTTGTCAAGCTCTCCAACCATTAGTTCGCGGCAACCTTCAGATATGGCAGAAATAGCCATGAGAGCAGCGTGCCTGTCGCGCCAAGCTGAGGACGTCATCATGCGAGGCAGCCAGTTGAAGGTCGGGGGCAGGATGGCCTGTCCACCAAGCTTGTTGGCCAAGCGATCCATGCACTGCTCTCCAGCAACGTGATTCGAGTCGCTCTCTTCGTCCAACTGTTACATTTTAGCGGAAGAAGAAGAAACAGACATAATAACTGGTTTACTCACGTCTTCGGACACGTTCCACTCCTCAGCATCATCGTCATCTGCACCAACATCCGTCATCAGAGATAGACATTGAGTGACCATGTCGTTGGTAAAGTTGGCGTCCTTCTTGCACATGACTGGGGCATTGTCGGCAAAAGTGGCCATGAGCTCCAGCGCATTCTGACGGGCAGTCTCTCCGAGATCCTTGTCCTGGATCACGGAGATGCTGAACTGAACGAGGCTATTGAAGAGAGGCTTGAACATCTTGGGCGCGACTTCAGCAAGATCGATGAGCGAGATGAGAGCCTTGGTGAGGAGATCAGCATCGCCAGAGTCTTTGATGGGTGGCAGGATGTTGAGGATCTCGCCGATGAGCGAGTAGTACTTGGACTGCGCCTTCTTGGTGATGGAGCGGAAGAAGGATGCAAAGGCCTCGACGGCCGCAATCCGGACCTGTCAAGGTAAGCTGGAGTTTGCACAACGCGCACAGAATACGCACCGAGGATTCGCTGTCAGCAAATCCGCCCTTGAAGGCCGTCATGACGACATCTTCATGCTGCTTCTCGATGATTTGTGGTGTGGTGGAGAATATCCGGAACGCGTTCTCGCGCTGTGCGGGATCCTGCGACTGGCTGGCCTGGAACAAGGCTCCCAGCAGTTCTGGCCATGCAACGCCTGTGCAAGTTTTAGACCTGGACGCCGTTCACATGTACGTAAATGGAGGGGTCTGCCTACCTTCGTCTGTATGTTGGCGCGCAAGCTCAGCCACGGCGTCTCCGACCTTTGTGCGTACCGACGTGTCCGTCTCGTTGGCGAGACACTGGAGGAGCTTTGCGCGTATGGCCTCTCGCTCGGCGGGGTTGAGCGTCAGGAACAGGTCGGCCGTCTGGCCTGAGGCGGCCTTGCGTGGTTTCGACGACTGTCGCCTGAAGATGACGGCGGCAAAGGTTCGTGTCTATAATGCTGCATGTGAGCCCTCAGCATCCAGCGCTGGTACTGAACCGGGGCTTACTGAAGTGTCCTGGGCCAGTTCGATCTGCTCCGACAGGCCCATCAAGAGCACGTCGGGCCTCTGGTTCACCCATTCCTCGTTGAGCTGTTGCTCTGCCGTTGTGCGCTGGACATTGTCGGGCGACTGGAGGCCCTGCAGCAGCGTGGCAAGCGCCGTGTGCACCTCGGCGGGGAGAACAGACATGTTGTTGGAATTTTAGATTCGGAGTTCTTCGTGGGGAGCGGCCCCGGTGAGTGTTGCGTCGTTCGCAGCCAAGGGACTACCACGGCGGATTATGGTGGGTTGATCGGTACCGGTAGTGCTTGCAGAGTGGGGCTCGTGCCTTGTCCAAAAAAAAAGTTCTTTATTCTCCTCCAACCACAATGAGGTCATGGCTTATGAGCATGAATGGAGGGCACTGTAAATAATGGCCGGTGATACGATGTAATCGTTTACAAGCGATACATCACATTCATCCTGTTTAATGTAATGTGGAGAAGAAGAAACCCCCAACTTTTTCCAGCATAACAGACAACCACCTAGACTAGGATAAAGATCACCAGACATGGCTCCAAAGCCTTCCCTTTCCCTTTCCGAATATACGCCAAACCCCCTGAAAATACACAATTTTGTGTCCCGTAGCACAGGTCTCCTATGAGATATCAATCATTCCGGTGCAGACATCTAGCCCGACCCTTGAGAATGCTCCAGCCTGTACAGTCTCGTCAGCTACGGCATCTGTGAACCTAGCTATCCATGGTTGCGGCTTGCAACTTATCATCACGTGCATCTCTTTGATATCATATGGCCCCTTGCTGTTCTGCAACTATCATGTATCTCAATTTGTCTACGCTAGGAAACACCCAGGGATCTATGGGATATCAATTACTAACAAAGGAAACAATACACTCTCACTCATGCTGCAACCGTAAACTACTCGTGACATTACAACCACCCGTTTACCGGCTCGAGGCACGGCCAAGTACAAACACACCGACAATGACAACGGCTAGTACGCCAATGGCTCCCGGTAGGAGGAGGTCATTCGGTACCCCAGCAATGATTTCTGGTTGTTGTGAGAGAGGGATAGGTTGGTTCCGGCCTCTCGACCTGGGCGTTTCGTCTTCTTCATCGTCGAAGAATTGCTTGCGTTCGCGAAGAGTGGATTCCGGTGGTGTGACGGGCTTGGGCAGCGCCGGCTGTGGGTTGACTTCAGCAGACATGGGCGCCTTTTCGGGGTCATGTACAAAGAGGTCAACCTTTTCACGATGCGCCATTCGGGATAAACTGATGGCCTCGACGAGATCGTCGTGGGTTGTGATGGAAATTGTATCACCCTCATTGTCAAGGTAGCTTAGAGCAAAGCCAGCTCTGGAGATTTTGCCTTCGTCGTATGTTGGAATGCCTCCTAGAGCCTCGACCTCGCTACCGAGCTTGTCGGCTACGTTGGAGATGAACTCGTCAATACCATGAGAGGCAATCACCTGCAGGCGGTGGACACGACCGCTCGGAGCCTTGAACTTGAAGGGAAATGGCATGTCTTCCATAGTTGCAGGATGATTACTCGCAATGGCAGACTGCGAGGGCGAGTCACCTCCATTATGCGAAGCAGACTCGTTCGGCAATACGTTATCACCGTGATCCATGAGACCAGGGCGGTCATGGTGCGAGACGTATGATCGGTGGTCAGGATGTCGGCTTCCGCCCTCGCCCGACATCATCGATTCAGTCTCGTTGTCAATCGACAGCCAGAACTTGTTCCATGCTGGACCCTCACTATCCGTGGTGCTGATGTTGTTGATCTTTGAACAATTAGTATCATGTCACACGAGTACCATATCACGCAACGTACCTGGTCTAGCGTCGCATAAGTCAACTTGAGCACGTCCACCATGCCGACGATTTCGCCTGCATCGCTCATGACAGGCAAGTTGAGGTAATGTCCGTCTGAAGAAAGTTAGCACTATCGGCAGTGAGGCACGGGGTAGTGTCCTCACCATGCATCTTGCGAAGAGCAGACTGGATGCTCATGTCCATAGGCGCAAAGTCGGGATGGGGCGTCATTACACGAACAACACTGCAAGTGGACGGATCGAGGCCCGCGGCAATAACACGGAGAACAACATCCTTGCTGGTGAAGATTCCAGTAATAGAGCCATTGTCCTGCACCAAGACAGCCGTCGTATGGTGCTCTTTCATCAAGGCCGCTGCTTCCCTGACAGAAGTGCGCACAGATACAGTGGTCGGAGGAAGACCGGTTAGAACAGACTCCAGAGTAGGCCCAGACATCTTCTGCCGAATAGCCTCGACATACTCGATGATCTGGGCGGGTTGGCTAGAGCCCATCTCTGCCTGTACGCCCTCCAAAGCGTCGTACAACTTGCGAGAGGAGCTATAGGCACGCTCCAGTTTCTCCATGGCGTCGTAGAAGCACTTTGTAATATCCAGGATACCAGAAATGTCGTGGTTCTCGTCCATGACTGGGAGATGGCGGAAGCCCTTCCTGACCATGAGATCCAGGGCATCGGTCGCGCTCGTGTCTGTCTTTGCGCAAAGGGGGTTCTTGGTCATGATCTCCTCGATGGTGACGTCGCGCGCCTTGATTCCAGCTCCGACAACGCGGAAAGCCAGATCCTTTGCGGTGAAGATGCCTGCAATGCGATCGTCGTCGTCGGTAACCAAGACGCAGTCCTCGCGCTTGGCCGCCATCAATTGCGCAGCCTCAGCCACCGAAGTCGAGGGTTTGATCTGGAGTGCCGGCGACGGCTTCAGGGCAAGGACGGTGCCAGGCGGGGCTTTCTTGGACAGGCGCACCCGTCCGCTGGGGTTCTTCTTCTTATTGAGATCGGACTCGATCTTTCGTCGAATTGCCTGGGGCCCGATCAGCATGCAACCACACATATTCCAACAGGGCCACTCACGTCGTCCCTCTTGGACATCTTCGCCCGGCTGGCACTGAGCGACGAGCCGCCGGCCTCACTCTGCGCAACATGGCTTGCGTGGGTCTCGAGCGCAGGTCGTGGGATGTTAGAAGGACTGTGGCCGAACTGCTGGGGCTGGTTGCGGTTTGTGGGCTTAGGCGTCCCCCGCATTGTTCCTGTATGTGACATGGCGACGACCTATGCTTTTTGACAGCGGAGTGGATTTTGCCTGGTTGGCAAGTGAGGGGCCAGTAGGAAAGATTGCGGCCGCCTTTGCGGGAGTTGACGTGGTTGCCAGGGTTCACCTGCTAGACGAAAACAATGCGAGGACACGGGAAGCAAGCGCCGACCCAGACCGCCACTCACCACCCACTACCCACCACCCGCACCTTTTTTTAGTCATCTGACGAACCCCCCACACGCATGCATAGATGTAGACTGTCGTTGGAGTGAAGCAGGAGAATTTGACACGGTCTTGTGCCATATATGCGCAATAGCAAAAGTGCCTCGACCATGACAAGCAGCTAATATGACAACTTTGAACTTCAGGTCCAGGAATGCGCCCCTCATTCTTGCTTCTCACGCTTGTCCAGTGTCACGAGCAGCTCATCACAAGGGGCTTGTCGTACCTTGCCTCGCCTTGCCTGTGAACCAAGCACGTCACACGCAGAATGCAACTGAACTAAACCGTTTGTATTTCGAATCTTGGCCTCTTTCAACGCCCGCCAGCCCATTCCGCTTCTTCCACGGACCCAAAATCGCTATGCTGGAAGGGGATATAACACCAAAAGCGCCTCAAATGTACACGCCGCCACCTCCAATCATTCGTCCAAGCCAACTATGCACCCTCACTACCAAATTCCTTTGTCCAGTCGGCGCTACGCTTCAAGTCCTCGCCACTAACCGTCGGCCTTGAAGCCTTGATCGCCTTGATAAAGTCCTTTACCTTTAGTGGTGGTTCAAGGAGTTGGTCACCATCTAAATCTGTCCATGACTTTTCATGCGCCTGCGCATCTCCTGGTGAACAAGGCGTCCATTTGGTCTCTCCATCTACCTCGACCGGCTTGTAGTGTGTCGCCGTCTGAATCAGTCGCACCGGCTGCATGAGCGCATCCTGCACTGCGATTGAGATATCAGAGCCGGAGTAGCCTTCACTCAGCTCCGCGAGCTTCTTAAAATCTGCCTGGTTCAATTCGCAGGGTGTGTTTCCAACAGCGAGCTCAAACATCCTCATGCGCGCCGGGGTGTCTGGTAAGCTAATATGCACTCGTCGTTGAAATCGCCGTCGAATAGCAGAATCGAGTTGCCATGGGATGTTTGTCGCTCCAAGAATGAGCACACCCTTGGAGTCTTTGCCCACACCGTCCATTTGTACCAGAAGCTCGGTCTTGATACGTCTTGAGGCTTCTGATTCCCCTTCGCCACGGGGCCCGCAAAGTGCGTCGATCTCGTCGATGAAGATGATAGAGGGCTTGTTCTCGCGTGCCATCCCAAACAGCTGCTTGACAAGCCTGTTTCCTGTCAGTCAGTGGGTCTCGTATTGCGGTACATGTTGTGACCTACCGTTCCGATTCACCCATCCACTTGCTAACCAAGTCGGAACTTGACACGCTGAAGAAGGTACTGTTTGCCTCTGTCGCAACTGCTTTTGCCAAATAACTCTTACCGGTACCTGGTGGTCCGTACAGCAATATGCCCTTCCATGGCTGTCGCTTGCCAGTGAACAAATGAGGGAATTTGATGGGCAAGATAACAGCCTCTTTTAGCGCCTCTTTTGCCGCCTCAAGACCTGCTACGTCCTCCCACCGAATATTGGGCTTCTCGGATAAGATGGCGCCTGCGAGCGCACCGCGAAGTTTCTTGGAGTCTGCGTCTTGCTCGCCTTCGTCATCATCGCTGTCCTGCATTAGCTGTGATGCTCCGTAGTACTACGCCTGAAGCTTGTACACACCCTCCGCCCTTACCACTGCCGCCTGCTGATTTGCCATTCGAGCCCATAGCAGCTGGTTTCTTGCGATTCGAGGCGTCGTTTTGGTTCAAATGCTGCTTCAGCTTCTCGGCGCGCTCCATGTACTCGGCCACTTTGCCTCTAATCATATCCTTGGACTTCTGGTTCTTCTCCCCTACTCGCTATTAGTACACCAGACCCAGAAAAGATTTCGCAATCCCACATTTGAGGGCCAGCATAAAGAGCTCCACTAAAAAACGTCAGCCGCATCGATTTGAGCTCCCGTGTGAGCGACTCACGAGCGCTGTAATACAGCTGGTATGCCTTCTCATATTCGCCCGCTGTGTCCGTCTCAATGGCCTTCTTGACTGTCTCGATAGCCCGGCCGAGGAAGTCGGCGTTACTCATGGTTCAGAGTTTGAGTGGAAGCCGTTCTCGAGGGTATGATCTTGTGTTTACGTGTACGTGTGGTTGAGGACCGGTGGTGTGTACCTAGGCAGTCCGGGGAGCGATTGGGTGGGGCAATCACGCGCTGTCTGGCGTCGCTGAGAGGCAAAAAATGCAAGAGTGTGTGGCTGACTCGTCGCGCAGCACAATTCAGCAGCTACAGGGCATGCAATTGCGCGAGAAAACGTCTTCGAGACGGGCGTCGCAGTCAATCGGAGGGTGAGGGTCGACTCGTTGCTACGGTCTGGAAGGCATCCTAAGCCCCGCGTTGCTTCTAACCACATTGAGAAAGTTCGATATCCCGCTCGCTCTCGCCGAACAACCAGCCACGAACTTTGTGCAAAGCGTTAGTCGGCATCACAAGAGCCATGGGAGACGTGCAAAAGAAGCTTCAGGCACTGTCTGATAGTTATCAAGGCCTCCAGGCGGGTATGTCATATGTGAAACGTGAAACATACGTGTTAATATCGAAATAGAACTCGGAACCGCGGTAGAGGCCCGCCAAAAGCTCGAGTCGCAGCAGCAAGAGAATACCACCGTCAAAAAGGTAGACGAGAAGGAGCTGGCCATGAGCGCATGATACTGAGGCTTTCCATTGCAGGAGTTTGACATTCTCGACGACGATGCCAACATTTACAAACAAATCGGCCCGGTGCTCTTGAAGCAGGACAAGACTGAGGCAGTCATGTCAGTCAACGGCCGCCTGGAATTCATCGAGAAGCAGATGTGAGTGGGCAGCCGTGTCTCTGTGAAAGAACCTGTACTAACAGGGACCAGCAAGGACATTGAAAAGCAAATTCAGGGCATACAAGAAAAGAGCGAGAAGATCAAGAGCGAGGTATGAAAGCTGCATGTACCTAACAGAGAAGCGTCCTAACCCAAGGCCCAGATTATTCAGATACAATCAGCGGCACAACAATCGCAGCAAGCGGCGGTCGCATCGTAGGAGAGATGGGATGAGGAAAATAGTACCAATATGATACCCATTCATTTCAACTTGTCAACACTATGAGGCAAAGACCGAGAGAGGGAGTAAACTCATAACAGAGTTTTAACGTACGGTTTGGTTACTCCTATGTTCCCAGCATATACATGCTCGCATGATGAGAAAGATGAAGAGAATACATGGATTGTGTGGCGATTGAATTCCTACGTGGGCGCTCCGACGATGAAATAAAAAAAAGGCCAACGAAGGAGCTGTACAAGACTAAAGGGCACGACTTTCCAACAGGTAGCCTCGAATACATGTGATGCATAAAGACGGCTCCGGGATAATTCCTCGTGTTTCTCAGGGTGTTTGATAAGACTACCCGCTAATAGTTCGCCAATTAGAGGTGCAGCACCATGGGAGCATGTTACAGAAAAAAGTGATTCACATGCTTCCTTTGCGCACACTACATGGCAGTGAAGCCTGGAATAAATTTCATTCGAATCTCCCTAGAACCCGTCAGCAAAGGCGCTTGCTCGAAACGATGCATGTGAACAGTCAGCGGTGGGTGGGGTCATGCGCGGAGTGTGGCACTGCCACACAGAACTTCCACGGGCATCCACAAGGCCACAGGCAAAAGCCCCCCCCCCTCTCCCATCTGTCTCGCCGCTTCGGAATAATTGGAGACACTACATCCGGAGCTGCCCCATAGCAGGCGCCCTGCCCTGTACCAGTATGCACGCATGCACGCGCATCGCCTCGTCTGTAACAGCTGCGCACCAACGCTAGACGTCTCCAGGGCTCGAGCCGTTGCTTCAGCCCTTGAGTGCAGGGTTCCTAATTGGCCGCACGCCAAGGGTACGAACGCCTTTTAGAGACCTGACCTGAGAGTTGTCCCCTTCTTCACCTCTGGCAGTGAGCATCGTCCGCCTCTCCACCTCCGTCTCCACCGACCGTTTCCCTTCTTTGTAGCTTCATATATTACCCGTGTCTCTTCTTATTGCGCTGCTTGCCCGAGCATCCCCGCACGGCGCCTTCCTGCATCCATCCATCAGCCCACTGCGAATCGGTCTCTCCCCTGACACTTCGCACCTCGAGCTCTCCTTTGAGGCACAGCTGGGACTGCAGGAGACACTCGTGTGCAACAATTCCCCCTCACGAAGCTGACAGTTACCGAAACTATACTGTAAATTTGCCCTTGCGAGACAACTAGTGTGCCAATCCATCGCGATGCTGACTAGCAACCAGAATTACAAACCTCGCACCACAAAATACCCTTGATCACGCCCATCACCATGTCTGCAAGCCACATTGCTGCGAATAGGAACAGCACGCCCGAGGGTTCCAGCTCGCTCCGCCCGCCCCAAACCCGCAACTCTCTCGGCGCTGGCCATCATCTACGTGCCTCTACTGACCTCGGCGGCTTCCCCTCCCCGCTGGCCAACCGTGGCATTCGTCCCGCCTCGGAGATCTACTTTGGCCGCAACAACACGCAATCGGGCAACCCGGACGAGATGGAGCGCGCCGCCCAGCAGTGGTTGGCCGACATCGATCAGTATGAGACGACGCTCGAGGAGATGGCGACAGCCACGCTCGATCAGGATTTCAAGGACGAGCTGAGCGCCATCGAGCAGTGGTTCCGTGTGCTTAGCGAGGCCGAGAGGACCGCCGCGCTCTATGCTCTGCTCCAGCAGACGACCCAGGTGCAGATCAGGTTCTTCATCCAGGTCCTGCAGCAAATGTCCAAGAACGTGCCCATGTCTGGCGTGCTTTCCCCTGCCAACTTTGGGGAAAAGGGTTAGTCGGGTAGCTCCTTTTGGCAAATTTACGTGCTGACGCCTCGTAGATCCAATGACGCAGAAATTGAGCGACGCTATGAGCAAGCTCAGCACAGGCGAGAACCGCCACTCCATGGGTCTCGGCCGTCCCCCGCCGTCCCCCGGCGCCGGGAAGCGTAACTCTGGCTTGGAGACGTCCACGATCAATCGCATGTTTCCGGATGCTGCCGCCGCTATCGCTAAGCAAAAGGCGGAATTTACTGATGTAGTAGGCGTTGCGCCGGCGTCTAACCGCAATAGCACCGTGGGCGACCGCTCTTCGCTGGTCGCCCCTACCATCAGTGCACCCGAGGACAACAGCAAGAGGGAGAACAATGCTCCGCCGGCATCGCCTTGGAACGAGGGTAACCGCCCAAAATCGTCTGGTCAACAGCAGCAGCAGCAGCACCAGCCCATGGGCCAATTCACTCAGCCTCCTCTGTCCGCCGGCCTCCGTTCTCCTCGCCTCCCCCTTCAAAACGAGAACAACAACGTGCAGACCACTACGCTAAATGCGCTCGAGGCAAACTCGACCAACATGCCGTTGCTTTCGCCTGCTTACGCGGGAGGCGGAAGCTGGGCATCGCAATTGAGCACTCCCATGGTCGGCAACTTCAACCAGTCGAACAACCAAGCTGACATGGTTGCCAACGCCACTGCCATGAAGCTGGCCGCCTTGTCTACTGTCAACAACCGCATCCAGTTGGATGACGTTCGCAAGTTCCGCCGCGCTCGCTCTTCGGATAACGGACCCATGTCGCCAGGCATGCCTCAGATGGGCAATGGAAATATACTCATGACCAACGAGCTGGGCCAGGTATTGACCCCACAACAGGCAGCAGCTTTGCAGGCGCAGCAACTAGCTGCAATGAACGGTCGCCGGTCCCGCCCCAGCTCCCCCGGTTTCGCCATGCAAGCCCAGGGCATGGGTGCCATGGGCAACTTCACCTCGCCTCAGGCCAACGGTTTCTTGGCTGCAGATTACGGAGGCGGCATGATGAACAACGGAATGGGTGCACTGAACCTCGCCCAATTCGGCCTTGCTGGCGCTGGTACCAACGATGGTCATGGCTTCCTTGGTGACAACATCGATCGTGGTCGATCCCCTCGCGGCCGCCGTGGCAGCTCGAAGCCCCCGGAGGACCCCACTGACCCAGGACTGCTTTCGGACATTCCCAACTGGCTTCGCAGTCTTCGCCTACACAAGTACACGGATAACCTGAAGGATCTCAAGTGGCAGGAGCTTATTGAGCTTGATGACGAAGGCTTGGAAAAGCGTGGAGTCAATGCACTCGGTGCCCGTAGGAAGATGTTGAAGGTAAGAAATCACTCTAGCCCAAATGATCATTGCAATCAACTAACACGGTCTAAAGGTTTTTGAGCAAGTCAAAGAAGCTCAGGACCACGGTAAGCTGCGATAGGCTCGTAGCTCGTTGCATGTGTTGTCTAGACGCATGAAGGACTAGTCCGTCTCTGAACATAGATATACGATATAAAAGCGACAATCTCCAGCTGGCACGGACGCGCATGGTCCGTCAGGTCTGGAACGCATATGATTACATGTTTTGTGCATTAGGACCTTATTTGGATGTTGCTTTCTTGGCCTATCAGATACCGAAGGGTTTCTACTTTTATACTCTTGGATGTGTTTAGTGCGATTATTTATAGGGTAGACAGGGTCGGGAATGGGAGTGAGCAGTAATGACATTGTGTGTTGTACACAGCAAAACACGTTGTTCTTTTTGTATACCAAACGGTAGTTGATTACGCTCCTGACTTGTAGTCTGATGTGTCTGCGTGGGCGAGGTTTGTGAAAAGCTCTTGTGTATTCTCATGAGCAGCACCCAAATGCAGTTCTGCCGCTTGCCGGCTCGGTAAGCACGACGTTTGCTTCGTGTATCTTCGTAGCGCTGTCGTTGATTTTCTTTATTCCTCAATGCATGACACTGATCGAAATCTACTCTGGCATCGAAACGACACACCTTGGACGATGTACGCATGTGGAAACGGAGGGAAAAGCAAATGTGGACGGGACACAGCTGCTCAGCAACGATCAGCTGTGTGATGTCACCAGTGAGGTGGCCACAGCATCCGTTGTTTGGCCAGAGAGTACCTACGACTAGATGCTAATCACATTGGCTAAGCGATACACGAATGCAAACTACTGCGAACCGGACATTGTTGGATTCTGTAAAGAGGCAGCCTGACTTCAACAGCTACGCCGCAGCACACGCGGATAGCACGACGACGAAACCCCCATCCTTTGCACGATTGCAACCACCCTCCCCCCAACTTCGGACATTGGCACAGAGCAATCCATCCAACTTGTCTGTCGTGTTATCAGTTGCCCAGCAGCTAAGACTGCTACGTCATTCCGCAAAGAGCTAGCGTCGCGCTTCAATTGGTCCCAGCCCCGCGGCGGATCTGCATGTCCTTCCCGAGTGGGCCACAGCAGAGTTCCGATGTCGAGAGCCGACAGACGTATAAAGCACAAGGCACGCCGTCTCGTGGGCAAACCAAGGGCATGACAACATGGCAGCTCCAACTTTCGGCTGAATACAATAAGAATCCACTCTGCCTACGTTTCACCATCTCCTCCTCCTCCAACAAATCAGTGAGGAAAAGACATCAGCCTGCCGACTAGAGACCAGTCACCATAAATTCCGCGGCCCCATATTGGCATCTTGACGACACTATGAGCGACATTGAGAAACAGTATGACTCGGCAGCGCCGAATGCTGCAAAAGAGAGCGATGAGATTGGTAGACAACTGGAAGGCCTGGACCCGGTCTTCGAGGCGAAGCTCGTCCGCAAGCTGGATCTTTTTATCATTCCAGTTGTTATGCTGTTATATCTCTTGAGTTTTCTCGACAGGTATGTTCAGGCTTGTTGAGCGTGCTATGTGGATCCGCCGCTACAGTTCATGGCCCGAGGAAACAAGACTCTAACATGGTCAGAGTTAATATTGGCAACGCGCGTCTCTATGGCCTCCAAGAAGACCTTGACATGGGAGACTCGCAATTCCAAACGGCTGTCTCGATTCTCTTCGTAACATACATTCTATCTGAGCTGCCCTCCAACCTGGTGCTGAAAAAACTTACGCCTTCACGATGGATAGCTTTCATTACTGTAGCATGGGGCATCATCGCGACCTTGACTGGCGTAGTACAAAGCTACGGCGGGCTAATCGCGTGCCGTCTGCTTCTGGGAGCCGTGGAAGGAGGTTTGTTTCCTGGCATGGCCATCTATCTAACCTTCTTCTACACCAAACGCGAGCTCGCCCTGCGTATCGGCTACCTCTTCGTCTCGGCCGCGCTCGCAGGCGCCTGTGGCGGTCTTCTGGCTTATGGCATTGGACACATGGACGGCGTCGCCAACTATCGGGGGTGGCGGTGGATCATGATTTTGGAAGGAATTCCAACGTTTGTTCTCGGCATTGCAACGTGGTTTGTTCTTCCAGATACGCCAGAAAGCGCCTACTTCTTAACCGCCGAAGAGAAGGCATTCGCAGCTGCTCGACTCAAACGCCAAACCGGATACACGGAAAAGGCTGCGGAATTCCATTGGGATGATGTCAAGAAGTGTTTCAAGGACTGGAAAGTATGGGTGTTTTGCTTTGCGCAATTTGGCTCAGATACCATGCTGTATGGCTTCTCGACTTTCCTGCCCACGATTATTCGATCCATCAATACTACAGCCAGCAGCGCTATGATACAAGTGCTCACCATCCCCTGCTACGCCCTGGGCGCCATCACCTACCTCGTCGTGGCGCGCTTCTCCGATAGACAGCAGAAGCGCGGACTTTACAGTGTCTTGCTCGGTATCGTTAGTATGGTTGGGTACGCCATGCTGATCAGCCCGGCTAGTTCGGCTGTGCATTACGCCGGCTGCTTCCTTGTTGCCATGGGGTTGTACGTCTGTGTCGGTTTGCCGCTGGCCTGGCTACCGACTAACCTTCCAAGATATGGCAAGCGGACTACGGCGACTGGGCTGCAGCTTAGTATTGGAAATTGTGCTGGCATCATGAGCGCTTTTGTATGTTCTTTCCATGTTCATTATCCGGTGTCGACTCTCTGGCCCTGTGCTAACTACGCTCAGATATATCCAACGCATGATCGACCCCGATTCATCAAAGGGCACGGCATCACAATGGCCATGGTTGGCTTTGCTGTTGCTTGCTACACCGTCATGTGGTTTCATTTGGAGAGCATCAACTCGAGCCGTGAAAAGGGAGAGGAAGAAAACAAGGTAGAGGGAATGAGTGAGGAGGAGATTGCGGAGATGGGAGACGATAGTCCAAGGTTCAGATATACCATTTAAGAGAGCATGGAAACAAACGTTCTTGAGGATTGGATAACCAAAACACACACAAAATAGCGGATCAGGCGAATGGATGCGTACATAATCATTTGAGTAAGCTCTAGAGACTTGTAAATATGAGGTGCACATACAGACACGTACACACAAACAGAGAGAGAGAGAGAGGTATACAATCGTATTTACGCTACTTGCCCGCAGTCTTCTCAAACCACTTCAAGCCCGCAATCTCCCAATACGCCTCCTGGAAGGCATCTGGATTATCCTGCACAAAATCATTACACGTAGAAACAGCCGTCTTCTTCGCGCAAGTATCCCACTCTTTGCCTGCCCACTCGCCACAGAAGGCAGTGTTGAAGATGATCTTGAGATCCTTGAAGCGCTGGGTGAAGTCGCAGCCGCTGCCTGAGAAATGCGCCATGGGCGTGCCCCAAGTGGAGGGATCGGGTGCCGTGAGATTATCGGCTGAGAAGTGCGTGTCAAAGGCAGGGGAGTCGCGTGGGAAGAACCACACTGAAATGGACGTCGACGTCCATTCCATGGCGTAGACGCCGCCGAGGGCCTTGTTGAAGTCGGTGCCGTAGGAAGGGAAAGCTACCTCTCGGTCGATAGCGTCAGTGCCGCTGCTGCTGCTGCTCCTGCCACCTGCTTGACGACGACCAGGCATGGTGGTGGTGGTGGCTGGGGCGTGAATCGAACAACCGACGTTCTTCCCTTGGCCTAGTGCATTGACATCGCAGTCATCCGTAGTCATGAGACCAGTGAAGGGCGCATTGACATCTCCCGTACCTCCCGAGCCGCCAGTCGGTGCGGTGGCATTATCGATCATGCACCCCTTGGAGGTGTGGAGGGTAGCAGAGTTCGCGTCGTAGTCGTTTACGCCCTCGATGATGTCGATTTCGCCGCCATTGGGCCACGGTGCTGAAGATGACAGCATCCACATGGCCAACCAAGTGCCGCAAACAGAGGCTGGCATGTGGCGAATGTCGGCGACGAGGAGACCTTTGTTCCAGCTCTTCTTGCTCTCCAGGCGGACAGAGGCCCGGCCGGCAGGGTCTTTGGTGGTGTGGTCCACGCCGATGTAGATGGACTTGGTATCCTCGAGGTATCCAACCAGTCCCTGATTGATGGCATCGTCCCGATTCTGGTACTGCACGAAACCCTTGGTGGGGTCTGGGCCGGAGAAGAAGTCAAAAGCCGAGAAGAAGTTGCCGTAAGAGAGATTGTCCGTTAGTGTGTATTGTCCAGCTTGGGTGGTTTGGCCGCCCTGAGCGCTGCTCAAAGTAACAAGTGTGGCCAGCACACTCGCTGCAGAAACAGAAAAGGAACGCATGATGTTTTGCTGAGCGCAAGGTTTGGATCTGACCTGCAGAGTTAGGTAGTAAAGATTGTGGTGTATTGGAAGAATGAAAGAAATGGAGTGGGAAACGTATGAGGTTATTGACTAAATACCTGGCTCAAGGGCAAGTTGTTGTAACACAATACACATGTTACACAGTGGCGGCAGTTTCCCGTTGTACAATAGATTTTGATTCTTTGTTGTAATTGTGTAGGGACAATAGAGTAGGGTCTATATTGCGCCACTTCTTAGCAAGCGCCGCCACGAACATGGGGAATGGTGAATGGGAGATGGGAGATGGTATCGACGATAGATATTCAACTCACGGAACATGCATGACAGAGATGTTGCATCACAAGTACGTGATATCAAAGTGAAGTAGTCTTGTAAATTGCTTCACACCAACGCTTAGCTGTTTCCCCTTCACCATTGTTCTCTAACCAGTCAGCTCATGTTTTGAGCACCTTGACGATACTCACAAGCTATCCCAGTAACCCATCACTTGTACTACAACACTTTCCCCGCCATCCTACTTGGTTTTGGGTACAATCTTGAGTGAAAAGTCTACATGCGGCACTCCCTGATGTATGCTGCTCGTGCTAACAATGTCAATGTCCCCGCAAACATACTTTTCGACGTTGTGCTCGGTTAGCCCACCGCTGACCTCGACCAAGAATTGTTTCCTGTCACCAGTTCCCCGACCCCATTTGTCTTTCAAATCCTTTGCGGCAACCTGAACACCCTCGGGTGTGAAGTTGTCCAACATGACGATATCAGCACCTGCCGCTATCGCCTCGTCTGCCTCTTCGAAAGATTGACACTCGACTTCGACCTTGATCGCAAAGCCACCTGCCGCCTTGGCCGCTCTTACGGCGTTGGTGATGCTTCCTGCTGCAACAATGTGGTTGTCTTTCAGCATGGTCATTGCGCTTAGATCCACACGATGGGCATCAACTCCGCCGACTAGCATGCCATACTTCTCCACCAGTCGGAAGCCGGGCGTGGTCTTTCGGGTGCCAGCAAGTATGTTTGGGTAGCCAGCATTTCGCAAGAGGTTCAGCAATCGGTTGGACTTTGTAGCGATGCCAGAGCAGCGGGCCAGCGTGTTGAGTGCCACGCGCTCGCCGAGAAGCAAGTGGCGGACTGGGCCACGGACTGTGGCGCAGTGTGTAATGGGCTGAAAGGCATCGCCTTCTTTGACATGCCACTCCACACTGATAGCTGTCAACACACGTGTTTCCGTCACGGACAAAGCACCATGGACCAGGACAAAGGCGTTACTTACGTGCATCCGAGCTGGTCAAACACCTCATCGAAGAAGGGCACACCGGCAACGATACCCTATAGAGCATTAGCACGGGTCAAGCGTGAAGCCCCAACCCTCTCACTTCACTCTTCCCAAGCAGCTTTGCCTCGGACACGGCTTCACCGACAACGAAGCCGCCATAGTCGAAGCTCGGGGTGTCCTCTTCGAGCCATTCTGAAACGTATCTCTTGTATGTCTGTGGTAGTAGATGCGCTACTGCGCCGTGAGCTGGGGCGCCTTCGGTTTTGGACATTTTCTATCGGGCACTTTCTTGTCTTGTACTATGGGTTGCAAGGGTCATTGATAGAAGGAGCGTGGTGAGGGTGTGAGGGGCTCATCGGAACGTTTGTCGGAACTACCGACATCAATGCCGGCACTAAGCACTCCCCGCCAAAGCATCGCGCTCACATGTATACACAGCACGTAGTACTATCTTCTACTTGATAACGCTATCGTAATTCCGTAGGGTCACCACCTGCATCCTCGCTTGTCTGTCAGGCTTTGCTCAAAACCTCGTCACGTCGTCCGGCTCAAACACCATCGCGAGATGCCCCCCCCCTTTCTCTACCCAATTCCTATGCTTGCCTTGGCGCCATCTCGAGTCATAACCGTTAGCTTCTTCGGTCTCGGTAGTATTTGATCATGGTGCTCTTCAATGCTCTTGACCTTGTCCAGAAATCCGCCGTGTTCCCGCCTCTTCGATGGCGTTGGTAACCGCCTCGACCCTTGGTCGCATCGTGCGCCGACAGTCCCGAGCCAGCAGTGACCATGGCTTCGGGCGGATGTATCAGGACGTACCGGTGTATAGAATGGAACACCCTTGCGCGTGACACGGTGCTTCTGCACAATGTAGTTAGAAGCAGGCTTACAATATGCTTACACAGATGATAGGTAGAGAGTTGAGCCGATGGGTGTGCCGTGAACAATGATAGTAAGGAATGCGAGGTAGACGGCTATAGTGTCCGAGAATGCATCTTTAGCGGGGGGGGGGGGGCTGTCTAAACGGAGGAAGGTGGGTGGGCAGCCTATTCGCGCGATTGTTGCAAGAGCGTCACACTGAGATTCAGCTGCTCGCGACAGACGGTTGACCCCTTGGCTCCAAATTACTGTACAGCAAGTTGGAAAGACACAAGCGTCTGGGAAGGCTTGCATGGCTAAGGAAGCGGGTTTGGGCGGAACTCCGATTGCTTGGCACTAGTCATTGAGGCGGGGGGATCCTGGCCCAAAGAAGATTAGTGAGGCAGAGGCAGAGGAGCCGAAAGCCACAGATCTCCAGCGACGCAGCAACAGGTCCCGGATTTCAGGTAGAGTCACGGGACCAAGTAGCCGCAGCCGAGGATCATGGCCCCTAGGTACCCGTACCGTTTCGCATCATGTGCGTCGTACACCGGGGCTTAGAGACGTTGTAACGGCTCTTCTAGACGCAGATCTGAGGCGAAAGAGGGAGCGCTACGGTGAATGACAAATTTCTCGTGGTTTCTCCTGCCAACAAACGTGGTGGACATGTCGACTAGGGTTGTCGTCATCTTGCTATGGAACAGGCGTTGTTGAGACGACCGAGTGTGCAGCGGTGGAGCGTGGTGTGGGAACGATTCAAGCACGAGGTTGTTGGGCGGGTAATTTAGTGTAAACCAGAATGGCCCGATGGACTGTGTAGGGCTATTGGTTTTGTTATAGTTTGGTTTCAAATCCTTCCATGACAGCTTGGCAGCTCGTTACTCTTTGTTCCATTGCTGCCAGCCTTGTCCTCACTTTACCTTTTTTTTCTTTCGCATCCTCCGTGCACAAGTTGGGGCAACATGGCCTGCCAAGGCTTCCCCACCCCCTGCTCCTATCCATGCAGCTTGCAGGCTTCTCATCACAGCCATCATGCGCCTGAAGCAGATGGGAACAAAAATGCTTGATCAGCGAGCGGATTCTAGTGCCGACACGACGGGCACGGCCGGTTACCCGCAGTTGCTAAAGCAGACCCTTGAATCAGTAATAGGTGACTCGCCGGTCACGGTTACTCTACTAGGTTCAGCTTCGTCCAGATATGGTTGCTGTTGCAATTCATTTCGGTTGCAGTATAGTAGGCTCAAAGCTTCTTGTAGTCAAGGTCCCGCTAACATAGTACGCCCGCCATGTCACCGCAATTAATCCGTTATAGATGAAGTGCGAAAAACAAGCATCTTGGCACCTACACAGTCTTTTGCAGACATGTCTCCAACCTTTGGACACGTTCTTTCCAACTGCCGAAATCGCTATGAGCTGCTAGCGACGCCAGCCAGTGTGTCCCGCTCCGCCAAGCGTGGCGATTCGACGTGACGATCAAGCCTGTTCGCGCGACCTCACCCACCTCACCACTCAACCCATGCCAGCCAAGAACCACCCCCGCAACACGCCAAGCATGCGAGGGTGTAAGCGCTATATCGGAGCGGTACAGTAACACGCAATGAAAAGCACTCTCACTCGAACTAAGCCGGGTACCCGACCGGGGTAGAGGGAACCGTGGCTAAGCATGGCCAGACTTGCGCGACCGAAGCAACTGCCGATTTCTTCTCCCTCGTAACAACTTGGCACGTCCAAATCCTGAGCAGTCTTGCTTCCTTCTTATATGAGCTGTGCCATTCCCCAGATCCGGTTCCCCAGACTCTAGGAATCCTTTCCCCAGACTCGAGCCACGTGTGGGGTTACAAGACAACCAAGAAAAATCCCGTACCGCTTCCCTGCCTCTCTACCTCGCAATCTGACCTGGACAACATGCCGGAATCTGGTGTAGCACCCATGGGTGTCAGCCAGGAGCGCTCCCTCAACTCACTGGAGAAGGGCGATGAAGTGATTTGTATGCCAGTGTCCGGACTCGCTGCACCCCAATCGCTAACCAAATCTTTGTAGACAATGAGGCCACTGGAAGCGATCGATCCACCGACGGCGAGTTCTCCTGGACCGAGGAGGAAGAGACTGTGGTGCGACGCAAACTGGACCGCGTAATCGTACCGCTAGCGACACTTCTCTTTTTGATGTGCTTCCTTGATCGGTACGAGCACCTTGTTTTGATGGCGAAATCAGTGATTAACAACATGCAGAACAAATGTTGGCAATGCACGCATCCAGGGCATGGCTGCAGATCTCAATCTCAACGTGGGAGTTCGGTTCAACTGGGTAACCTCGATCTTTTACATTGTTTACATGTTTGTCGAGGTGCCTAGCAATATTCTCCTCAAGAAGATCGGGCCGAAATACTACCTGCCGCTGCTGGTCTGCGGTTTTGGCCTTGTATCCGTCTGCAGCGCCTTTGTACAAAATTTCGGCGGACTGTTGGTTGCACGAGCTTTCCTCGGTATGTTTGAGGGTGGTCTTATGCCGTAAGTACTTCTTCTCACCACCTACCCACAACACTACTTACAATTACTGTGTAGCGGCCTTGCATTCTTCATCACCTGCTTCTACAAACGCAACGAGCTCTTGTTCCGCATTGGTATCTATGTCTCAGCTGCATCCATGGCCGGTGCCTTTGGCGGCCTACTCGCCACTGCGTAAGTTTGCCGACAAACATGTGTCTTATCCAAGCCTAATTCGGATCCAGACTTGCGCGCATTCCTCCGTGGGGAGCATCGAGTATGATCATTCATACCTGGCGCAACATCTTCTTCTTTGAGGGCCTTCTTACCGTACTGATCGGCCTCGGCTCACCCTTCCTGCTGCCCACCTGCCCCAAGGACTGCTGGTTCTTGACCGAACGCGAGCGAATGATTGCTACCCAACGACTCATCATCAAAAACGGAGCCGATGAGAACGAGAAGACGGAGCCCCGCCACGTCAAGAGCGCCTTCACCAACATCACCAACTACTTTTGCGCTTTGGGCTTCTTTTTCATCAACATCACTGTACAGGGAATCTCGCTGTTCATGGTAAGTTGGTATCGCTATCGAGCTGGTTGCCTTGCTAACATTGTTAGCCCACTATTCTCAAAGATCTCGGTTGGACCGCTACCAAAGCGCAGCTCTACTCTGTACCACCCTACGTCTGCGCGTGCGTTGTTGCCATTGCGGTCGCCTATGTCTCGGACAAAACCAACCGTCGTGGCATCTACCTCGCCGTCTTCACGATTCCCGCAATCGCTGGCTTTGCGATTATGCGATGGGCAACGGACCCTAACGTCAAGTATGGAGGTATCTTCCTGATTACCATTGGCGCTTTCCCTGGTGGCCCTGGCTTCCTTGCATGGGCTGCGAACAACTCAGGAGGACCTGCCATGCGCTCAATTTCGACTGCATACGTCGTCACTCTTGGTACCGCTGGTGGAATCGTTGCTACTTGGTACGTACAAACCATGGGCACAATGAGTATGCTTGCCAACTAACATTTTGTAGGACATATACTTCGACAGACGCGCCCAAGTACCCGACTGGACATACCATCAATCTGTGCGGCCAAATCTGTGTCCTCTTGCTCGCTGTCTTCGGCATTGTCTACTCGAAATGGGAGAACAGGCAGCGTGACTTGGGCAAGCGAGACCACCGTCTTGCCGGCAAAACGGAATCTCAAATCAGGGACCTCGGATACCGACACCCAGAATTTCGCTACATGCACTAGGTGTGGATTTTCTTTCAGGGCGCAAGACGACGTCCAAATGCCATCATATCGTCACGGCTCGCATTACGATGGAAACCAACGTTCGACTCACGACATTCCTAATTTTGTGACTGTTGTCTTTTTGTACTACTTTTTTTTTAAGCAGAATGAGAATTTTAATGCCAAGTGTGCTGAGTGTGAGCATCAAACAAACGTCTTGGCCAGTGCCTCTGTCGACATGCAGAGTTATCTAGTGTCCACTCAATACAAAGTGCTTTGAATGATTAATCTTGGGATGACTCGAGCGATCTGTGACCCTGAGAAACAGTTGATATGGTTGATAAGGTGACTGATGCAAGGAGTCAGTAGGCATCCGACACCTTGTCCCAACCCATCCACACATGCCGCAGTTTCTTACCGTCTGGCAAGTGAGTACCTGATGACCACTCGGGATTTCAGGAGAGCCAGGGTTGAGGCTCAGGTGCATGCGTCACTGGCCCCGTGCGGAGGATTGCGGCATCGCATTGTCCATGGCGGGGCATGGTGGGGCACGAAGCCGGTCTGCGGTGAACCACGTTCAGCATCCAAACTTCACAGGGAGCAATTGATTGTTGCAAAGCGTGTTGGAAGTACAGTTTGAGTCCAGAGTAAGTCACAATTGGCTCATTTGGAGCTTGTGCCTGGCAAGCAATACGCGTGTGCCCGGGCGGTGCCTGCGACTTGCGATTGCGCAAATCTTTTTTCATGCGACTTTGTGACTAACTCGGCCAAGTCCGCTTCTCCATGGGCAACTGAAAACCCGCCCGTCGCCCCATCGTCTCTCTCCCTTTTCTTCCTTGTTCTCACGATGTCCGTCACCGTCGTCCTCGGCGCCCAATGGGGCGACGAAGGCAAGGGCAAGCTTGCCGACATTCTCGCGCACGAATCGCAAATCTGCTGCCGCGCTCAGGGTGGTAACAACGCCGGACACACCATCGTCGCAAACGGTGTTACCTACGATTTCCATATCCTTCCAAGTGGGTTGGTGAACCCGGGCTGCATCAATGTCATTGGAAGTGGCTGTGTGGTACACGTGCCAAGCTTCTTCAAGGAGCTGGAGGCCCTGGAAAAGCATGGCTTGAAGACCGATGGCAGGATATTCATTTCGGACCGCGCACACGTCGTGTTTGACGTACACCAGATGGTGGACGGCCTAGAAGAGGTGGAGCTGGCTGGTGGCTTCATTGGTAAAGGGTACACAGTCTCGCAGAATGTACACTTGTACTAACAGCGCAGGCACAACCGGCAAGGGCATCGGCCCAACATACAGCACCAAGATGACCAGGAGCGGTCTGCGCATGTGCGACTTGTTCGACGAGGAAATCTTCGAGACGAAGCTCAGGAGGATAGCCATGGGATACCAGAAGCGATTTGGTGATTTGCTCAAGTATGACGTGGATGGCGAAATTGCAAAGTACAAGGTTAGCTAACCGCCCAGCTGGTGGAATGCCCGAGGGTTAACATTCCGTCTAGGATCTTCGTACCAAACTCGCCCCCTACGTGGTTGACCAAATCCCACTCCTAGCCTCGGCAAAGGAGAAGAACGCAAAGATACTGGTTGAAGGCGCAAATGCGCTAATGTTGGATATCGACTACGGAACCTACCCTTTTGTTACATCGTCAAACACAGGTCTAGGCGGTGTCATTACAGGTCTCAACTTGGGATGGCGGTCACTGAGGGAAGTCATTGGTGTAGTAAAAGCCTATACCACCCGTGTCGGATCGTAAGTACCATGCTTCGATAACCGCTGCAAGGGATAAAGCTGATGCTCAGTAGCGGTCCCTTCCCCACTGAGCAACTCAACGAAATAGGCGAGAAGATGCAATCAATAGGCCACGAGGTCGGCGTAACAACCGGCCGGAAGCGCCGCTGTGGCTGGCTCGACCTAGTCGTAGTCAAGCACTCACACGCGTGCAACGACTACACAGCCATCAATCTCACCAAGCTGGATATTTTGGACGACTTTGACGAGCTCAAGGTAGCAACCTCGTACTCTTACAACGGTCAAACACTTGAAGGCTTCCCCGCAAACCCCGAGATACTGGCGCAGGTCGAGGTACAGTACGATACGCTACCAGGCTGGAAGAAGCCTACTACGGGTGCAACAAACTATTACGAGTTGCCAAGCCAGGCGAGGAGTTACATTGAGTACATTGAAAAGTTTATTGGCGTCAAAGTCAAGTGGATTGGTGTTGGGCCTGCGCGCGACCACATGATTACTAGGTCATAGGGCTGGTTGGTTGTGAGGCGCATTTCCAGTGTACGTTTGGCAGACGGGAAACAAGCCTTCAAAAGGATATAGGTTAGATCAATGCAAGCCCGTTTGTGTAGGCAAAGTATACTTGGTGGAGTCGTGGCGTCATCAGGCTTATCAGCACGTGTCGCGATTGCGAGATTGAGCCTCGCCTACCACCATGCTCTCGAAACACTCCTTGTGATAGGAATGCTTGTTCGTGGCGACACCCACACACGACAGCGAACGGCACACTCTAGCCGTAAGTGTGGCCGAAGGGAGACAAGCCGCCTTCGTAGGACGTCATGAAAGAACGTTTAGACTCGGCAACACGGCAATACGGGATGAAGCCGAATAGCGGGAGACGTACTCAGTAGGGCTTCCCCGGAAACCAAGCGCACCGTCCACGATTAAAGACAGCCGCCCGTCGCCCTGTGTTTTTCCAAGCATCGCTTGAACCGACTTGGACGCTACTTGATTACGCACCTAATCGACATCACTAATACAAACATGTTCAGCAAGACCCTCGTAAGCGCTGGAGCTGCAGCGCTGCTTGCCGGCATCGCGACGGCAGAAACCGGACCTGGCTTTCCCATTGCGACTTCGCAGAACCTCACCGTCATATACGGCAACAACACCATCTCGCCTGGAGGCGAGCTAATCCCGCGTCCCGGTATGTAGAAATCTTTCATTCACCTTGAACCCCTTTCAAGCATCAATCAAGCTACACACGACTTACCCAACGCGAACAGAAACCGCACAACGGCCAACCATCAGCGCGCCAGTATGGTGGGCCGACGACAAGGGCCCGGGAGCCTGCATCCTCCTCATGGTCGACCTCGACGTCCCGCGTAACGGCAGCCGGGTCCAACTCATCCACTGGCTCGCAACAAACATCACGCGCTCCACACCCCTATCGGCAAACACGTCCGGCGCGGCGCTGCAAATCCCAGACTCAAACCCGGTGCCCTACCTACAGCCCTCGCCGCCCGTGGGCGACATCCCACACGCGTATACGTTTGTGCTCATGGAGCAGCCGCGCAACTTCACTTTGCCGCAGCAGTATGCCAATCTGTCCATGAGCAGGGTGCCCTTCAACGTGAGCCAGTTTGCAAACGACGCCAATCTTACCAAGCCGTTGGCGGGGAACTGGATCACGGTGCAGAACACGACGGGCACACCCACGGCCTCGAGCTTCCCGCCTGCGAGACCGAGTCCGACGGGCGGCAGTAGCACAGAGTCGGGCGGGCCGTCAAAGGGGGGTGCGGCTGGTATGTTGGCGGTTGATGGCCGGGCGTTGTGGGCGGGAGTGACGACCGCGTTGCTGGCTGGAGCTTTTGCCGTGGCCTTGTAGAGCAAAGATAAAAATAAAAAGTGTACATGGGATGACGACGGCTATGGAAAAGGCATGAGATAGGTATGAATACGGTAGCGAAACGTCATGGATGAGTCAGGTGTCATGGGTCAAGATAGCTCCCTGTAGCCGAACTTTTGACGACTGTCTGCTAGAATGTCGCACATTTGTTTCATCCACGGTTTGGTGGCATGTTCACGACATGTACCAAAATGTTACCAAAGTAGCTATAGGGACTCAAAGAGCAATCAATCTAAACGTGAGAAGAGAGTACTTGGTCATTATCATCTCATCGTCAGAGAAACTACATCATGCTAATCGTCTGGAATCTACCTCGCATGTCTTCCAAACCCCGCACTGGGTTACTCGGCAGTAGTTGCATTCGTCCTCGCCGCCGCCTCACAAACTGCCTTGAGAGCAGCCGGCGCGTCATCCCACGGCATAACCAGTTCCACAAAGCGCATCTTCTTCGTCTCTCCACTCGAAAACTCCTCATCCTTGAACAGCTTCTCAACCTCCTCCTTGGTCTCAACCCTGTACGTCAGCACACTACCCTCTTCCGCACCAAACACTGCCGGAATGTCCTTGTACTTCCACTCTTGGACGTCGTTGTAGGCATCTTCCCAGCCGTGAATCAGGCGCTCAATGGTATAGCCCTGGTTGCAGATGACAAAGATGATGGGTGCGAGCTTGTTGCGAATCATCGTCGACACTTCTTGGGCCGTGAGTTGGAAGGAGCCATCACCGGTGAAGAGGATGGTGCGCTTGACGTTTGATTCTTTGGCAGCAAGGGCAGCGCCCTGGCATGCACCCGTTGCGTACCCGATCGAGCCCCAGAGGACTTGCGAGATCGCTCGAACGCCGTCGGGGAAGCGAGTCTCCCAGACACCAAAGTTGGAGGTACCGGTCTCGGTAATGAGAATGTCGTCCTTCTTCAGCCACTGTCCGAGCTTGGGCCAGAACCAGGCGTGCTTGATGGTGGGCTCAGCAGACGAGGACTCTTTCTCTGGCACATTGTTGTTGGGGTTGGGACCGGATTCGATGTTGAGCTTTCCAAGTTTGGCTGTCACCTTTGCGAGCACGCCGTTCATGCGAACACCAGGATATTCAGAGTATCGGACCTTGCATCCAAAGCTGTGTAGGTCGATAGTTGTCAGCTGCGACATGCGGATTGTGAAGCCTGCAGTGTTGAAGTCCGACTTGATGGCGCCGATGCTCAGGACGAGATCAGAAGACTCTACTCGTTCACGCACACCCACGTTAGATCCATCTCCGGCATAAACACCTCCGTAATTGGGTAACGTCTCGTCCACAGCGCCCTTGCCCATTGGCGCAACAAATGTCGGGATGCCTGATTTCTTGACGAGCTCGTGCGTCTCTTCCAGCGCTCGGTGACGGATAGCGCACGCGTCTACAAGAATGACTGGGTTTTTGGCCGCATGTAGAGACTTTAGAACCACATCCACAACGTAATCTTCGGCTTCTTGGTCATTTGGCGGGTACTTCAAGTCGAGTGGTGTGTTCAGCCTGTCGCCATCGACCTTTTTGGTTACCATGTCCGAGGGCAAGGAAATGTAGACGGGTCTCGATTGCAGATAGCACTCGCGGATAGCATTGTCAATCAACACGGCAGCCTCGTGTTGGCTGTTAAGCATCGAAACAGCGCATGAGATCTCCTTGGACATCCTGGAGAAGACGGTAAAGTCGCCATTTCCGAGCGTGTGGTGTAGCAGCGCGCCATTTTTCTGAGAGACGGTTGAGGGATAGCCAACTATGTGAACAATTGGCACGTATTCCGAGTATGCGCCTGCAATGGCGTTGACTGCTGAGAGTTCTCCGACACCAAATGTTGTCACGAGAGCCGAAATGCCCTTGATACGAGCGTAGCCATCGGCCGCGTATCCTGCAGACAGCGTTAGCAGACACAAGGTAAGATACGGGATCAGCTTCGCATTCGGTCGCTTTGGTCCCTTCCCGTAGGCGCCCGATTACGTGCATCTCAGCATTTCTTTCACGCACCGGCATTCAGCTCATTGCAATTGCCGACCCATTTCAAGCCCACCTTGGGTATGTAGTCGAGGGCCACGAGGTTGTAGTCTCCCGGTACACCGTGGACGGATTCAACGCCGACCTGCTGTAGTCGTCGGAAAAGGTACTGTTTCGTCATCAGCTAGCGCACCTTCACGTGGGCATTGCGTACTCACCTCTGCCACGTCAATTGGGTTCTTGATCTCTTGGGAGCGTAAATCCGACGCCATGATGCCAAGTTGTGCGGGGTGATGAAGGAAGTTTTGGCAGCTAGAAAGCGCCGTGTTTGAACTTGGATGTTTTGCGTCGAAGGTTGCTGGAGTTGTTGGGCGCAGCTGCAGCTACCTTTTAAGGGTCCACGAAGTTGCGAGAATGATATCATGTCCGGTCTTTGCCGGCCAACGCCTTGTTGGGCGCGTCTTGCTCGTGCGAGTATTCGGTATGCGTGTGTATGATGCGCCATGGTAACGCGGCGGGAAGGATCCATACGCCCTGTTTGTCAGCTCAGGTGGCGTGAGTATCAGTCACAACCAAACATGTGCTGATTTGATAGTTTTACATCAACAGCGTTATCGCATCAAAAGAAACAATTCTTACTGATCGTGACTTAATCCACAGGCATGAGCGCTGTATCAGATGAGTGGTCCATGGAGCCACTTCGCTTCCACAACGCGTGATTTTCTAAATCATGCTGGGGTCTAATGTCGCGCATTTCGAGCTGCTCCCATCGCTACTATCTCCTCAACTAGCTCGTTGTCGATATGGGTGCTCACGTCAACTGCACCTAGTGCCTATTGATGTAGCTAATTGCAGTCTCGCCGTCATCACTCGCTATTGTTGACAACGTCACTGGGAGGGAATTGAGAATTTACTATGCATGACGGGGACGCACGCATGCAAATACAGGTCCATGAAGGGAATACTAGTGGGATTTGTGCAGCACTTCCAAGTCGTAGCCTGTGTGGGCAACTGCCTTTCTATCGCGTGTCTGTAGTGACAGCCTCCTTCGATTCCTTATGTGATGTCTGAACGAGAAGTACGGGGGAGTAGTCGGGTTACCGGTGGTCTTGCGGGTATCTCCGTAAGTGAGTGTGCTACAAAGGTGCCCAGTGCTCCTTACATCGGACGAAGCCGCCATGTTTCATTTCGGGTAGAAGATGTTTGGTGAACCAAGCCGGCTAGCCATCTTGGATAGTAGTGCCAGTGAATGTGTACACGTGTATTAATCTACTACTTGAGCTTGCCAAAGCTGCACATGCACTCAAATGGAACGAAATGTAATGTACTACTCTAGTCCACTTACCCCACCATAGCCTCCGAGCGGGTTTACCAGGAAGACGTAAAAAATCATAATCGTTGGAGCAGCACACAGCATGGACATGTATTTGGTGTCGTAACGGCAGCCACAAGGGAGATTACAGTTGGACATGTCGTTGAGATGACATGCCGGGAGTAGCTAGCACGGGGTGTCGCGATCTCGGCTCGGTACCTGACTAGCAGCAGCAGCAGCACCGTCTTGCAGTTGACTAGTGGTAGCAGTGATGATCGGTAGACCTACTGCGACAGTGATGCTGCGACTTGATGCATTAATCGTCGTCCGCTATTCTCACCTGCCTCGCCGGGTTGAAACATGGTAGCGGGATCGAGATGCCAGCTCCCCAGGTGACTACGTAATCAGCCGAGTTGTGCGCATTGAGCGGGCCAAGGGTGCGACGGCTGGCAGGGCGAGGCATTGCCAACAGCACGGCTGGGGGGGGGTCCTTTAGCAAATCATCACCCACGCTTCACTCGAGGCCCGTGCGCTGGCCGCGCTTTCACCATGGCCAGCCAGCTCAGTGTCAGGCTTGCTCTGGACGGTAGTGGATGCGGTCGATGCCCCTCGTCCGTCTTTGATCATACGCAATTGTCGTGCCAAGTTTGGCCCATCTTCCTGTCGCGTGCCTGTACCCGCCCAGCGGTCGCCATAGTCTGGTAATCGGCACACACTCACACACACTCTCTCTCTCACATTCACACTCACACACACACACACCAAGCGCAGGCGCCTGCGTTTCTCCTCCGCTGACAACCACGCCCCCTCCCCCCTCCGAAACAGCTGTCAGTCGGCCATTGTCCATCCATCCCCTCGTTTGTCGCAACGGATGCGCGATCCGTCTCCCGCGTTGCACCTGTCGCCTAGCACCGGGACCCACGTGTGCGACTGCCAGCGACGGCATACCCAGACCTCGCAGAGGGACCGAGAGCCGACAAAAAACTAGCCCTAGCAGTAGAGCATAGCAGAGCATAGCAGTACTCTACAGCATCGGCTTGGCCCTGGACGACGTCGAGATTGTAGCGTCATGTCGTGATGCGACCGCGCCCTCTTGTAAACCCCATCCGAGGCGCCTTTCTTCGTGCTTGCAGTCGACGCAGCAGCCGCTTGCTGCCCAAAATCTCCACCCTCACCTTGCCGTTGCGGTTGTCCTAGTCGCCGTCGCTGCTGCCACGCTTGCACCTCGCACTGCCTGTCACCGTCCACCGTTGTCGTTGTCGTTGTTGTCGTCGTCGCCGTCGCCGGCGCACGTCCTGGCCGGCTGTGTGCAAGGGCGCATACCGTCGCTGATCTGCTTACTTGACGGCAGCATCCGTACCCCAAGGGTCCAGAGCAGCAGCAATGCATCAGTACATACCTCCGCCGCCGCCCCAGCCCTCGAGCACCCCCGCGGCTCACATGGCCCTCCCTCCACCGCCGCCGCGACCGACGGGCTATGGCAACCTCGCTGGCATGTCCATTCCGCCGCCCCCGCATGCCAACAACTGGGGCCCTCCACGGCCGCCGTACCAGCAGCAGGGCTACGACCCGGGCCAGTATCGCAACTACCCCCACGCCCACCCCCTCCCACCACCGCCAGGCCCGCCGCCCAAGCAAATGCAGCATGAGCGCGAGCCGCCTCTCACCTCGGCCACCTATATCCCCGGCGGCGAGTCGTTTGGGCCAGGCGTGGGCATACCCCCCCTCCACACCTCCAGAGGCTACCCGGAGCCCTACTACCAGGACGACAGCTACTCGGCCAACACGGATACGCCTGCACAGGCCTTCTCCAGTAGCCTACTCGAAAGCGTCCAAAGCGTCCAATACGGCTCTAACAATGGCGGCTTCAACGTCCCGCAAACGCCCAGCAACCGCGGCCATCTCAACATACCCACGGACCGAGCCCACATGTACGACTCGCCCGGGCCACCCACCGCTACACTACAAAACCCCATGGTCCAGAGCCACGGCAGCGTCTACCACCGCCCCGAAAGCAACGGCGCCACCCCGATATCCCCCCACGACCCTGCCATGCAGTGGCCTACCGAGCGCGTCCAACACTGGCTAGCGAGCAACAACTTTTCACGCGACTGGCAGGAAACATTCAGGACACTGGGGCTGGAAGGTTCCAAATTCCTCGATATTGGCCGTGGCCACGGTAGCAAGGGCAATGTGGCCATGATGCACCAGGTCATCTTCCCGCAGCTGGCCAAGCAATGCACTGCCAGCGGGACCGGTTGGGACCAAAACAGGGAGCGGGATGAAGGCCGCAAGCTTCGCAGGCTTGTGCGCTCCATTGTGGAGACAGGCGCCGCCAGCAACCCTCGAGCACCACCCCAGCGATCCGACACTGGCATGACCAGCGCCGGTACAGAGGGTACCGTCGAAAACTCACCATACATAGGCTCTCGCGGCATGGACTTTGGCTCTACGCCAACCACCGCCGGCAACGGCGAAGAAAGCCCGGGTCGTCAAATACTCCTGCATTCGCCTGTGGGCGGCGCAATTCCACCAAGGCGTATCTCTACACAACACCGCAATTTCACAGCCCCTGGTCTCGGCACCACTCCAGACTTCTCAGAAGGGCCCGCCCGCAGCCCGTACTCGAGGGAAGTCCTACAAGGTCTCGATCCAAAGTCGGTACGGCACAGTCCCAACGCATCCACGGAGTTTGCACCTTCTTCATTGGGTGCTGCTACAAACTACCTCCAGGCCAGTCCGCAGCAGAGTCCGGGCCTGCCATCAGCACGGCTCGCTACCAATGGTGGCCAGCTCAGCGCGGGTCTGAGCACGGGGGGTTCCCGTTACTACTCACCCCACAACCGGGTCAACAGTACCGAGTCCATAAATTCTACTTTTGCAAACACTGGCTCAGGTCCACCTTCTGGCAGATCATTCGATGGACGGTCAGAAAGTCGCAATGAAAACAAGAGGAATGGTTATGAAGGATCGCGGCCTGGCACCGGTCTGTCACGATATGATGGCATAGAAGTGCCGACTAGTGCCAAGGATCATGACAAGGGTTTCTTCAAGAAGATCATGGGAGGGCGAAAGAAGGACAGTCATCCATCTCCGGACGATACTAGTTTGGACTCCCCAACTAGCCCGGCAAGCCATCGCACCCATCCCAGCGGGTCCTTGTTTGGAAAGTCTGGCATGAACTCCAGTGAAACGTCATTGAACGACCGGCCTCCATCGCGACGCTCAGCTCAGACAGACTCGGAGAACAGAGCGGCGGGGCGCGGCCGCAGCTCTGCCAAGGAAGACCGCAAATTCGCTTTTGTCACGCCGGACGGTTGGAATTACCGACTCGTTGACATCACCAATGTCGACTCTGCCGCCTCATTACGAACGGTGTGCTGCGAGGAGCTTAGCCAAGGTTTGAGTCGGATACCGGGTGTAGAACTACATCTCACACTTCCTGGACAGTATGAACACAACCGTCCCCTATCCGATTCGAAGCTGTTAAAAGCGAGATCCCAGTATGGAAACCGAGTAGGCGAATTGAAAATCTTTGTCAAGATACCCCAAGAAGGCACGAATGTCCAGCCTTCTGCAGGACTGGGTGTCTCACTTCCCTTGGTATCTGCTAGGACTATGGAAGATGATGCATACTCTCGTCTGAACGCCGACACTCAGCTGGATTCCCCCGGTGGAAAGTCGGGAGAGTCGACGCTAGTTGCGGACAAGAGTGCGGCCCTGCGAAAGATGGCCGAGAAGAACGAGCTCACGCCCAGAAGTGCAACCGATGGGACACATGGTGGCAATAGACTCCCGGAACCATTGCTGGAGCCACACGATAACGTGGCCGAGGAGGAACGTCGGAAACTGCTCGAAGCAGCTGCGGAGGAGCACCGAAAGGAAACCAAGCGCAAACAAGACGAATATCTTCGAACACGCTTTGGCAAGCTCACAGCACACAGCCCAGACCCCAACTCTGCTACGAGTGATACCATTAGCTACCGGAGCCAACGTATAATTGATTTTGACGAACCACGTGCTTCTCCATACGAGGATCTGAACAAGTCTTTCGACGAGCGCAAGAACAAACAGCTTGTACCTTTGAGAGAGCCACCTCCTGTGCCAGCTGATACCAGTACCCTATTGAAGGCTAATTCGTTGTCAAGAAGCAAGAACCGAGCTTCATGGCCCGAGAGTGATGATGGCGATGCTAAACGGGAATCGACAGATTCTCATCCCGAGAAGCGCAAAGCTATACCGCAAAGCGCAAGCGGGTTGGGAGGCATTGCCGCTGCAATAATCGGTGCCGGGAATCTGGGAGCCGGAATTGGGGCGGCGAACAGAGCGCCTCCAAAGGCACCCCAACCTCCGCCAAAGGACGGTGGTTCACCAGAAAGCCTTCGGCCATCGCAGCAAGTGCTACATGACAACAATTTTGCAGCGAGGTCTGGTTCTGGCCGCAGCAGTCCAGGTGGGTCCCCCCGCAGTCCCGGTGAGCTCACCATGAGCAAGGGCAATATACCGTTCAGAATACCTGACTATGAGGAAGCTTTCAAAGACCATGCAGCACACGAGAGGCCGGACCTCACCCCTGTTTTGCCAGATTTACCCTTGTCTCAAGAGCGGCCCCATTCACCTCACTCAGCGCAGCCTTTCCAATCCACCTTGAGCAGAGAGCCATCGCGGGTGTCGATTTACGGACCGACCCACGACTTTGAGGAAGCGCGAGTCTCATTCATTACCAAATCACCAAACCTTGAGCCCATGGACTCCGGTGATGACGACTCTGATGATGGCTTATTTGCTGCACCGCTCGCGGGACGAACTGGTCCCCCTACACCGGCGAAGAATATACCGCTCGCTCGAAATACTTCGCGTGCCCAACGGCCAAACCTTACACTCAAAACCCAACGGTCCAAGAATTCACTAGCCCAAGTGACGGAACAGCCTATTGAACACAGTGCAGGTGGTGATCGCGAAGCTCAGCCGAACGATATGCACCCGGAATCGGCTGCTTCTGCAACTTGGACCGACTCCCCAGACGATACGAATAAGTTTTCCCGCCGTGAGTCGTTTGCTAGCGATGTATGGGCAAACCGCCCGCCCGCTGAAGCGCTTGTGGAACATCTTGACGAGCTCTTTCCACACGTCAACCTTGACCAGCCGATGCTCGAGGAGGAAGACGCGGATGCTTCTATGGAACCAGGCTTTGATAACAAGCCCATGCCTGCTGAGCCTGCTCCTGCCAACCAATCCCTCACCCGTGGTGGCGCTGGTCTGCAATCAATTGCTCAGCGAAATATGCGCAAGTCGGGGGCTGGCTTGGGCCGAACAAAATCCATTCGTGAAGTGGTCAAGTCTCAGTATCAGCCACTCGACAAGAGGTCTATTGGGGGCCAGGTACCGGCTGGTGCTGGTCCATCGCGCGTTGCAACACTAAGAAATGGTGGGGATATCATAAGGAGAAAATCGACAAAGATGTTCAACGCAAGGACTGAGCAGGTCCGGCCGCAACGTGGCTCACGTCTCGTCATGGAAACCATACCACAAGACCATCTACCCAACGTGCCGTCTCGTCAACCAACGTTCAAGTGGATGAAGGGTCAACTCATTGGCAAGGGCACCTTTGGCCGCGTCTATCTTGGTATGAACATCACCACTGGTGAACTGATTGCTGTCAAACAGGTGGAAGTCAATGCCAAAGCCGCCGGCTCGGACAAGGACAAGATCAAAGAGCTCGTCAAGAGTCTGGACCAGGAAATCGACACGATGCAGCATCTCGACCATCCAAACATTGTGCAGTACCTTGGTTGTGAGCGCAAAGAGTACAGCATCTCCATCTTCCTCGAGTACATTTCTGGTGGTTCGGTAGGATCTTGCATCCGCAAGCACGGCAAGTTTGAAGAGTCGGTCGTGTCTTCACTGACTCGTCAAACTTTGCTCGGTCTCTCCTATCTCCACCGAGAGGGCATTCTGCACCGCGACCTGAAAGCTGACAACATTCTCCTTGACCTTGACGGCACATGTAAAATCTCTGATTTTGGCATCTCAAAGAAGACGGACAACATCTACGGCAATGACGTAACAAACAGCATGCAAGGTTCCGTCTTCTGGATGGCGCCTGAAGTAATCCGCTCCCAGGGTCAAGGCTACTCTGCAAAGGTTGACATCTGGTCACTTGGTTGCGTGGTACTGGAGATGTTTGCCGGCAAGCGACCATGGTCCAAGGAAGAAGCTATTGGCGCCATCTACAAGCTCGGCAGTCTGAACCAAGCTCCTCCAATCCCGGAGGATGTGAGCAGAGTGATTGGTGTCGAGGGCTTGAGTTTCATGTATGATTGCTTCACGATTGATCCGATGGAAAGGCCGACTGCCGAGACGTTACTGCGGGCGCCATTTTGTTTTTCGGATCCAAACTACAATTTCCTAGATACGGAGCTGTATGCCAAGATTCGAGGGGCTTTTCAGTGAGGGCAGGGTTGAATAACGGGGCGTGGGCTGTGGTGAAACGAAGGATTTATGATTAGGTAGGAGGGCTTTGCGGGGCAAGTAAGTGTCATGCAATTGTATGTTGGCTATATACCCACTTTACTGTTTTTTTCTTTTTCTTTTTCTTTTTCTTTGTTTGGCTTTGTTCAGACGTAGTTGAGAAAATGATGGCATTGTTTATTTCAATCCAGGATTTGGACATTGACATATTACCCGCCATGTTTCTTACCAGACGTGATTAGCTTCTACTGTGTGCCACTACCGGCCTCGACTACCGTTGGCACCAGTGTTCTAGCAGAGGATTCCCTGGGTGCTAGCCGCGTGGCAGGCCGACAGACTAAGGGAAGCTCCGGTATCGATTTCCTTTTAGGCGGGGCAAACTCGGGTGAGAGGGCAGTGATTTCGCGGATGGACACGAGCAAGGTGTTGTACACAGCTACCTTTAGTGTCGGAGCATCTAAATCTCGACAAGCAAATGTTTTGGTTGTGTCCCACGGCTTCCAGGGTGTAGGAATCTTTCACGATCAAGCGCAAGAGGTTGGGACTAAAGACGATCTGCCGGTATCCCCCCCATGGCAAACCGGACACCTTTCGGACACTTGCAGCTTCGTCATGGCCTGTCCATGATGATTTACCGATAGGCTGTATATATATATAGATGTACGTTTTCTCTGTGCTACTATTGCTGATTACGTCTCTCTGGGCTCGGCAGTTCGTATATGTGGGCGGGGGGAGGGGGATGAAGGAAACAAGCACTGCCAAGCATTCCAAGTGCCGGCCGTCTTCCATGCAGTCAACCCATAAAAAGAAGAAGAGCAGGGTTGGGGTTTTGCTTGCAGATGAAAGATGGAGGTTATGACATCAAGAGCATTGCTGACACGAGAAGACGTTTTGTTGTGATTGCGTGTTGCAGTTGCGTGGTCTCGGCCGCCTATCACTCGGCAGGCCTCGTGGCACATGTCGCGCCCCTTCCCTTGCATCTTACCGCGAGCTGCCAAATCTGGTATTCCAAGGTGCCGAGAAGCCGACCAAGCTGGGCAAGCCGAATATGAACCGATAGGCAGAGAAGGTGGGCTGGCAAGTCGAACAAAAAAAAAGCCCGTACCCGATGTGCTATGTCTGCCAGCCGGAGAAAAGAAAAAGGTCTCGAAGGGCCTAACCATGGCCGTGGACATTTTGTTTCTGGGCATCGCTCGAGAAAGCCTTGTTGGGCCAAAGTTTGGGGCCAGTCATCTCCACAAGTCTGCAAAGCTTGAACTCGACACCAAGCTCAAGTTTGCATGCGGAAAATAGGAGTGTTGAAACAGCGACGGTTGACATGTGGGTGAAGGGTGGAACCATAGCTGCAGATCTATGCCGTGGTGAAACACCCCGGTAAGGCCCGTGTTCATGCATAAGTTTGTCTTAGCAAGCGAGGCGAGGGGGGGGGAGGGGGAAGAGGCGTAATAGGCGAACGGGGGCTGTGCAATGGACTTTTTTTTGTTTTTTGCCTGTTCTCAATGGCAAAAAGGATATTAGATGGTATAATGTAGGTACGTATAAGCAGATCGTGCTGGCATTGATAGAGATGAGCATCGGGGCGAGATAGGGATGGGCGCGTTGATCAGGGTCGAGGGTGGCGCAAACGGCCGGTCGACGTGCAATCAAACAGTGCGAGCTGTGGATGCAAAAGTGGATGCAACGTGCAATTGTTGGTGCAGCGGCGGATGCAGCGAGCCTGAGGCGCGTCGTGGCTGTGCTAGTGGGCAGAGAGAGGGGGGGGAGGGTGAAGGAGGAGAGACAGAAAGACGATGCTATCGTACATGTAAGATGGCATTTGTACTGTACATGGCATGCGCTCCATGCTCTCGCCACATTCTGCCCAACATCAGAACATGGTCACACCACCGCTCGCTGTCCTGGCCCAGCTGCTCCTCTCCCCCCAGCCGTCCTCTTCGACCGTGAGCGACGCGAAAAAGAGGCGCACATTGGCGCCAGGCGGCTCCCACGCAATACAACTCGCCGCGGGCCCGGCGCAGGCCGCCTTGTCCCCATGCAGCCAAGTCAGGGGCAATCGCTGGCACTGCGCTGTTTTCGATGCCGGCCGGGGCCCTTTGGTTCCACCGACTCATCTGCTTCATCCAATCACCCGCAAATAGCCACTGGCGCTGCCACCAAATGCGACCAACCCCCCGTCAAGCGCAGTCGCTTGCTGTCCAAATACACGACTCCTCAGCATGGGCGTGCGCCGAGTCGAGCATGGACGGGGAGTAGCATGTTTCGATATATCTTACGGCCGACCCTCCCGCCCCTGCTCCGTTTACGCCGCATCTCTGATTCCTCGTTTGTCTTCGACGTCGAGGTTTCCGACCAAACGCAACCCTTTTCTTTTACAGACCTCTGGGCTTGCTCCAACGGTCGTTACGCTCTTTAGCTTTGCTTTTTTAATTCCTGCCTGCTTCTCCGGCTCCAAAAGTCGTCCCTCTTAGTGCCCTCGTCCGCCTCCCCTCCCCGGTCATTCTTATTTCTTCACATCGGACCGCATCAGCACCACGAGCGTCGAACCATGGCCAATTTTAGCAAGCCCGCGAGTCTCTTGACTGCCTTCTTCACCCTCTTCGCCCTCCTCCAGTTCACCGTCGCGTTCCAGCATGGCTCCCATCACCACGCTCATGCCGCCCGTAGCGACGCTGAGATCAAGGCCCACCTCGACGAGCTCAATGCAGCGATTGCCAAGCGCCAGTCCTCCCAGGGCACCATAGCCATCACCGGTGTTTGCAGTGCCGGAACAAACTCCAACGGCCAGTGCAATTCTGGCAGCACCGCTTCTCCTCGTCTGGAGGTGCGCGTCATGGCGCAGAACAGCGATCAGTTCAACCTGTTCCTGCTCGGTCTGGAGCGGCTCCAGGCCAAGGACAAGAATGATCCGTTGTCGTACTACAGAATCGCTGGTGTCCACGGTCATCCTTTCGTGTCTTGGAACAACTTCCCCACGCCCCTTGTGAACCAGGCCGGTTTCTGTCCTCACGGGTCCACCATGTTTGCTCCATGGCACAGGCCCTTCCTGGCCGTTTTCGAGGTTAGTCCGTCGGACATGGAGATGGGTTGAATACTAATTCGTTGCGTAGCAAGCCTTGTATCTTTGCGTAAATGAAGTCATTGCCGAGTTCCCCGCCAACCAACAGCAGCGATGGAAAAACGCCGCCTCCACACTTCGTCTTCCATACTGGGACTGGGCTTCGACTGGCAACGGTGACGCTGTCCCTTCGATGCTTCGTGACCAAACTGTTGGTGTCATGAAGCCCTCAGGACCCGTTCGCATCACCAACCCGCTCTACAAGTACTCGTGGGGCACCTATCCAGCTGAAATGGGCAGTGGAACCTGGAACAACTTTCCCGAGACCCTCCGTCGCCCGGTCGCCAACCCCACTCGCAGCAACAACAATGAGGTGAACGCTCGCATGGAGTCTAATCGCATTTCTCTGCGTGATCGTACCTTTGCTCTGTTCGCCAGCAAGGCCCCTTGGGGCGATGCTACATCATCGGCCATCGGTGTCCGCACTCAGCTCAGCTCAAGCGATAGCTTCGAGTCCTTGCACGATGCTGTTCACAACACCGTTGGTGGTGAAAGTGGCGGCCACATGTACTACCTCGATCAGTCTGCTTTCGACCCCATATTCTGGTTGCACCACTGCAACATTGACCGATTGGTTGACATGTATCACTACATCGTTCCCAATACCTGGATGTCCAATGGCAACGTTATGCATCCCATGGCCCAATGGAACCAGGGCGAGCCCAAGAACCCCTTCTCTCCTATGAAGCCCTTTACCAAGGATCAACGTGGCACCTACTTCACTGCCAATGACGTCAAAGACACGCGTATTTTTGGATACTACTACCCCGAGACTAGCCAACGTTCTTACCAACAGGTCGCCCAGGCTGTCACTCAGCTATACGGTGCCGGTGCCAGGTCCATCACCAAGCGTGATGACGAGTTCAGCGCCACAGGCCAGTACCTCGGACGCCAATTCAAGGAAGGTGACTACCAAACTGTCTTCAACATCATTGCTGACAAGTACGCCTTGGCTGGATCCTACACCATTCACTGCTTCATCGGCAAGCCGGACAGCAACTCCACCACAAACTCCACTGCGCCCTACCCCATTGCAAACTCTACTACATCTGCTACTTTGCCTCTCAGCACTGGTACAGCTCCTTACAGCAACAACACTGATGCCGATTACGACCCGTCCACCGACTACACTCAATACTCCAACTATGTCGGCTCCTACGGTGTCCTTGGTAGCTCGATGCAGGGTGGTACCAACTCCTCCCAACCTGTCATGATTAAAGGTTCTCTTCCTCTGACCTCGTGCCTGCAAGGCAAGGAAGCCAAGGGAGAGCTCGAGTCCCTTCGCCCCGAGCACGTCGAGCCGTACCTCAAGGAGAACCTCTACTACAAGGTCGTTGGTGTTAATGGCGAAATCGACCCGGATACCATTCCCAACTTCCACATCAGCATAGCGTGCAATGAGGTCAAGCCCGCTGCCTCTCCTGATGAGCTCCCCGATATGAGCGCACCTTTCAAGGTTCTTCCGGACGCTGTTGCACATCTTCCTGCTGGAAAGCCCTTTACATACGTTCCAAGCGCACTTGACATTCCGCTGCCCGATACTGCGGAATACACGCAGCCTAGCAGCGATGGCACTCTCCCCAAGAACCCCACCAACGGTGTATTTCCTTACCCATCTATGCCCTGGGAGGAGAATGGCTACTGTGTAAGCAAGCAGACGGTCGAGTACGTTGACCCTCAGGGTAAATTCCTCTACTCTTCCATGTAAGATGGTTTCCTTTGCAAAGCTAGAAAGGATGGGATGGAAGGGAAAGTTGGGCCGTGTGGGCGTGTGTGTGTGCGCGTGTACGAAAGATCTTTTTACATAATACCTTTTCGCAATGTACATTTGACATGAGAATTTTGTTTCTTTTTTTTATACAATGTCATTGGTATATCCCAAGGTTTAGGCCGGAATGTCAGCATCTCTTAGCGTCACAATCGTATCTCATTTTGCTGTCCTATGGCGTATGAGTCGAGTTTATTGGCCATCCTTGTAGCTTTGATGAGCAGGCTTTGCAGGTTGTTTCAGTTGATGCTAGTAGTGATACCTAGGTCTATCGAGTAACATTCTGGTCGAGCTTATATTGTCCCTAATTATAAACCCCAGTTTGTCAATTTCTACGGCAATCAATATATTGAAACCATGATGAATCAATGCACGAAACCTTGTTCGAAGATCCTCGATGGACATGGCTTCAATAGCACGCCACAGCTTTATGCGTCACGGGTTGGAAAAAGTACATTAGCTAGATGACTATGATTGGATCTTCTTAGCGACGCGCTAGTGGCACGACTGGCCAGGCACGCAGCGCGAGCACCACATCACGGCAGTATCTCTCATCCTGCTTGACGATCTCTAGGCCCTCAGGGACGACGCGGTAAGTCATATATGTACACCATCTTCTTCGCGGCTTTGTGGAGCATGTCTACACCCCCGCTACACTAGCATGCCGTCCTCTATGCCTCCTTTGCGGTCTCGCTCTGCCATCATCGCAAGCATTTCACTCGCCCTCATGTAGCTTAATATTTACACTTTTACAATGCTGATCGTATGTCGTAGAACCCTTCAAACCCTATCGTCCTCGTCTGCCTGCCTGCCTGCCCGCCATGCCTGCAATGCTAGACGACCCGAGCGCACCAGTCGTGTATAGAACGTCGGGCGATGTGCCGTATCCCCCGCCTGGTGGCCCGCTACCTGTAGGCATCGCACCGTGCCAAGTGATCCTGCGCGACCGTGTGACTACCGCAACCATCATACCCTTCTCTGCGCCGAATCAAGTACCTCTCACGCTGCTGGCGTACCTATGTGACCAACTAGGCCGCGAGATTGAAAAGGGCGACACGTACCCCATGGTCGAGCCGCTCTCTCTCGACAACTTTGGTCCGTACTGGTTTGGCGTCTTTGGTGCCATTATGCTGCTCGGCGAGATACAAGATGGTAGAGCACTACATGAGATGGCGCGCCAAGGCTGTGACTGGGAGAGGGAGTGCTTGGGTAGTTTCTACATCAAGCCAAACTATCCAGGACGGTCGAGCCATGTCTGCAACGGTGGGTTCCTGGTTACGGATGCATCACGGAATCGGGGTGTTGGTCGCTTGATGGGCGAGACGTATCTGGACTGGGCCCCTAAGCTGGTAAGATGCCATGACTCGGGCTGTACAAAAAAAACCCCCCGGTCCACTAACATGTATAGGGCTACACCTACTCCGTCTTCAACCTCGTATACGAAACCAACGTCGCTTCCTGTCGCATATGGGATGCTCTTGGCTTTAAGCGCATCGGCCGCGTCAAGGGTTGCGGTAACCTCAAATCATACCCTGGCGAGCTTGTCGACGCTATAATTTACGGGCGAGACTTGGGTCAAGATGACGAGTTCGTGTCAGAGGAACGCTTCGACAAGATTCGTTTCTACCTAAAGAACGGTAAATACCCAAATGGCGCCGACCGGGCAGAGAAGAGCCGTCTTCGTAGCGCTGCGACACACTACAAGCTCACGCCTGGCAAGGACGATGAGCCCGATAAGTTGTGGCTCAAGGGCAAAGAGGTCATTGCGGATCCCAAGCAACAATACGAGCTTGCACGGGAGATACATCACAAGCAACACGGCGGCATAAACAAGACAACTGCAGCCATTGCCGAGACTTACCATTGGGTTCGCATAAAAGAGACGGTTAGCCAAGTCATCCGTAACTGCCCTGTCTGTAGTGAGATGAACAAGGGTCTTTCGGCCATGCGACAGGGACAAAACCAGGCGCGAGCAGAAGGACGGTCGAGCTCAAGCTTCATGCAGTCGACCAACACACAACCTGCTCTGACGCCCACCCCACCAAGCCTCTTCTCTCCATCTCAACCCCCACCTCGCTCAGACTCACCGAGTTCCCAGCTTCAGCTCGAAGCTGCACAGCACCAGGGCTCTTTCACGCAGTTCTCACAACACAACGAGTTCGACATGCCGGTCGACCCCGCACTCATGGAAGGAGTGCAGGCTGGAAACAGTCTTGCAGATCTCCCACCGTCGCCGTTCCTCGCTGCGCAAGGCACGAATGGCTTGCCGCATTTGGGTCATCTTGAGCAGCACGTTGATCCGAGCCTGAACGAGCGGGCGCCTACTGCTGCCGAGGAAATGCGAAGGAGATTGAACCGGGCTAACCAGTATAACTAAGTGAGTGATGTGCTGTTACTATATACAGGTGATGTAGATGTATCTGAGATGGTGAGATTATTGTTCTTACAGCGTTGGCGTTTTTGGGCAGAGGTATATGAACGTGATGATGGCATGACATGCATGTGGAAAAGCGGGGGAACAGCACGGTTGTTATACCCAAGACATGGCGACTGGACATGGTCGTGAGATGGTCGTAGTCACATGCAAAATACGTACAAGATTGATTGTTTTTTCTCTCTTCCCGTTGACATGTCATATTTCGAGTTAGTTGCAAGTGAGGAAGACTGTTGGTGGTTGCAAGAGGGGGAAGGTTGGCAGTGAGGATATTTCATTTATTACTATCTAATAAGTTATTTCTTACCTCGTCATCCCTTCAAGTCTTGGATCCGCATTTTCCCTTGCTACCTTCTCTTTCCCGGTCCAAGTACCCGCCCCCAAGTTTAATCTCCATCACCCATCAAACAAGCCCCATTCCTTGATATCAAACGTGTCCAACACTCTCTCTCCCACTACCTTGGCACTCTTGATCAGGTCCGTCTCTTGTTGCCCCATGGCGGGCTTGTCATACTCACCGGGGTAATGGGGCACGTTGATGGTGATGAGAATGTCAGTCTCCTGTTCCTTGAGTCGGACGAGAAGCAGGTGGATAAAGGTGTATTCTGGAGTTTTGCGGTTGGGATGGGGGTTAGGCGATGGTGGTGTTTGTAGGAAAGACAAGGTTAAGAGGGGTGTTTTTCTGTACATATATATGTGTGTGTGTTAGTCTTTCTTCACCTGTTTTTTTTCTTCTTCTTTTTCATCCTTGCTCTTCCTCTTTTCCTCAAAACATTGATCATGGATGGATGGGAAAGGAAAAGAAAAACCCTTAGGTATACACATACGGCAAACTCGTCACCCTTCTCGCATTCACCTGCTGCTCAAGAATCGTCGTCGCGTCACCCGTGCCATTTACCAAATCGCCAAAATGGTACTGCAATGCCTCTTCATCGTTTTTCTTGTTCACGTATTCGAGGATTTCAACTACAATGGACGAGTAGCCGGCGTTGTCGAGGTATACTTCTTGGTTGTCTGGGATTTGGCGGATTTGGCTGCGACAGAGGTCAGTTATTGAGGCATGAAGTGGGGGGGTTTTTTTTTGAGTAAAGAAATCAAGTGAAATGATGTTAAAAATAATAATAATAGAGCCAAAGGGTGGCGAGGCATCATGCTTTGTGGTGTCTTGTTGCCGCCAAGAGAAGCGTGCCGTGCTTGTACCCGGGATATGGGGAAAAAAGTTGTGGTGCAGGGGAAAACTTACGATGCGTCGGCGAAGTTGGAGGGGAGGTCCATGGTTATGGCGCCGCCATAGAGGGGGGTGTTTGTAAAGTCCATGGCTGTTATTGTTGTTGTTGTTGTTGTTGTAGGCGTGCAGAAAGCGTTTGACTATTTGGATCGGGGTGGTCCCAAAGTCTGGTTTTTTATGTTGTGGATTTGGTGTTGGTTTGTGCTGAGGGTGTGCGTGTGTTAGGTAGCTACCGGGCAGCTCCAGGCACCACTGATATGGATACCTAGCCGACGTAGCTTAAACTGAGAGTGTTGGGGACATGTATAGTAAATGCTCGTGATATCATTATTGGATTGTGAGCATTTACATATATCGTCATGTCTTCGCATAATGGCATACGACATTATTGTCTTCACTTGCAACACAATTGAAGACCTTGGATGCGCATCACACCCTGGAGAATGGTTCACATGGATTTTCCCTTGTTGTCAAAAATGAATGTACTCTAATTCCAGCGTGGGGGTATCATCTGAACATTTGGCGTCTCTATATGCCCCAGTTTCCATTTTGAACGCCATGCAATGCATTTTTTTTTGTCCCAAGCCGCAACCCGTTGTTGCTCAGTAGAGTACAATGTCTGCCTAGCCGATGCCTTCTCCCCGGCTTGCATGTGGCCATCAACTCTCAGCTTGGTCAGACCAGTCGCCCCGACAATTCAATATAGTCATACTGCGGAGCTTGCGCGCACTCATCCTGTCGTTGCCACCTGGTCGACGTCCATTGGGGCCGCAGGTATCGTTGTGCGCTTTCCGTTGTTGGTGGTGAAGCCCATGCCGGCCTCTGCTTCTTTGATGGAGTAGGGTTCCTCGCGGAGTTGCTTGACTCTGAAAATTTGTCAGTCTCTGTTCTGGCAAGTGCTAGGCCAATGCCCTCACCTCCGCTTGTGAACCTTGCCCTTTTGGTGGGCGACAAAGTTGCCATCGCTCTCAAAAAACTTTGCGCATTCCTTGCAGTAATATTGGCCCAGGCCGGGCAGGTCCTCTATGGGCTTTGCATCCTTGAACTGGGCCAGGTGCTTTTCGTCGCGCAGGTCGGCGTGAATCTGGTCGAGGTCGCGCGTATGGCGACGTGTCTTCTTCTTGGAGTCCTGTCCGCGTATGGCTGGCATGATGGGCTGGCAGGCTGGCAGGCTGGATCCGCGGCCGTCGGTTATCCGTGTCGAGTCGAGAAGTGTCGGCTATAGAGAAAGTTCCTTGGGCTGTGTGGGGACGGGCTGCCGACGATGGCCCGATGGCCCGTGTGCGTGTCTGCAGGTCAGAAAGTCTTTTGGGGCTAGGCTGAAAGCGGGTCTGGTAGATGCAGCGCCGCTCCAGAGCCATGTCTGCAGGCCTGGCTGGCTGACGCCGGCGCACACTGCTGCGACGGAAATGCCGCACACGAAGCTGCAAGGCCTACAAGTCGCAATCTTCTGGCACCTGGCGACGGGGGAACATATGCTGCTGTTATGTGATGGTGTTGGGTTATCCAACCGCCAATCAGCTGCACAGGCAACGAGCGCGCGGGGTCAGTGAACGGGTGCGGGATATGACGTCTGCATGAACTCAAACCTCCCCCCCTCTACCAGCATTGAAGCTCAAACACTCGAGCCCAGCGGTTCAGCGCCCGTCGCTCCAGACAGACATGGCCCAGCCCGGATAACGACCGGATAACCGCGTCTCCCCATAATTCCATGCCAATTACGCCGCCCATGGAGCGAACACGTGAAACGTCGGGCCCCCGGAAAGGTGCTGCCGTCCTGTTTTGCGCTGGCGCCGAGGTATTCCGCACGAAGCTGGGGCTAGACGAGCCAATCACCACATTCCAGTTCGCCATTAGTTATCGCCCAACTCGCGGCAGCTTCTGACCTTCTTTTCCTCCACTTCCTCCATCCCTCCTCTCTCTCTCTCTCCCCACTCCATCCTCACCAAACTTCACCATGCAGAAGTTCTCTAGGCTCGGCCGCATGGGCCAGAGCCTTGCTTCGCGCAGGCAATTGGCCACCGTCAGCGATGCTGCCCTCTCCCGCAAGGTCGAAATGACAAACTGGGAGAAAGGCCACTACATCAACTACAAGCAGATGAACGACAACCTCAACATTGTCCGATCGCGACTGAACCGCCCGCTCACCTTTGCCGAAAAGATTCTCTACTCCCACTTGGACGACCCCCACGGTCAAGAGATCGAGCGCGGCGCCAGCTACCTCAAGCTCCGTCCCGACCGTGTAGCTTGCCAGGATGCCACCGCCCAGATGGCTATCCTACAGTTCATGTCAGCTGGTCTGCCCTCCGTTGCTACCCCCACTACCGTCCACTGCGACCATCTCATCGAGGCCCAGGTCGGTGGTGAGAAGGATTTGGCCCGCGCCAACGAGATCAACAAGGAGGTCTACAACTTCTTGTCCACCTCTTGCGCAAAGTACAACATTGGTTTCTGGAAGCCCGGCTCTGGTATCATCCACCAGATTGTGCTGGAGAACTATGCTTTCCCTGGTGCTCTCCTCATCGGTACCGACTCGCACACTCCCAACGCCGGTGGTCTCGGAATGGCCGCTATTGGTGTCGGTGGTGCTGACGCTGTCGATGTCATGGCTGGTCTGCCCTGGGAGCTCAAGGCCCCCAAGGTTATTGGTGTCAAGCTTACCGGCAAGCTGTCCGGCTGGACTGCTCCCAAGGGTACGTGTCTCAATACTTGTACAGCGAGAATAGGCTAACATGAACAACAGACATTATCCTCAAGGTCGCTGGTATTCTTACCGTCAAGGGTGGAACTGGCGCTATCGTCGAGTACCACGGACCCGGTACCGAGAGCTTGTCCTGCACCGGCATGGCCACCATCTGTAACATGGGTGCCGAGATTGGTGCCACCACCTCGGTCTTCCCCTTCAACGACCGCATGTACGACTACCTTGCTGCCACCAAGCGTCGCGACATTGGTGACTTCTCCCGCGAGTACGCTGCCCAGCTCCGCGAGGATGAGGGTGCCGAGTACGATGAGCTCATTGAGATCAACCTTGACGAGCTCGAGCCTCACATCAACGGTCCCTTCACTCCCGATCTGGCTACACCCATCAGCAAGTTCAAGGACGCTGTCAAGGCCAACAACTGGCCCGAGGAGCTAAAGGTCGGTCTCATCGGCTCTTGCACAAACTCCTCGTACGAGGACATGAGCCGCGCTGCCTCCATCGCTGAGGATGCCATGGCCCACGGTGTCAAGGCCAAGTCTCTCTTCACTGTCACCCCCGGTTCCGAGCAGATCAGGGCTACCATTGCCCGTGACGGTCAGCTCAAGACCTTTGAGGAATTTGGCGGTATGGTCCTTGCGAACGCTTGCGGACCTTGCATTGGTGAGAACCCCCTTTCTTGAGCCTACGGCCTGTTTACGCCCGGGCTGCATTATCACTTCATTTTCCTTTTCCTCATTCCTTTCTTGTTCCGTCTACACCCTAGGGTTTGTGTGATGGATTCTCTTCGACTATTGGTGCTTCACTCTTCTTCTGTTACATGTGCAAAACAAGTTCACGCTTTGATAGTTCAACTACTAACTCGTTCGCAGGTCAGGTATGTCATCTCGACTCCCTTCATTCACTCCTCTCCCATCGCCCCTACCCCGCTCTTGAGAATTCATGCTAACAACCACAGTGGGATCGCAAGGATGTAAAGAAGGGTACGTACTCAATGCAGGCTGCGTTGGGCATCTACTAACTCATCCCAGGCGAGGCCAACTCCATCATCTCGTCCTACAACCGTAACTTCACCGGACGTAACGACGCGAACCCCGCCACCCACTCCTTCGTGACTTCGCCTGACCTCGTCGTTGCTATGACCATCGCTGGTACCCTTTCCTTCAACCCGCTCAAAGACGAGTTGACTGGTGCCGACGGCAAGAAGTTCAAGCTCAAGGAGCCCACCGGTGCGGGTCTTCCCGCTAACGGCTACGACCCAGGCCAGGACACCTACCAGGCTCCTCCTGAGGACCGTGCTTCCGTCTCCGTCGCTGTCTCGCCCACTTCCGACAGGTTGCAACTGCTCGAGCCATTCTCGGCATGGGACGGCAAAGATGCAAAGAACCTCCCTATCCTCATCAAGTGCCAGGGAAAGACCACCACTGACCACATCTCCATGGCCGGTCCCTGGTTGAAGTACCGTGGACACTTGGACAACATCTCCAACAACATGTTGATCGGTGCTATCAACGCTGAGAACGGTGAGGCCAACAAGGTCAAGAACGCTCTCAACGGTGAATACGGTGCTGTCCCCGACGTTGCCCGTGACTACAAGAAGAACGGTGTCCCGTGGGTTGTCATCGGTGACTGGAACTACGGAGAGGGTTCTTCCCGTGAGCACGCTGCGCTTGAGCCCAGGCACTTGGGTGGCGCGGCCATCATCACCCGTTCCTTCGCTCGTATCCACGAGACCAACTTGAAGAAGCAGGGTATGCTTCCCCTTACCTTCTCCGACCCGGCCGACTACGACAAGATTGGTCCCAACGACAGGGTTGACTTGGCTTCGACCGAGCTTGCTCCTGGCAAGCCCTTGACCATGACTGTTCACCCCGCCGATGGCAGCAAGGAGTTCCAGATTAAGCTTTCGCACACCTTCAACGAGGGCCAGATCGAGTGGTTCAAGAACGGCAGCGCTCTCAACACCATGGCCAAGAACGCTAAGCAGTAAATGTTCGGCAGGAGACCAAGGCGAATGAAAAGATTACTATTGGGGATGTATATAGAGTACGACAGAATACCCAGCGCGAGTGAATCAGACGAATGATGAAAGGCTGGACGCTTGTGGAAGATGCAGTAGTGGACCTCACGTAAACGGTCCACCAGGCTCAATGTGGTTGGTTTTGCTTATATTATTGACGGTTAGCATGCAATGTATGAATGATTTCTCGTTATACACTCCTCTGTGCATGCGTTGGAAGTGCATGGGATGTGCAGGAGGTGGGCTTGGACAGAATGCATGCCATTGCAACATTGAATACGTCATGTCTATACCTCAGCTCGACGTGTACATACTGTCACCATCTAAGGTTTACAACAAAAAACGATTTCATGTGTACGTCAGGACATATGTTCCTAGAATGCGTCATCGGATGATGACAGCCGCCCGTGGTTGTCTCAATGTGCCAGATACTGTGCTCGTGCATCTGGGTGGAGACGCACGCGACGCGCTAGTCTCCGGGACAACCGTTGATAACAAACACGACCGGATATCGTGAACAATCACACTCCCTTTCGGAAACATCATTCTTGGAACCAAATTACGCACCTGAACCCTTTAATTATTCTTACGTGCTGCACGCCTGCATATTGCTAACATGGCGCGTCTACGTAAGCCGAGTCCGAATGAACCAACCATTTTTATGCCTCCGACAGAAACGAGAGCGAAGCGCTCAAGTCCCCGAAAAGCCACTCTACGATATGCATCATCCTCGGACACTGAAAGTCCTGTACTGGTACCAAAGAGCTCAAGGCGTGCGGCGCGAGACGATAGCTTTCCCGACGACGCGGAGCAGTCGTTCCGCATGCCCAAGACAGCGACACCCAAAGATGCGCTCACCCCACGAAAGCAACGAGTATTGCGGCCGGTCGAAAGCAACAGTAGACTGCTCAGGAAATTGAGCGACGAGAGCCTAGCGAGCCCGGAGAAGAAGAAGCGGGAGAGGAGGGTCCGAAGCGGGACAACAGACACAGATGTGGAAAGGAGGGACAGGCTTATGTACGCAAAAAGCCTTGCTAGGAGTGTGGTCAACAAGCAAACGCGGAAGCCTACAATTCAGGTTGTGGCAGAAGCAGAAGCACAAGTGGCTATTGAACGGTCGCGGAGCCGAGATCAAGAGTCAAAAGAAGAGGCTGTAGAAGTTGAGGAGGATGAGAGAGTTGAGGAGGAAGAGACAAGTCTATGGTGTGGCGACGAAGAAGCGGAAACTCAGCAAGAGGTTGCTGAGCCAGTTCTGGATAACAGTGAAGAAACGGAGGATGAGGACGCTGTTGTGGATACCAGGAACAGGCAGCGACAACCACGAGCCCGGCGCATAGTGTCTGATAGTGAAGAGGATGAGACTGAGATGAGCGAGCCACAACCCGCTGCTTACTTTCGTCAACCAGAGCTGAAAGTCCCGGAGCTCAAACCAACAGCACCTACCCAAAAGCCAGCGAACATAACTTCCATGCGCCCGCCACACAGAAAGGGCAACAGCACGATATCAAACTGGGCGCAGGAGGTTATTGATCTTTCCGACTCACCAGAGGCTCCGGCATCTTTCGTCCTCTCACAACCGACCCACGTTCGGTCAAGTTCTTTCGCAGCATCGTCTCGCCCTACCAGCTCAGCATCCAACGCACCCCTAGCAATCCTTACATATTCGCCAACACCTACAAAGAAACGCTCGCCGTGCAAAGCACCGCCTGTTTCGAGGCCAGGAACACCCCCACTCGGTCCTCCCAGTCCGATCAAACTTGTATCGCCCTCAAAGAAGAAGCCTGTTATTCCAAAAGCTGCTGACCTAGACGGAAGACCGAGTCTTGACGTGTTTTGGAACCCTGCTGCTGTGAATGATTGGACAGACCGCCACTTGCCGGCAAAACCCATCGTCTCCCCAAAGAAGCAGAAATGGAGGGAGGATATTGTAAAGATGATGGAAGGAGTAGCCCTAGAAGAAAGCAGCGATGAAGGATACGAAAGTCCTGCAGCCAGCCCTAAGAAAAACCCCATTAGTCGCGGCCCAGTCAAAAAGAAGGCGCCCGAGGTTACAGCCACAACAAACGTCAAGCAAATCCGTGAACAACGCAAAGCTTTCGCCGAGAGGAAACACGCCATAGCTGAAGCCTTTTTGGACGAGTTGGATACTACCATTTCCGACGGCCGCATCCGCCAACTATCCAAACCCACCGGTGGTATCAAACTAGTGTGGTCCAAAACCCTCAAGACAACAGCCGGTCGTGCGAATTGGCGTAGAGAGCAAATCCGCATTCGAACTGGCCCTTTACCCACCGACACGCATGTTGAGATTCGACACCACTGCTCTATCGAACTCGCGGAAAAAGTCATCGATGACGAAGAACGCCTGTACAATGTACTTGCGCACGAATTTTGCCATCTCACGACATTTATGATTAGCGAAGTGCGCAACAACCCCCACGGCGCAGAGTTCAAATCCTGGGGCCGCAAAGCCACTGCCGCATTCACAAGCAAAGGCGTCGAAGTCACAACTAAGCACTCGTATCAAATCGAGTACAAGTACATCTGGGAATGCATTGCTTGCGGGTACGAGTTCAAACGCCATTCAAAATCTGTGGACCCGGCGCGCCATTCTTGTGGCAAGTGTAAAGGGAGACTTGCACAGACGAAGCCTACACCCCGTGGTGTTGGCACCGGTGTGGCTGTGGGCAAAGATGGGAAGAGAGAAAAGAGCGAGTACCAAGTTTTTGTCAAGGAGAACTTTGCAAGGGTGAAGAAAGGCTTGGAGTTGGAAGGCAGGGATGCGCAAATGGGAAAGGTGATGGAGGCGCTAGGCAAGGAGTATAGGGCGAGGAATGGGGCGAAGGCAACGGACAAGGAGAAGGTTGTTATTGATTTGGAAGAGGCGTTGGGAGAGTTGGAGATTTAGATTTGCATTTTCCGGAGTAATGAAGTAACGATTATGAGTCTGCCTAATACATGTCTGGAGGAAATGTGGTTTATTGTGATGGTCATGCAACCAAACTATTAACACCTTATATGACCTAGGTAGGAGGGCTAACAATTTTCTGTTTACGACCAAGTCTTTCTCCGTCTTGACCACTCACCTACCACATCCTGGTCTTGCGGCCTCGCGATTCATGAGAAAAACGAGTATAAGTGCACCCGAATATGTAGGTTTAAAGAAATAGTTCTTAATCTTGAAATCCTAGCGTTATTCCCCTACGAAACCTTTCTCCTTTTTTTGGTGTGACTGAAGAGGTGTTTCTTGTCACCGGATATGCTTGTATCAATACGTCGTCTGAACTGCCTCGTCGAGTCTCCGCATGACCATCCAATGTACCAGGTCCCTTGCTGCAATCGCATCCTCCATGCTGTCGTGGCCCAAATGGCCTTTCATTTGGATATCTCGGCCAAGGTACTGCTTGAGCAACGTCTTCAGTGCCAGGTCTCCAGTTCCCTTGGGCCGCTTCTTCTTTGGCTCAACTTGCGACGCCTGAGTGATGATTTGGGCAGTCTGCTGATTGGGCACTAGGAGGCTAACCCCGCCACCTTCTGCAGCTAAATATCCTGGAGAAACCGCTGCCTCTCGGAGCTGCTGCTCTGCCTCGGCGGCTGCGGCTGCGGCTTCAATCGCTCTCTTCGCGTGAATAATTTTGCTCTCCACCAGATACGAGTCAACGACCCGCGGGTGTATCAGACGAAGGGATCTAAGGTCATTATTGACCGCATGACCAATAATGTAAGTCTCGGGTCCTACAACCCTCCACAATGCCTCTCTCGCTCCGGCTTTCCCCTTTAGGCACCGCCCAGCACGTACATCATAGTTCAGGTTACCGAACGTGACTCCGGAAAACCTGGTGTTGAGGTGAAGCATCGGCATATCAGGCTCCACTAGGTTATTCACAAGCACTTCGCCAGTGAAGTAGTCAATGGCACTGAGGCGGATAAGCTCCGTGTCTCCGGTTGTGGCGGTCCCCATTTCGCAGTCAATGGCAACGGCGGCGCGAGGAGCGCGATTCTGTCCGGGTTGTACAGGGGGAGTCCAGTAGAACTGATACAGGCGCTCGAGATCACCGTGCCTATACCTGCGCAGCGTGTGCATCTGGTTGGTTACGCAATACTTTGTAGTTCCTGAAATGTGGGAACCGCAGCAGTTGTAGCCCTTGACATATTAACTTATGCGTCTACTCAAAGGTCAAGCATCGGCCTACTTTCTTGTCTTTGTCATAGTTTCCGGGGTGGAATTTGCATGGTGTGGTGCATGGCTGGGACTCGTAGTAGCCATTTTGCTTTGGAATACGTATAGTCGGTAGTGGAGCGTAGGATTCTAGTGGATGACGAGGAACGGGATATTGGGCACGGATCAACAGCGTCTTTTCCAGTCCTTTTGTTAGCTGCTGGACAGCTATTATCATGTTAGAGGTGCATAAGCGTCACAGAACGATTTTTTTTTCAACACAACCGGAAGTGGCTATACATACTCTGGTTGCAGCTGGCACATCTGCGTTTCTGCTCGAGTGCAGTTTCTGTAAGCTGTTGTAGGACATAGCCATTCTTTTCCATGACCTCCGCAGATTCGAGAAGACTGTCAAGTTCCGACATGTAAGCACCGCCCGGCGGATAAAGTATAGGTGAAGGTAGAGCGTCCTCATAAGGCCTTGGGACGGGCGGGTATGGGATCCATTGACTACCGTTGCTGAAAGTCATGATATTGAATCTAGTAATCAGGTCACAGCCTTGGAAACGGTCGAGGAAGAAAGTAGGTATGTGGATAACGCTATGGTGTGTTCTACTAATAACACAAGACAAACGCTAGGTGATAGAATACTTGCTCGCTGGTAAAGACGCAGATGACGCTACCGACTTAGTCCTGTTGTTCGTCTTGAACATCAAGTTTCATGTGTGCATTGGTGGAGTGACAAGATAGTAGTGGGAAAGCGGGGCTCTTTATCGATAACGGTACGTTGCTATGTCGGATTAGGTTAGCAGGATCATGTAGCTTTCCAACGTCCTTCGTTCATCCCATCTCAATTTTACACCTATCGTATCCGTCCTATTACCAGTACGAGAGCTTATTCTAAAGTGTCTTACAGTTGCGAGGATATACTCAGCTTACTAGTACACTATCATCTACCCCGTCATAGCCATCTGTATCCTCTCACGATCCTCCATCAGAACCTACTTCTTGCCACCATACCTGCGCGACTGCGGCTTCCAATGGCCGTCATGCGTAGCGAAGAATTTCTGGCGCTTAGAAGCCTCTGAAGGGTCGTCAGGCTCCTTCGCTGGGGGAGGGAGAAGCTCGCCATCCACTCCGTTCTTGGCCGTGTAGTCCCAGCACTCCTCCATATCTTTAATACACCTGAAACAATACGTTGTCCACGCACGATTCCATTGGCTACAAGTGCAGCACCAGTCTCCATCCCATTTGGCCTTGATGGGTGGGTGGTCCTCAATGCCCTCGCCGGCAGCCTGCCTCTTGATAATGTGCTGATCACTGCGGTAGTAATCACACTTCTTGCGGCAGCGGCAATTGAACCAGAACTTGCTGTTCCAATATTTGCACCTACATTGCCAGTCATCTAATCTTGGGCGGAAAGGCTGTCCACGGCGGGCTGCCCTTTTTGCCTCGCGCTCCTTTTCGAGGGCTTCCTCCGCAGCACGCTTGTTTGCTTGTGCTCGGAGTGGACAGGGCATCCAAGGATGCATCAAATCGCTCGAGCATGATGGGTGACAGGTGATGGGATTGTGGTTTGGGTATCCGCGAAAGTCGGTGATGATCGCCGATTTTGGCGGCTCTGGTGCAGCGGTAGGCTTGACCGGTGGGGTATTACTCTCGAAGACAAGTGACTCTATTTCAAAGTTAGTACATGCAATTTATCAAGCGAGCTATAAGTAGAGGCAGTGCATACCCGACCCAGTGGTGTCGCCCGCCTTATCCGTGCTCACTTTCTCCTCTTGCTCTTTTGTCTTCTCCTCCATTTTCTTCTCCTCCATTTTCTTCTCCTCCATTTTCTTCTCCTCCATTTTCTTCTCCTCCATTTTCTTCTCCTCCATTTTCTTCTCCTCCATTTTCTTCTCCTCCATTTTCTTCTCCTCCATTTTCTTCTCCTCCATTTTCTTCTCCTCCATTTCCTTCTCCATTTCCTTCTCGTCCATTTCCTTTTCCTCCATTTCCTTTTCCTCCATCATCATCGTCTTCTTCTTGTCTTGTTTCAGGTGCCAATCTACCAGCTTGATTCCCAGAGCCTTTGAGTTCTTCTCGGCACTCAAATACGCGCGGCAAAGAACATCGTAGTACAACGCCTTTGAGGGATCAGCTTGGGCCTCCTGGCGCATGTTACGCTCTTCCTCTACAGGGTGTTTTGTCTCGGCAGAGGATAGGGCCTTCGCCCTCTCGAAGAGCTGTGTGAGATACGACATGATGGGACGCGTGAAGGTTTGAACAGAGATGATAGTCCTTTGAGAGAATTGGGGATGCGGGGAAGTTCAATGTTGCGACATCGAAGAGATTTTCAGGTGAGCGTTTGCGGTGAGCGTTTGCCGCGAGTCGACTCTCTTTCACTGTCGATAACGAGGCGGCCACGGCAGCCTACACTTCTCTTCGCTACTACACTCATCTACTCATAAACACAACATCTGTAGCTAGTATAGATGGACTGCATTAGAAGGAGGCATTTATATACACAATACATGTTAGGTCTGACAATGTCGCTGCTACTGCTCCTAGATGACCCTACAATAAACCTCGTTGGGCAATGTTAACAGTTAAACAATCCATAGTAGATTTATTAAGAGGGCAATTGATAAAGGCTTGACAGTGTTGTGACCACATAGCTTCGTTCCGTTTGCTCCGCGCATTCACACTTATGTTCACTCCACACCGTACACAACGCCATGAAATGCTCGCTGCCCACCACAACGCCACACCTCTCTATCTAATGGATCAAAACGTGTATATATCGTAGTTAGTGCAAGAAATTTCCATCAAAAGAAAGCAGTCTGGTACGCCAGGTGGATCCCGAGGAGATTCCCCTCCTTATACATGTTTGCCGAAGTCCGCTGGTTCGAAACCGGGCTCGTACAATCCGGTGGATTACGTGAACTGTGTAATTTGTGGAAAGACCTTTCGCTCCACCACGACTAGTGGAATGGCAGCATAACGCTGAAAAACACCTACCCAGCTTACTTTTTTTTGCCTTTTTTGTACCCTAGTTGCCATGAATGTCATGTATGAATGATTTTGTGGTAGTACGAGGCTGATTGGTAGTGTATACCTATCTTTTTGTTATTTCCCTTTTTCTTTATTTACTATCTTGTATCTCTCTTACTTATATTATGTGTTAGAAGCGAAAAGACGCTTTCTCTCCACGCGCCTGCACAACTCCCACACATACAAGATAGATAACATACACTAGAAAAAAAAAGGCACTGTTTCACTGCATCACGTTACAGGGAGTTTTTGCCTTGTATTAATTTATTTGTAGCTTCATGATCTCAGAAGGACTGGTCTAGCATAGAGCCCTCTTAGATCCAGCCTCACTATCTCATGCCATGCATCATCTTTACCAGTATTGCTAGTGAGAGGCATGTCCACCCTGAGTGCCGAGCTCAGAAGCAAGCTCACTGCCCTTCTTGAACGTACCGTCGGGGTTGCGCTACACATACTGTCAGGCTCCTGCTCATACATTTAATAGTCGAGGGATCAACTTACGCCGCTCTCGCCACCAGAAGACTCAGTAGAAGTCGTAGTAGAAGTAGTGGAAGCGCCGTGGGAAGCATGGCCGCCCTGGGCGCCTAGCTCAGAAGCAAGCTCACTACCCTTCTTGAACGTGCCATCGGGGTTGCGGCCAGGCTCGCTGCTCTCGGTAGCTCCATGTGAGGCGTGGCCACCCTGGGCACCTAGCTCCTTTGCAAGTCCGGAGCCCTTGGTGAAGGTACCATCTGGGTTGCGGTCAGAGTGAGTGGACTGTGGTGCGTGTTAGATGTTAAACTTCTGTCATTCGTGTCGCAGTGGATTTACTTCGGTGTTGCCTGAGCCATGGGACGCATGTCCGCCCTTTGCAGCAATCTCCTTGAGCTCGTCCTTGGGGAGGTTGGCGAAGTTGGCTGGGTTAGAGGAGGCCATCGTTGATGTCGGTACGGTAGAAGTGGACTTGGACGGTGGGATTTGAGCAAGCTGATGTGAGAGTCTTGGGCAACTGTGGGAGAGAATGGGGGAAACAATTTACATTCAAAGGACGTCTGTTTATATGCCTCCAGTCTGCACGCGCTCCTGTTTGCTTCCCCTAGGCAACAGCACGTCACAATTGCGGGCAGACATGCTGGGTGCGACTGTGCAACAGTGGAAATTCCTACTTGTAGACATGTTGGTGCAGATCAAGCCTCCACTCGCGTCTCATTTACCGGGAAAAAAGCGCCGTCGTGTGCGGGGATGTTGTTGCAGCCTGCTTGTGACAGGATGACCAGTGATGTCATATTACATGGTTGCGACGCGTCTCACGTAATCACGTGACAACGTTGCGCGTGACGTCCAATCAGACACCTTTAGGCGGCCTGCCCTGCCATTTTCGGCATTACGTTGAGGAGAAGCGCGGCTGGGGCTGGGAGGGTGCTCGCAACTGCAATCAACGCTTATTCTCCCCTTCAACTCCACTCATACCCGTTGTCCTACCGTACTTTCTCAACCAATTGACACCCCAATCATGAGTTTGAAGCGCAAAGCAGCCACCGCCGCTACGGACGCGTCCAAGAAGCCCAAGCAAAACGGCAGTATTACCGCCTTCTTTAGCGCACCCAAGGCTGACCCCAACGCGCCGCCCAAGAAGACGGCAGCAGCCGCAAAGTTCGACAGAGACGCGTGGGTTGCGAAGCTTACAGATGAACAAAAGGAGCTTCTACAACTTGAGCTCGACACGCTGCACGAGAGCTGGCTACCGTATCTCAAGGATGTACTAGTAACACCGCAGTTCCTAGAGCTGAAGAGGTTCCTGAAGAAGGAGCTGAGTAGTGGAAAGACGGTCTATCCACCGATGAAAGATGTGTATTCATGGTACGACTTCTGAACTCTCGCACACCGCCGGTCTAGTATAGCGGCTGACACGCGTCAACAGGTCACGACATACGCCTCTCAACACCGTAAAAGCAGTCGTCATAGGCCAAGATCCCTATCACGGACCAAACCAAGCCCACGGACTCTGCTTCTCCATCCGTCCGCCAAACCCTGCTCCCCCGTCGCTCCAGAACATTTACAAATGCCTCAAGAAAGAGTACCCGGACTACCAACCCCCGCCAAACAAGGGTGGTTTGCTGACCCCATGGGCGGACCGTGGTGTCTTGCTCATCAACACTTGCTTGACTGTTCGTAGAGGCGAGGCCAATTCTCATTCAGGCAAGGGCTGGGAGACTTTGATGCAAAAGGTCATTGACACTGTTGTCAAAGTGCGGACTAATGGTGTTGTCTTTTTGGCTTGGGGAACGCCTGCTCAAAACAGGACCAAGGGTATTCCAGTCGACAAGCATCTCGTCCTGAAGAGTGTTCACCCGAGCCCGCTGAGTGCTGCGAGGGGATTCGTAAGTACTACTACGTTATGCTGCACGAGCTGAGTCACTAACAAGACCCAGTTCGACTGTGGTCACTTCACCAAATGCAATGAGTGGCTAGAGCAACGCTATGGAAAGGGCGGAGGCATTGACTGGGACCTCAATGTCGACCCTGCCGAAGCCGGTGTTTAAGGTTAAGAGGTTCAACTGATGTCAATCATTGACTTGTCACACGTTCTGGACTGGCGTTGGATCTCCTCAGTTACGTAAGTATGGGCGCCGGTGGATCTATGGCGTGAGGCGTGTATAGTTTTGCAACATTGGCAACCCGCATCTGAAAGTTAGCATTTTAGAATTTCGGCCTCTGAACAATGCACTATAGTCACACAAGGGATACCACCATTGTTCATGAGTGCCGGTATGGATGACGTCATCGGACTTGTCTGCATCGTAATTCAGCCTAATTCGCCTGAATATCCATGGCGAGTATACACTTAAAAATGCCATTTGATGTGAGCAATGCCTAGCCTTACGTCCAGTGCTTCACCACATCCCACAATGTCCACCCTCCAACCCTTCAAGATACTCGTCTTCAGCAAAACCACCGGCTACCGCCATGACTCCATCCCCGCAGGCATAGCCCTCTTCCACACCCTCTGTAACCGCACAAACTCCTTTACCGTAACCGCGACTGAAGACGCCTCACTCTTCACCCCAACCACCCTCTCCGCCTACACCGTCATTGTGCTCCTGCAAAACATTGGCCCGGAAATCCTGACTGCAGACCAGCTATCCGCCTTCCGAGACTGGGTCAGAGCAGGGGGCGGCGTCGTCGCCATCCATGGCGCCGCAGCGGGTATGCCCGAAGACAAATGGTATACTGATTTGATTGGGGCGAGCTTCGACATGCACCCTGAGCCTGAGGCGGGGAGTATTGTGCCAGAGGTGGACGCGCAGAAGCATTATGTCATGAGTTGTTGTGGGGGCAGAGACGGGTGGATGGATGAGTGGTACAACTTCCATACGCACCCGCGTGAGAACAAGAATCTGAATGTTTTGCTGTGCGGAAACCCGAAGACATTTAAAGGAGGGAAACACGGCGAGGATCACCCGTTGGTTTGGTGTCAGGAGTTTCAAGGGGGCAGGGTATTTTATACGGCTTTGGGGCATTTCGACGAGGCGTATGAGGATGCCTGGTTCGTGGGACAGGTCCAAAGGGGGCTCATGTGGGCTGCGCGGAGAGAGAGACCAACCAGGGCTTGTTTTCTAGTATGAGGAAGTCAATTCTACCCGTAACAAGCACAAAATGCTAGATTGAGAATGATTTTATCCATGTTGTTTGACTATAGCTTTCATAGTGCTAGCCTGGATGCTACTCCCGGTATCCCAAACCTTGCAGCTCCTTCTTGATCTGTGTCTCAGTGCTGATCTTCTTCACCTGCGTGTCTTCAAGTTTTTCGCCTGAAGCCTGCCTCATTTTCAATTCGTCAATGGCGCGCATCTTCTTGAGCAAACCCCGGATCTTCTTGTCTTGGGGGTTACCATCACCTGGGCTGGTAACAGTGAGATCAGGCGGAGGGCCCTGGTTCTCCGTCTGGATAGGAGGAGGAGCCTGAGGCTGAGGTTGAGCCTGCTGGCCGCCACGCTGCTGGCGCGGATTTTGTCGCGGGTGTCCCTCCTGCCTGGCTTCACGAGCTTCGCGGTTTGGGCTGTTGCCAAAGTTGCGGTGCTGGCTAGCACTTCGCGACTGTTGCTCATAGCCGCTCTTGCTACGACTGCGCTGGCGACGCTCTGGGCTGCGACCGCCATTGGCTCCTCCATTCGCTGGGTTGACTCCTTCAGTCCCCAAACCCGCAGCCTTGTCGGCAGCTTCACGGGCCTTCTTGGCTTCGCGCTTCTTCTTGTTCTTCAAAGCGGCCTTGGAAAGCTCACCGTCGCCATCCTGCGCGCCAGTGAGACTGACGCCACCGCCAGGGGCTGCACCAGGTGGAAGCTCAGCAGCTTCTGCTCCAGGCACCTCGCGGCGACGCGGCTTTCCGAATCCATTGGCAAAGCCAACGTTGGTGGAGGAAACACCCGTGTTTGTATACGCTGCGCCTCCCTCGTCTTCACGTTTGAAGTGCAACGGAGTAGCCGTTCCGCGCGCGCCAGGTGGTCGGTAGGCACCGGCAGGCTTGGACGGTGCCTTCTGCGTGCTCAAGTACGCGAGTGCCGATGGGTGAGGGGTCGGTACAGTAGCCAAGGGGTCGGTGAGCGGGAACATGGAGGTGGGCTGGGGTCGCCAAACAACGTGGTAGAGCTCTGCCATGTCCTCGTTGTACATTAGACCACCGCTGACGTGGTAGATGCGGATACCGTTATCAACACGAAGACGTGGGCTAGTGGTTGCTGTAAGAATATGTTGCCCGTCTGGGCTCCACTCGCAGTATGTAGAGTTCGACGTCTTGACATGGCAGACTTTAGCAAAGTTCCTCTCAAGGTCGTAGATGTCCATATCTCCGGCTAAATTGCCAAAGCCAGCCACAATAACGAAGCGACCGTGGGGGCTAAAAAGAATGGTGTTGCGGGGGCCAAGGTCGAAGCTATGCTGGGCGACGGCGCGCTGGTTGAAGATGGTGGTCTTTGCAGGCATGTATCCGTACGTGACACCAAATTCTTTGGAATTGGGTGACCAAGAGACGTCGTGAATGGGGCCCTCCTTATCGAGCTGGATTCGCGAATCGAAGGTGCCATTGGCGCTAAGAATGTACATGTTCGTCTCGCCATAGTAGCTCTTGTTCGTCTTGTCGACCTCGGTCTGGGCCAGGACGATGAGACTGGTGCCGAGATCGTTCCACTTTAGCTGGACCTTGTCGCCCTTGAAGAAGGTCTTCTGGGACATGGGCTGACTGAACTGAGGCACCTGGAAGACCTTGACAGCAGCGGGCATGCCCTTGCGCTCTGGCACAAAAACAGCAACTGAATGGGTCTTGCCAGGCGACAAAGCCATGTCGGTTACGCCTTCGACCCGGAGTTTGTTCCAGGGATTGCGCAAGTCGCTCGATTGGAAGAATTGCACTTCGTTTGTTACAACGCGCGCACAGAACTTCTCGTCAGACGTGTACTGCAGGTTCCACCCATTCTGGCTCTTCTGCACGTATTCGCCGATGACGGCCCTCGATCCGTCGTCTTCGGCTTCGTCCGAGAGCGTCTTCCAGACCCTGAGGTTCTTGACCGCGTTTCCGTCATCGTCCTTGGATGGACGCTGCCATGTTATGAGATAGGTGCCTAGCGGGGAGAAGCCGAGTTCGTAGACGTTCGGTGTAGGGAGAATGGTAATGATGTGGCCGGCCGAGGCATCTATCACCGAAACCCTGGCAAGGTCAGCTCGCGTAGTAGGCTGGGTGAAATCCAAAGGGCTTACTGTTCCGGTGTGGCCCAGGCAAAGTACTTGCTGTCTGGCGAGTAGCAGCAGCAACGCAGGTTACCCTCTGGGCGCACGAATCCTGGGAGGGCCTCATAGACTGGAGCAGCGTTGAAGAGCCCGATGCCCTTGGCGGAACGGTCTGGCAGTGTTGTCAGCTTTGTTCAATGGCTACTGGACCGTGGTGGTCTTACAAGCCAACTGTGTGGGAACAGCCATGATAACTAGTCAAAGTCACAGGAAGTTGTACAAAGTGGGCGTAGGGCAAGGTGCTGGTGGTCGCGAAGTCTGGCTCGAATATGCGAGCGCGGTGTGGTGTGTTGGCGATGAATAAGGCTAAGACAGGAACACGTCGGGTGGTGGGTATTGGTTTTGAGTGTGACGTAAATTCCGACTTTCTATGCCAGGGGCAGACTTTGGGCGCACGCAGCGGCAACGGGCGGATGAAGAAGAGGAGAGAGGAACACGAGCCGAAGAATTGAAGGGTGACCGTGTGACGAGCGTAGTAAGAGAGAATCCGGGCGCAGGCGCAGGCGCAGTTGAGAAAGAAAACCGTGGGCAGCCGCGCTAGTGCTCGGGGAAAATGCGGGCCGCTGGTGACATCAGCCTTGCTCGTACCCACGCCCAGGACAAAGGATGAGTGCGTGAATACGCAGCCAAACGCAGGTTGGAATCTGCGGGGCATGTATCCAGGCTTTCCCTTCGAATGTACCGACGATAGCCAACCTCTAGCACAGCCAACGTGTTACCTGTAGAGACAAAGTTGAATACTTACTTAGCAGCAGCTAGATCAGCACCTAGTTGGTCTTCACATGTCATTGAATCTAGCTGGCATTGGCAACACTGGTTTGCACCTCATGGATTCACCTTACTCGTAACCATTCATCGCCAGATGTCTGCATCTATCAAACATCGATATACACACGCGTTGTGGAATGATTCTGGGGTGAATGTCCGGACCCCATGTCTTATCGTTATCTGCGGTAGCGCCCTTTCACAGCATAGCTCCCGCCCGAGGCCCCAAGCCCCATCTCCACTCTACCGTCCCGTCGCTCCTTGCGATCCTCGTCTCCCTACGGTGCGCGACGCTCTTCGCGTCTGACGGCAAAGATGCCGACCTCAATGCCCGCGCCCTCGATCAGGATACCCATGGAGCTCCTTACTCCAACCGCCTTCGCGCAGTTCGGTACCGTCATTGAGAACCCCACAACATCACCCTCCGCAAAGCTCCCCGTACCCAACCGCGTGCCTCCGCCGGACGCCGTACCCGCCAACCAGGGCTCTGCCACCAAGTACCTTGATGTCACCCACATGTCGAATCTGTACAACCTCGCGCCGAGCAAGAAGCCCGCAAAGGCCGTCATGAACATGTTTGTTTGTGCACCTCGGAACTTGCGGCCTCACGAACCAAGCATGAGCATGCCGAGTTCGTGGGGAGACTTGGACTTGGATGAAGACGAGGACGGGAACGGAGACTACCGGAGGCAGCTCTTGGACGTGTCGATCCTTGAGAGACATCCATTTACCACACAAACCTTTATACCGATGGGCTTGTCACAACAAGACAAGCACACACAGTATCTCGTCATTGTCGCACCCACTCTCCCCGCAAGCGCATCAAACCGCCACACGGGTAGGGCGCCGCCATACCCTACACCGTACCTTGAGCGGAAGAAGAGCGTCTTGGACGTTTTTGCCCGCGCGCGCCCCAGCCCCTTCACCAACGAAACGGTGCCTACAAAAAGCCAATTCTCGCGACTGCATCCATCTGCAAGGCCCAAGGGGCCCGGCCTACCAGATCTCAAGAATCTTCGCGCTTTTGTTGCGACTGGAACTCAGGCAGTGACATATGGGGCCGGTACATGGCATGCGCCTATGATAGTCGTGGGAGATCGCCCAATCGACTTTGTCGTGGTGCAGTTCGCGAATGGAGTCGGTAACGAGGACTGTCAAGAGATACTGCTGCAGCCGAATAGTAATGCTTCGGAAGGCGTGGTAGTCATAGTCGAAACTGATTCATCGGGTACCGTACAGGTCAAGGCTGGTGTTGGCTCGGTAAAAGCGAAGTTGTGATGCGGAGTGCCCACATTCTTGTTTTGTGAAATACGTTGTAAGACCAAATCATGTAAATGCTCACGCATATAGGGCATTTCCTAAAGCTCTCATCTGGCAAAACACACGCAGTAAGCTATTAATCTTCTCATCAACAGAAGCTATTACACTGCCAAGTGATTATTAATCCATTGGGGGGTTCTTGTGACACTAGGCTTAAGCCTCTTTGCAAATATCTGGCCACCAACAGTCTACCAGACAACGGCTAGGGATTATTAGTGGGCCACTAGGGGGTATTATATGCATCATGCTGTATTTGGTATACATGTCTCGCTTGCACCCGTTTTTCGGCAGGGAAACAGTTTAGGCCTCCCGTTCGCCTCATATCATATCCCTCTTTCCCATCGTTGACTCTTGTACAATCTCTCTACCTCATTCCTTCCCATCCTTCGACCACAATGTCCGAGGCAGATCTAGTGATCATCGGCTCCGGGATCTATGGTCTTACGACCGCCCATACCTACCACCGTATACATCCATCAGCTAGTATTCTTGTTCTTGACGCCGCACCTTCCATTGGCGGACCATGGGCACCCCATCGCACTTTCCCAGGCCTCAAAACGAACAATCTACTAGGCATGTACGAGCATCCCGATTTTCCAATGAGTGAGCAGACATTTGGCGTTAAGAAAGGCGAACACATACCCGCGGCTAAAATGTTCGACTACCTTACTGCGTTTGTAAGGTGGGCTGATATTGAGCAATTCTTACGCCTACGTACTTCTGTTGATGTAATTGGAAGAAACAGCAATGGCGAGGAGGGCTGGACATTACAATGCACCTCTTTATCATCTACCAACAATAAGAACCAAATAGCGATCAAAACGAAGAAACTCGTAATCGCAGCGGGCGTGGCAAGCGCTCCTTTTCTGCCTTCCTATCCCACGTCTGAAAAGTTTCAGCCGACAGTCATACACTCCAAAGACTTTGCAGCCAGTTACTCGGCCATTGTAAAACCCAACACCCACACTACGGTTATCGGATCCGGGAAATCTGCCTGGGACATAGCATACGCCTGCACCACCCAGCCCTCATCTACAGCAACAATTCTCATTCGACCAAACGGCAACGGACCGATATGGATGACACCTGCTCATGTCACGCCATTTCGTCTCTGGCTCGAGAAACTCGTCCACACACGTTTCTTTGGCTTTATGTCACCGTGCCCTTGGGCAACTACCACGGGTCTCGAAGGCTGGCTGCGAGCCTTTTTCCATCGCACGTGGCTTGGGAAAAAGATTGTGGCAGGGTTTTGGCACATGCTTGGTGAAGACGCCATCGCATTGAATGGAATGGACAGCAATCCTGAGACGAAGAAATTAAGACCGTGGCGAGGAGCATTCGAAGTCGGGAACGCACTTTCTATACACAACTACCCCACCTCCTTCTTCGATCTTGTCAAAGCGGGAAAGATCAAGGTCCTTGTCGACGAAATTCTGAGTCTTGATGCAGAACGACAAGTACAACTTAAGTCGGGAAAAGTGTTACAGACAGATGCTGTAGTCTGCGCGACTGGATGGCAAAAAGGTCACAAGTTTCGTTTCGAACCACCGGCTCTGGAGAAAGATTTTGCGTTGCCATCTACATCCCCGCCGACGCCAGAGGAATCGGCACTCATAAAATCGGCGGAAGAATGTCTCTACAGAGACTTTCGCTACCTAAAAGAAAGAGATACAAGTCGCGTCTACCACCCCGACCCCTCACTCCGCTATACACAGCCACCCCTAGCGCAAAGCCACCCATATCGTCTCTACCGTTTCATGGTTCCGCCCAATCTGTACCAAGAGCGCAGCGTCGCTTTCACAGGTGCACTAATGAGCCTTGGCGCCTTTCCATGCGCTTATATTCAATCGATATGGATTACAGCTTGGCTTGATGGGACGATGTCTGCTCCGATAACCCTGACTCATTCCAAGGTCCTCGAAGCCACGTATCGAGATACGCAATATTGCGTCATTCGCGGCGCAATGAGCTATGGGCATACTTTACCAGATCTTGTCTTCGACACTCTGCCTTACTTTGATATGCTTCTTGAGGATTTGAAGGATCATACAATCAACGGGCACCGGAAGGGATGGGCGTTGAAGGAATGCGTGAGTAGCTACGGGCCTGAGGATTATCGGGGACTCTTAGATGCTCGAGAAGTTAGCACAAGAATGGTCGAGTAATTTCTGAGGCGGTACGGAGTATCATTGTAGCGCAGTTTAGTGGTCATGTTTTCATCGCATGTTCATGGTGATGTATTTCCCATCTGGGCCCTCTTCAAGGACTAGTTAACAACACAAGATCCCTACGGATCAGGATAACAGAGTTTTTTTAATATTGAACTAGCGCCAATAACGGATACTTGTGTTGCTATCAGCTCAAACAGAGTTGTGTAAGTAATATTGTTGCTTTTTGGTACTACAACACAAAAAAGGCAAATCAATGGCCAGAATAATGCACAAATGCAAAAAGAATGCTTATTGAGCTCTAGTCCGTTAATTCAATCAAACAGCTCGGCTTGTCCGTCTTCCAAATGACGCGAACCTTACAATATCTCCTCGGCCTGTACTCTAATAGAATAATATGGTGGATCTGTTGATTTTCCTGACCTGGATGTGTGACTCAGCAGAGGAAGAAGCTGTGAGCGACCGAGCAAACGTACTGGACAGATAGCTTGATAGGAATCGCGGAAGATTAAGTTGCTAAGTTTACACGAAACCATGGTGTAAGGGATTGTGATGTTTTGCCCTTGAGAAATTTGGGTGGGGTGGTAAAAGAGAAGAGTGTTGGTGTCGCTACTTTATCATTCGGGAAACACATAGATAATTGCTGGAAAAACAATCGATTGATAACTAGGAATGACTCAAATGTCGCTAATTAACGCTGCAAGTTTCATAAACATCACATCAAAGATACAAGGCAGTTTGCATACCTAGATTGCTCTCATATATAGTTTTCCCAGTTAGTTCAATAAGCCGCAGATACATATTAACAGAAGAAAACATATCGACAGAAAACTACAATGAGAGAAGAATTGCGTACATGTAGTTTAGTCTGGATTAGTCAGGAGACAGTAAGACGTTGCCATGTATACGAGTTAAGCTAATCGGGCTAGCCTGTGCCGGAGTGCGTCATCAATCACAGCTTCTCCGCATCTTGTCGGATCTCCTCGTGCCCCCACAGCAGTCGTACTGCAAAAGCTCCAAAGGCCGAATCCCACTAAAGTTGCAAAGTTATCAGTTACAGCTATCAACGAAATCAAGCACTCCAAAGGAAGAGGTCCTGAAACTGGAACCCGGACAGAATGAGTTCACGGCTTCTTGAACTTCCACGAGAGCTCCGAGATTTGATCTACGAGTTCGTACTTGTATGCGATGTTATACCCATCCAGCGCGCTGCATCTGCATTGGACAACATACCGGAGGAAACACGCAAACGCTGCCCCGAATTCTACAGACAAGTCGAACTTACATACCCATTGAGAAGGGCACGCGCCCACCGTCGTACATGGGCTATACCTCGCTTCGATATACGCGCATATAGCTCGCGGTACGACCCACACGATCTACCGAGTGACGTCCAGATGACCTACCAACTCGAAGATGACTGCGATGAGCCTTCGACCCACAAGTTCGAACTCCGCCTACTGCAAACGTGTCGACAAATCTATCATGAGGCTAGCGAGGTCTTCTACGGCAAGAACCTTTTTAGCTTTACCGACACCGAGGCCATTCCAACTGCGTTTGCGTTCCTGTGCGACAGACCTGCTGAGTCACTCAAGCTCATATCGGCCATGGAGATCGCCTTTGACGAAGGCAGCAACATGATAGGCACCAATGAAGCTCATTATCCCGTCCAGGCCAAGTCTACAGACTCGCTGGTATTACGATACGCTTACCATTACTTCCCGGACCTCTGCACCTTGCTATCTACTCCACGTATGCAATTGCGAAGGCTAAATTTGACTATCAACAGTCTCAGCCAACACTTCGTCAATAGCATGAATCGTCACTACATCTCGGCGCCCTCTTCCATCGCGGCTAGCATATCATGGGAGACCCAGAAGATGAGATGTCCGCGTCCCTGGGTTGCTTCTTGGGTTCAGCCGTTGTTGAAAGTGAAAGAGCTCGAATATCTAGAGATAAACTGGATGTTCGATCGGCCAGAGGCGTGTCGAATGGCAGACACTCTATCATTGATGAGGCGGCATATGCTTGGGGAGAGGTGCAACAGGCAAACTACTCTGGCAGGCCTATCAGAGAACCCTACATTCGAATTCACAATACATTATCGGGTTGTTATGCCAGACGAAACCCCTATCAGCTGCGAGCTATCTAGGGAAGACCTACTCCAGAGCAAAAATGATTCGGACGATGAATTGAGCAAAGAGACGGGGTTAGCAGCGTGGCGATGGCACATTCGAGACACACTCAACAATTCTGGCTGCCTCTGAACTTACCTATCCATACAGCTTGGGCAGCAAGATTGTCATGGCCACGTGTTCTAATCAACGTAAGGCGTTTTTGCGGTCGTATTCGCCTTGGCCTCTTTGCTGGGCGCCAAGGTGTTGCTATTCTGGAGAAAGTCTCCGCGACAGTATAATGGGATTATCCTCACGAACTCCACTCTAATTATTCTAGCGAGACCAGCTTGTAGTAAGAGTAATTACTGTAACGAAGAGAGTTGCGCTGCGTCTTGCTGCATTGGCGACTCGTTCAAGATACGATATCGTAAGCCATGCACTTAGTAAATGACTGTCCACAAGCAATGGATATAAGATACGGCATGTATATCATTTCTACCTTTTCTGAACGCCAAGATGATCAATGGTTTGCATGACGCTCTACAGCTATTCCCCGTCTAAATCTTTCTCGTCACACCAACCCTCCACAAACATACGTATTTCTGTTACATCCTTTGATGTGTGCAGTGAAGCGCTGAGATTTGATAAAAACTCAATCAGTGCAAGTCCTTCAGACTTGGTTTCTATTCCTTTGCAGTAACAGAATCATGTTCTACCCTTCTTCCATCTTAGCGTACCAAACTTCATCCGCTGAAAGATATTCTCTAGTATCTTCCCACCCTGGTTCTTTTCTATGACTTGGAATAGCTTCAGGTTGTCATCTTTCCAAATGGCTCTGTTTGTCTTTATGCAACAGCCAGGTCTTTGTATACGCATGTTTCCCGACAGAGCAAGCATACTTCCACATCTCCCACTAGAGTTCCAGTTCCTCCGCATTCACCACACTTTCCTTCGATGTGTTTTCTCTTCCTCGCCGTTGCAAGATTTTCTAGTTCGCTTTCCCGGCACCGGTAGCATGTCCACTGCCTGTCACAAACACAAGCTCGTAGCCTCATACTCAAGTGTTTCTCCGCTATTTTTGCACAGCTCTCGCAAACCGGTACACGCGCTCCTCTTGTCATTATGAGACTACGGTCGAATCCTCGGTCGTGCTGCGCATGGTGTGCGACACGGCACCCCTTGCACACCTCGAATGCGCCGTCCTCATGTGAATGCGTCGCGCACTGCCTCAACTTCCCCCAATGAGCGCTCATGCCAGGAAGTAGATTCTGATCACACGCGACCCCTGGGTTTCTTTCTCTTATGGGGTTTCCCGCGTTACTCATTCGAAAGTCATCTAGATAGCCGTCGAGGGTTCGGCAGATGTGCAGTGCTTCGTCTCGGTCCTCTCTCTTCTTTTTCTCCCAGGCTTTCACGATATCTGGGTATTGGGTGGCGAGTGCAGATTTCGGCATTGCAAGGGGTGAGGTTGTGATAACTCCAGCGACGTCAGGTTGGAAACATATCATGTAGTACGTCTCGTGTTCGGCGATGATGGCGTCGGGTGTTGACCTTGCGGTTGAAGGAAACAAAGGCAGATTGTTGGCAGCTTCATTCGCTGGTATTGCGGATGAAGAGGGAAATTCGGACATGGATGTTCAGTGGTAGTGGGCTGGCGTAAGTGCGATCTTGAAGGTATGGGTTGTCGCTACTAGGTTAGGTGCAGTGATAAGTATAGGCATGGTTTAGTCCCTCCTTCAATTGACTCGCGTCAGATAACACATTCACTTCGTAGCTCACGGCGAAATCCCTGTTCCGGGTAGTTCCTGCACATAAGAATATTAATTCTGCGTCACCTTGAGGCTATTTGTACTCGCACGTTCCACCCATGCTACTATCTTTACAGGGTCTACTTAACAGTGTCTAGGCCACAAGTTTATCGAAAAAGAATACCCCTTTCATTATCTCGCTAGTAGTCGCATATCAACAGTCAGTCTACTCGGTCATGGACGAGCCTATCATGGCAATAGCGGAAGAGATGGAGGCAAGATATCGGGACATGATCAACGAGATTTGCGAAGCCGAAATACACAACTACGCCACACCTCAGTCAATGTTTGATAGCGAGCTCTCAACATATTTCTCAGACGAGCCTGATGCTCACTACGATGTGAAAGTTGCACTCGAACAGCACCGCGACCCATTTGCACGTATCTCCACCACAAGTAATGTAATCGACAAGGGAAAGGCTCGCGCAGATAACAACATTGTTCCCGCCCCGAAAGCAGCCACCGCCAGCTGCGCCAACAGCTCCACGCAGACTACCGCCCGCAAAGACATGTCCCAGCCTCCTCCCACTGACAGCAAGGATCAAATCAGATATCCCCCGTCAGCATACTTCTGCCAGACGTCCAAAATCAATCCAAACACCATCGATCTTAACAATGTCGGCATCTTGTTCGAGTTTGCCGACTACTTTTTCGTCGTCTTTGAAATACCACGCGAAAACAACAAACATGGTGTTGTCCCGCGCAGTGAGTTTGTGGGACGTTCGATGATAGGCCGCTATCTCACCACCGAATGGGCAATGTTGGAGAAATGCGACATTGGGCTCGGACTCGGACACATTGGGACTGGTGCACTGGGTGCTGATGCAGAAAAGAGGGAGTGGAACGCTCATGGTAGAAAGATACAGCATATGCGGACTCGGTGTCTTGAGACGGCAAGGGAGTTGACCACATTCTTGACCAAAAAGGAAGACTTTGATCTCGATCGGGCGCCGACTGAGCAGATCAAGCGCCTTATGGCACGTGCATTATCAAGGGCGGTGGACAAGGCAGATGCAGAGTGGAAAGTCAAGGAACAGGAGGAAATAGTGGATGACGACAAACTTGTCGAGGAATTTATTGTGTTTGAGGAGTGATAGAGGAATGGGAGTATCTGCACAGTTTGGGTTAGACATGCGATGCCTGTAGTTACGTTTTGAATACTCAATTGGCAGGGGTTTTAGTCGCTTTTGGAGATGCATGGGGTACAAATGATTCAATGATACTTTACTAGAAGGTAACAGCAACGGACATGGACAGTTCAAGCAGATATTTTTCCACGGGTATATACATGTCAACTTCCAAAGCACACACTTGGTAAAGACTCCATGTCGCCGCCTTCTGCCAAACTGGACCCCTCTCTATGCCTTGGGTGTCATGCAAATCTACCAGTTGGTGCTCTTCATCTGTGATCTAGCGTTGATTAGGTTCCTTGAAAGAGAAACGGTTGGCGTCCTTGGGAACTAGAGATTGGTGAGGGCGTCCGCCATGATCGGTTGCGACATGATGTGGTTTGTTGGGATGAGTCGGTTTGCTAGTTGAAGATTTTATGTACGGTGACGGTTTTTGAATCGTTCCTAAAATCTTGACGTACACGTCTAGTATGCGCAATAGCTGCTTGGACCATCGTGAACTTGCGCTACGCTTGCTCGCTCTGAGTACGGTTGTCATGGAAAACCATAACTATCACTTTGAAAACTATGTGGCAAAACTAGTGCGTATAATCAACAAAATTAGTAGTTTAAGAGACGTGGGCATGCAAGAATAAACCATATAATCATGCGCTGGGAGGATAAAGGGTTGTCTGCCTTTTCTCTCAGAAAGTCAGGCAAGATGGATGACCAGAAAAAGTGTTTGGTAAAACTTGAACACCCGCCAGGCATTTGAACCCAACGGACTAGGCAGAGAACTGATTCCATAATATACACGTCCGCTACCATTTCGATATGCCAGCCCCTTCGTACATGCCTGTCACTCTGTAGAAGAAACATGTAACTTATCGCTTCTTTGCATCGACCTTGTCCTCAAGGGTGCGGACATAGCCTTCTATCCGCTGTACCGCGGACTGAAGGGCCTATTCGCATATTAGCAAGGGAAGGTGCAACCGCGGTGTGTTGGAAGAAACGTACGTAGATATCTTCGGTCAAGAGCTGGTTGGAAACGCGGTACTCGTCAATGACATAGTAGTACATGCCCGCACCGGATGTTGTCGCACCGAGAAGAAACCCAAACAGTCTGGAAACGATTAGACAAGGTAATCCCCGTGTTTTTCCTATGTAGTCTCCCTCTTCCATGCCGTTCCTTCGGCGGGTGTTGTATTGTTTGCAGGCTGCCGCGTATTGCCAGACTCGTTCCTTCTTGGACAAGAGAAAAGCTACTCACCCTCCCCTAAAAGCACCAACAGGCTTCTTCACAGGCGCAGCAATGACTGTGTCTTGCCTCAACATAGCGCTTGTCTGAAAGCCACGGGAAGCAGTCGCCATGTTCGCCCTAACACTGGCACGAGCCGTCGCCCTCAGGAATTGAGTCGCCATTGTGTTATGTAACCCGTCTCGAATTCAGTCGTGTCGCCTTTGGAGTAGGGGTCTCAGTATACGAGAGACGTAGGTGTGAGGGTGGGTGTGGTGTTGCTCGTGTGCCCGACTGTGACGTTTGGAGCTGCTCTCCGCACCTACAAACAAGCAAGCTCGACCTCGCCTGACCTGGACCCTGGCCTTGCCAGATTATGTAAGCAGCACCCCGCCCACATCCACCTGGTTCTCCCCTTTTGATGATATCTTCTTGAACGAAAGATCAAGGCAGTGAAACCTTCGATTGCTAGTGTTTGCATATTTGCATGTGCAAAAAACGAAGGCGTGGAGGATTGCCAAAAAGCATCCTGTTGTGGCTTGAATCATCACATGCAAACAATATCATAGAGAATACGGTCGTGTTCAGTTAGTTTTTTGAGAAGTATTGAATTCAAAGTAAACTAAATGGAATAAGAACATTTGGGTATCAACTCCTCTCTATGGGAAAATTCTCCGGCTAGCAGGCAGCGTCCTTGTGCAGTCGACCAACTTGTTCAACTGATCCTTTGTCACACCCGTCAAACTCATCCTGACGTATGCCTTTGCGTAATCTTCATTCCAGTGCTGCTGGTCACCCACAAATGACTTCCACTCCTTGTTGACCTTGGGGTGCACTGATAGTACTTTGTCACTGGGGAGTACAAAGACCTCCTGCTCAGGAGTGGCACCCGATGGGTTGTTAAGTGTGTCGTTGTAGAATTCAACGTCCCAAACGCCAATGGTAGTGTCGAGTGGTTTGCCAGAGATTTCTGGAGCAGGGTCCACAAAGCGTTGGCGGGCTGTAGAATGGGCGCCTAAGAGCGCAGCGAGGTCGTGGGGGGTAAAGCCTTTGCGCTCGAAGAGAGCAATCAGATCATCGGCAGGGGCGTGAGTATCCGGAAGAAGGTCATTCGGTGCAGCTTGGGTAGCATCCTTGCGTCCAACAAATGTACGTACGCGAGGTCCCTTTGGGCATGATATACTGGCGTGGTTGTGGGCATACTGAACGAGGTCCGCGTAGCCGACCTTGTACTTTGCCTGTACATCACGAAGTACAAGACGAATGCTCTCGAGACCTTTGTTCTCTAAGCGATCAATCTCTCCAAAATCCATCAACAATGATCCATCAGCACCGCCGTGTGTTTGGTCCTGATCCCATGCACCCGCATCGTGGAAGCCCATGCGGACTGCTGCACGGGCGTTGTCGTTGCATGTCAAATTGGGATGGACGAACAGCTTGGTGAGTTCGGCAGAAACATCCCACCCTATACGCATATTAGTATGGGAATACAAACTCCGTTGTGATGTAGACTTACAAACACAGCATTTGTCAGTAGTAAAAATTGAACACGTTATGGGTTTGTTAGATTTGGTGTCGTCGATGGCCGACTTGGCACCAGAAAGAACGTCTTTAATGAGCTGTCCAACGCCGGAGAGGATACCAGTCAGGATATCATCTATGATGCCTGGTACAGGTTCTCGCGTCTCCAAGGGACCTGCGGAGGCTAGGAGGCTGAGGGCGAGAACGGGCAGTAACCGCACCGAGTTGTGAAGCATGATGAAAGTATGAATGCTGGTAATGCCAAAAAAAAACGAGTGATTGATGCTTTAGTGAAGCAATGCGCTGCGAGATGCTGCGAATGGATGAAGAATCAAAAGCAGGCATGTGGAGTACTTTATATCCTTAAGCAACTTAGAAGACAATGTTGTGTACGATTTCGCTAGAGGCACCAAGATCGTCCATGAAGCTTAGCACGACAGCGAATTGCTAAAGGGGTCCAAGCCGTGGCGAGCCATTTGGACTAGACCAGTTGCCATTGCCACCCCGAAATAGTAGTTGCCACTGCAGCCAAGAGTCGGAGTGACAGGGTTGAAAAGCCATCAACGCGGAGCATGAGCCAAACATATGCCAGCTGAAAGTCATGGTCGTGGTGTGCAGGGCCAAGTGTGGCCGCCTAACGAGATTTCAGATAAAACAGCTCAAACCCTTTCCCATGGCAGCGGCCTTGAATCAGCTGTCACCACAAAGGTAAAAGACAATTTACTAAATTGACTTGGGAGGTTGTTGCTGAAAGGGAGTCAGTCAGATTTTCCAGTGGACATGAAAATTCCTACTCTTCCATAGCCAATCACAGTATACAACCTTGGACGAAGAAAGCACGCAAAACACAATCGCATTGTAGTCAGTTAGGTTTAGTGCCCAACGCATCGGGGCGAGAATAGGCTCACCGGAGAAACGAAACTATCGCTTTCGTATCGCAACTCTTGGTACCCGAGGTTTAGACATTGAGAGGAACCGACGGTCTCGTGGAGTGTTAAGCTGCATGGTGGCTGGCCCAGGTCTCGTTGGATTGGTACCTGGGCTCGCGTCTCTGCTTGGCTCCTTGGCAGGTCAAAACTCCATGACCATCGCATACTTCTCCCAGACCCTGAGGCGCCACCCGCTGGACGCGAAAAAAGAATAAATTCCCTATAATTCTAGTGACATTCTACGCTCAGGAACGCAATAAGCGTCAATTTGCTTTTTTCAGGGGCGATCAAGAGCCGATGCTGTGCGACTGCGGAGTAAAGGCCTACATATTTGATGCCCACAGTCAGCTGTCCATAGCCAAAGGGGCTTACATTTCTCCGCTGGGGCTTTGCAGATCTTGTGTTGTGGCTCTCAATACGATGGAAGCGCATGGCGTTGACAGCTCAATGATTGACCACGCTAGTCATGCGATGCGAGTAGGTTCTGAGCCGCTCTGTGGAGAGCCGGCGTTACCCTCAGCATATGACTTCCAGCCTCGCCTGACAGGTTTGATGCTCCGAATTTGGCAATCGACTTTTTCGTCGGTGTGCCGGATCGTTAGCCTGCTGCGCTTCTAGACTTCTGTGCGTATCCGTTCTTGTAGTACACAAGGTGTCCGGTACCTGCAGTAGAAGCAGTCAGCACTGCTATCGAGATGATGGTTGGGTGGCGTACTCCTGTGGAGTTTAGATTTAGGTCCACCATCAAAGTAACTGTAAAGCGACATTATAAGCGATGTCAGCGCTATGAGCTGGTCAACACGGCATCGGTTGGCCAATGGTCGTATAGTGATTACTGGTCAAACAGCTGTCCCTGAGGGCGCTCGCAAGGCCACAACACAACCTTTACACACCTTGCGCGGCCAAGACTGTGGCTGAGTGGAGTTTTTAGCATTTAGGCCACTGTCGCAGGTGATGGCTAGCCATGATCAGTGCGAGCCATCCGATTCTAGCCAACGCGCAATTGTGGAGACCCTGAATAGGATTCGAGTTGTTAGCTTGAAGGGAGCTGAAGAAAGGCGCAGTACGCATCGGCGACCATTTATGGTCTGCATGGATGGCCAGGAGTACAATATGCGCTCGCATCACATCACATCGCATCGCATCCTCCTCTTTCTGAGGGTCACGTTGTCTCGATAAGAAGTGCTGCAGCCAACACCCACCTCAACAAAGCTGTCCATCGATACTCTAGTGTGAAAATCAGTTTGCATCCTTTCCTCTCTTACTATTCATTAGCCACAATTTCTGTCGAGGTGAAATAATCGCCTGATGCGCAAAAGGACGTTCCGGTGGACGGTGTTGTTTGTGTGAAGCATTCCATGTCTGAAGGCGCCATTGATCAAGGCGGAAATAATGGGGGGGATAAACGCTTGGCATGCGGGATCAAATGGCCGATTGGCGGAGGAAACGAAGCTTTTCAACCTTCTCCATCTTCTTGCATCGACGCCATTGCCATTCTCATCATTTTCCATCTCCAGTCTCATCAATTACTGGTTCTAGACCTTGTCGCCCTGATCAACGCGCTATTCGCTCGTCGAACTCATACCAAATCATCACTCGTACCACGTCATGCACCCAGATGTCGCGCCCAGAATCGTCTGGCAACAGCCCGCCAAAACGTCGACGTACAGTTGAAGGGTCATGCTGGCCTTGCAAACAAAGGCGTGTGAAATGCGATCTCCAGAAACCTTCATGTCATCGATGCATCATCTCCAGAACAGAAGATTGCAGTTATGATAAGTTACTTTTACGATGGAAGAAGCGACCTGCGAAGACGGTACCGCTTGAATTCCAGCCACAGCCCGGCATGGACCGTTCCCTCTGTGGAATACCTCTACCGATAAATGAGCGAAGAGCGCTCGATTACTTCAGAGCACGGCTGTGGCCGCTTCTTTCTACTGTTAACGAGCCATGTCCGCCCCCGCTTGCGCTTGCTTTCCGCTCTCAGCCCGTCCTCCAGGCATTGTGTGTATTTGCAGAAGAACACCGCGCGCTCCAAGAATCAACAATCTCGACCCAGACCATTGAGAGGAGACGACTGCATTGCTTGGCAACAATTCGCGACCAATTGGGTAGCGAACATTCCGAACGCGCTTCTCTCTCTGCCCTCCTGGTAGCAGTGTTACTGTTGTACTTCTCAGAAGGCTACGTCAAATGTACCAACAAAGATGCGTCCACCCTCTGTCATTTGGCGGGAGCATTGGCTATCATCAATGCACTTGGAGGATTTGAAGCCGCATGGTCATCATCGGACAGGATCGTCAGAATGCTACTCTCGGAACTGGCATCGACGGATTTGACCGATGCCTTGCTCCAAGACAGAAGACCTTCCTTTCCCACCACCATCTGGGAACAGATGGAGGCGACCTCTGTTTGGTGGGATACGGTACCTGGAACCAAATCGCTTACCTCGGTCTTTTGCACCATGGCTGAAATGAGCTTCTACCGGCATGAACTACTGAATGGGGCCGAAGCTTGTGTCGAAAAATTAAAACTATTCGAACGGGCGCTCGAACCGACTTACCCTATCATGGACTACACGACTGAAAGATGCTCCGGCGGAGATGCAGGGAAGGAGCTATCTGACCCAGGGGTGACTGCGACACTATCCTTGGTCCGTGCCTTTCAACATGCTGGCCTCATATATCTTTACAGTGCCATTTACAACATGCCGAAGAAACACGTACTTGTGCAACAGCATGTCCATGCCTGCTTAGAGTGCATACGAGGAATGGATGCAAGATCAAAAGCTCAAAATTGTTCCCTTTTCCCTTTGTACATCGCAGGGGCACATTCGATCGTGGATGCACATCGGATGTGCGTTTTGAAGACGCTCGAGATCATCCACCACAACTTGCGGTTTGAGTCGGTTTCGTCCGTTCGAAAAAACCTGGAGACGTTGTGGCAGCCATCTCGTAGCCCTACTACTTGGACTAACAGCTTCAAAAACGCTGCTGTTTGTACGTTAGTGATATGATGATACCTTTAATATACTTGTTCATACAAAGAAATAATGTCAATATTTATGCTTCTCATCTATTCCGGAATGTGCATAGCTACTGGTTTTTATACATCGCTGTACCTTTAATCCTCCATTGGCTCTGCTCAATACACCTTCAATGTGAACCTTTGTGATTTTCCATAGACATAAAACTGCAGACTCAACTCCTCCCTAGCCTGCCACAATCTCATTTCCTACCATGATGCCTATCACGCGTGTTTTTTTCTCTCCTCAGTCCTTCGCAGTCGCGCATCCTAACACGTCCACAGTCTCAATGGCGTTTTCATCAACGCTGAACTCGATTCGACCGATATTCCCAATAGCAGAGACCATGGTATGTTTGTTTTTACCACTCAACAAAGACTCTAGTTTCTTTTTTATGAACAAGGCTAGCCATTCCATCATCTTTGTCTTTTGCGCAGCCTCGATAGGATAGATAGAGAGCGCCATGTTGGGAGTATATTTGATCTACAGTATCGCGGGCCAGCATTGTCGTGCTCGAAGGTGTCTTCACTGATGACAAGTTTCCTTATACGAATAGGACCTGTGCGGTTCTCAGTGGTGTATTTTCTCCACTCGCAGTGCCCTGGATAATCTGAATAGCTATGCGTAGCGCTAACAGCAAAACATAGTGATATTACACCGATAAGATGAATTGCCCAGTACATAAGGGAGAGGGAATCATCTCCGGCCACTGCCCTATATTCGGGTCCCAAACTTGGATCATCCGTCCATCAGATGCTTGCCATTTCGATAACCTCTTCGGTGCAACGCGGAATCAGGCTGATATACGCTGTGTCTAGTATGGCAGACATTAAGCCATCCCTCGTCAGGTTGTAGTGCCAGGTTGGGAAAACATAGACTGCACTGATCATTGCGATGTCGAACTCGCATACCCAAGACGATTCCGAGTTTAGAGCGCTTTTCCATGCAGTGATTTTGAGTTGATAGTGGGGGTTCTAACGCCCCGGGAGTCATCGCAGAGGCGGCAGCGGCGGCGCTTAGCGTTGGGAAGAATGAAAATGCGAGGAGTAGACAATATCAGGATGATAATATAAAATATGAGTTCATCTGGTAAGTATAGGAGAATTCGCATCTTTTCGGTGGCCATGCTCGTATTGAGGATACTTGAGGATCTAGTCATGTTCCGACAGTTGGTTAAGATAGACAACCGAGTAGCTCTGTTGGCGCCCTAGCTTTACGTCATCTTTTCATGCTGACTTCTTTCCATACGGCATCGTCAATGCAGAACAAGATTTTGCCCACTCTCATCGAGGCTATTTCCATACTGCTAGATCCCATCCACTTATCGATGTAATCCTTGGTAGCGGCAAGATAACGCTCTGCTTTCTCGGGGCCAACAGAATAGAGATGATCAAAGTCAAGATGTGCAAGACCTTGAATTCTCCGGTGTGGCACTTCTGTCCCACTGAGTAGTCTGTTCCCGTCTCCATAACGGGTCGTATTGATACGGATTATCAACGTATTGATTCGGATCATGTCCGACCTCACGATCAGCTGATCTGGAGATGGATGTGCTAGAAAATCGCAGAGTGCATGTTCGACGTAGGAGTCAACCTTTTTGTGCTCCAGGAAGCTGTACAGCAGGGCCACTAGCGAGGAAGCAGCTTCGCAAAAATCTCTTGCCGCGTATTCGTGTCCACCAGTCTGTAGATAGCGTTCGTCTTGGGTACAACAAGGTAGAAGATCAATCTCAACTTTGTCCAAGACGGTGTTTGGTTTCCATACCGGCAGGCGTCGCGCTGTTGGCCAAATCCAATGATCGTCCACAATTGCGATATCAAGTCCCACGTTCTGCGACTTGTTCGACTTCGATAGGTAAAGTGTGGTCTCCAAAGAAATCCTTCGGTTCGTGAGAAGAAGACTCATAGGTTTAGCTATCTTTTTTACTCCCGGACTAGGCAGACAGTAAACACCGCGTCCCAATGACGGCCGGTAACGACTCTTGTTATCGAGAAAGCTAACCGGTATCGTCAGCGAGTAGTCGATAATCGTATAGAGCAGCTCGCTCGGGAGGCCCAATAATCCGGCCATAGCTGAGATGGGTGTAACGTTGCGAGAATCCTGCCGTAGAGGGACTGAAGCTTGATCGTGTTTTCTACCTCAGGTCATGACGTTGTGACTCCGCTTCGTGCACAGACTTTTGGTCATGGATAATGTGATGTACCTATCCAATCTCCCTCTTGAAATCCATCAAGTCGTAGTATGATGCGTTTGACGTGTTATTGCGTCTGGCAGCTACCATGCCATGCATAACCTGAACAGGTGTCATCGGCCCGTCTTATGTGTGGCGCAAGCACTGCGTGAGTCACAATTAGTTAGCGTGGATGACTCACTTTCGCTCACTCGACCTGCGCCTCGCGCAGTCATATGCATTGCCTCTTTGGGAAGTCGAATGATGCACGAAGTGGATTTGGAAGTTTCAGAACGTTCATCGCATAATATAAGTAATTCTACACGCATACCGACGTACTAAAGTTCAACATCTTCAACGTTGCTTTTCCTTCGTACGCAAAATACCCATTTACAGTCATTTTCATCACACGATCATCTCATTACGCTTGTTGAATCCCAGATCATGGCCTCTACCGAAAGCTCATCGGCACCGAATCGAATGTCGACTACATCTTACGACACAGCACTCTGTGTGATTCCGCCTAGGTCGCAATGCGGCCACGTAGATCAGTTGCGGGAACTGTACGACAAGGCTTATGGGAGATGGCCACCGCATATCAACCTCGTATATCCATTCGTTGCACCCGAACTTCTTTCACAAGCCCAGGAACAGATTCAAGATTATTTGGCAGAGCATCGTGATTCAGCCGAGGCTATCGACGTGGCACTAATCGAAGCGGGATGCTTTATGCAGAAGAACAAGTGTACCGTCTATCTCACAGAAGAGCGTACTACTTCACCTTCGCCTCTCGAGTCTTTGAGGACAATGGTTCTGCAAGCGTTAGGCCAGGGCCCTGCTCGATCTACTCTACATCTAAGCATCGGTCAATCGCAGGACAATACCATATTTTCGCGATCTTACCTCCTGGAGAAGGCGCGACTTCTACCAGGACTCAATTTTCAAGTTGGAACACTTGCTATTTTGGTCCGCGAACGAACAACTAGTTCCGATGCGACGGGCCACATGCATCTTTACGGCACTATACACCTTGGCTCCTCAAGTAACGCCTGGACGCCTCCTAGTTCAGAATATTGGATTGAATCCGGACACTCAGATCTGCCACTACTGAATTCAAAGGAGGAGAATGATGCGGATCAGTTAATACAACATGAGACTGTAGTATATGATCGTGGCGTGCAAGCTGGATCGGCTTACTGCTTCGATGCAGACGAATACAAGTGGTCAATCTGCGTGGACGAAGATAACAGCGAGTATGAGGTGGAAAATCTCACAGTCTCAAGCTACAATGTCTTGATAGATACCGAATATCCACCAACACACGATCGCGACCCATCGCTTGTGAGCACTATACTTTCTGACTCAGCGATGGCCGACATTCTGGTACTGCAAGAAGTTTCGGATGACTTTCTTACCTATCTGCTGGACGACTCGGAAATTCAACGAAGATACCCATTTGCTTCACACGGGCCTCCTCATCAGCCAGATATTGGACCTCTCCCCAGCCTGCGGAACATCATTATCCTCAGCCGCTATGCTTTTAGTTGGAAATCCGTACCTTTCCATCGCAAGCATAAAGGTGCCCTCATCGCAAGCTTTAGGGGCATCTCCACGTCTGCCCCTTCTGCATCAGGGACTTTGGTGGTTGCCGGTATCCATTTGACTGCTGGTCTCACAGATGGAGCAGTTGCCGCCAAAAAGTCTCAAATGAAGATTCTCACAAGCTACTTGGAACGCCACCACAGCACTGATCCATGGATCATCACGGGAGACTTCAACCTTGTCACTTCGACATATACCCTCAACGCCGCTCTCCAGGACAAATCCATCACCGAAGAAACTGTAGATGTCTTGTCGTCCATAGAGGCAGGAATCAATAACGCCGGATTGCTTGATGCATGGTCTGTCGCCCGAATCGAAGCAGCCGACCAGACAAATCCCACTGATGGGGAAGTTCTATACGAGGGCGAAGAAGGAGCTACCTTTGACCCACAGAACAACAGACTTGCTGCGGGAACTACTACCACTTCCCATGATCGGCCACAGCGCTATGATCGGATACTTGTTCGCCCACAAGATGTACTCACCATTGGCCGCTTCAATCATTTCGGGCTTCCTGAGATTGTTGATGGAGCTCATATATTTGCTAGTGATCATTATGGGGTCAGAGCAAAAGTGAAGATTGCTGATGGTACTGCGACAAGCACCGGGAATACCATTGATGGATTAGAGACATCCATTGTTGAACACAAGCGAGCGAGCACAACCTTGTCAGAGCCGTCAAGCATTACTTCAGCGCTTGCAACCCACTGCATGTTTCCGACTGACGAACAAACGAAGCAGCGTCAGGATGCATTCGAAACTCTTCAACAGACCTTGCTGGGTACAGTCGATGCTGCAGAAGACTCAGCACAGCCTGAAATACCATTTGTCATGGTGTCAGTGGGCTCGTATGCATTGGGTGTTTGGACATCGGATTCGGACATTGACTGTCTTTGTATCGGTACCATCAGCTCCAAGACTTTCTTCAAACTTGCTCGGCAACGAATCATTAGGGCCGAAAACCGGGGAGTGCGGATTTTGAGAAAGGTCGAGGCTAGTACTGGCACCATGCTTGAGCTCTCCGTCAACGGAGTGTTGATGGATCTCCAGTACTGTCCTGCAGCACAAGTTGTCGAGAGGTAGGTTCTTTGTAGTCTAGTTGACGTGGCACTGCTAACATTGCCAGGTGGTCTGAATTTCGCAACATTCCAGCATCTGACCCCATCTTTAACCTTTCGCTCCTCTCGCTTCGAAAGCTCAAACCCTACCGCGATCTACTATACATTCAGCGCACACTACCATCGCTCTCCTCATTTCGCCTAGCCTATCGCTGCATCAAGCTATGGGCTGTTCAGCGTGGCATATACTCTGCAAAATTTGGTTTCCTCGGTGGTGTTCATATTACGCTCATGCTGTCTTGGGTTTGCAAGCGAATTGCGTACGACTCCGGTTCAGCCAGCGTCGCCGATCTGGTTGCAAGCTTCTTTCATCACTACGGGCAGTTTGATTGGACGAACGACATGGTCTACGATGTCTTCTTCCATAAGAAGAAGCCGCGCTACAACCGTAGTACAAGAGAGCCAATGGTCGTCCTAGGGTTCCATGCGCCAAACTCCAATATCGCACACACATCCACTGTGCCTGGTCTTCAAATGTTGGTCAAGGAGTTCAAGGCCGCAAGCGAGCGACTATGCAAACCAGGGATGACATGGGATGCATTCTTTGGCGCAGGATCAACTTTGTCTCCTGCACCAAGCCTCTCACTTGGAGCTGCTGGATTTCTGGAAACTTATCACGATTTTGTCAAGATCGACATTCAATTCTGGGGCCGTACTTTAGCCAAGGGCAAGAGTCTAGTTGGGTGGGTAGAGTCTCGATGCATCTCACTCGTTGTGGGTAAGTATCCACCATTGATTCACTACAGCTACACTGCAGCGTACTAAAGATTTGCAGAAATCCACAAAGCACTACCAAGATCAGAAGTGCGCATCTGGCCAGGCCGGTTCACGGATAACGAGTCAGATGTTGACGGTGAAAGCAAAGACTACCATGGCTGTTACCTCATTGGTCTCTCAAAAGCCATCAAGTCTACTAGCACGGTCGACAGTCCTGATGACAAGCAAGTGGCCAAGCAAGCCTTGGAGAAAGTAATCGACCGCTTCCTAACACAACTGCGAACCGACGAAAAGAACTACGACCCTGGTAGCTGCTGGATCGAGACCTCATTAGCACGGTCTCGCGACACCAAAGGATTGCGGCTAGATGGCCGAGAATGGGGCGAATACGCCATGGAGATGGAGCCAGACTCGGACGACGAGGAAGATGCAGACGAAGATGGCTCAGACGCCGAAGCCACAAAGCCTCAGCGCGCGATACCTCAGCGCCCAAAGCCAACTTCGGCCCCTCTCTCAAAAACCAAGTTACGCCCCGCATCTGATGTGCTCAACCGCCTACGCTGGGACCCGAGCCTCGACCCGAGTGACTACATTATCGGATACGAAGACCGCTTCCTAGGCGCAAAGGAAACCGGGCTGGAGAAGTGGAAGACTGAACAGACGGACGAGGAGTTTATCCCACAGCATCGCATACTGTACTTTAAGAAGAAGGGAGATGACGGGAATGGCGAGGTGGTGTGGGAGAGGGCAACGCGGATAGACAAGATCTTTGGGAGTGGTCTTGGTGCTGGAGAGCTCAAGACGCGGTGAGATGGATGTTTTTTCTTCCTCTTCTTCTTCTTCTTCTTTCTCTTGTACCAGAAAAAAAGCTGAGATGTGTTGACAAAGAAAATGTAGAGTAAATATCAACTCAATTGCATCGAGATAAGAGTCACATAGCCCAACAAATGTTAAATCAGACAGTCTCTGCTACGAGCTACTGTGTAAAACTAATTGATGGGCTCTTGGTGAGTGGTTCTGGGCTACAAGAAGTACATTGCTGTGCTTTCCTACCCGTGTATCAAAGCCTTTTTTTCTCGTGTGCTGAGGGTCATGTTTGTTGGGTCCGTTGTCATCTTCAATTTATCATTGCTGTAAGAATCATGGCAGAAGCTCTTTGTGAAAGCATGTTGTTTGGTTTTCATTCATTTGTGTTTTTCTTTTTTTGCGAATATGATGTAGTAGGTAGACGGGCAATGAATAGGGTTGAGGGTTTAGAAAAGCCGGGTTCTAGCCTCACACTTGTAAATCGACATCATGTCAAGCAGAACCTAGAAGGTAACATGGTATTTATTATATAGTGTATATTTTTTGATCATCGTCATCTTTTCCCCAGTCAACACACGTTCAATTCCCTGGCCCAGTAAAGTTACCGATAAACACGACCAGGATTGCGCAATAAGCTGCAGATGCGGCAAACAACTCGTGTCTCGCTGCTTTGGTCAACAGACTCATTGCAGCACTAAAGAGAAGAGTGAATACCACCAGCACACCCACCGCATTAAACGTGTCCTTATTGTTGATATCTACCTTTGTGGTAGTCGTGTTGCCAGAGGCATCGGTCTCGACGTGTGAAGCTGTGCTGGTCAATTGGTACATGGTGATGACGGGAACGACAAGCAGGCAGAATATGACAAAGGTGATGAGTATGTTGACGAGTTTGTCGATGCGGGAGCTGCTGTAGAAGGATACGTCGGGATCGGACGTCTTTTCCTGGGCTTCTGGTGTGCGGAAGTACTTCTGGAGAATGGTTAGTACGAGTTGAAAGGATGGGTGGTGAACAGTAGCATACTTGTAGCGGTCGGGACTTGGTTCGAAAGATCTTCTGGAGTAAGCGGTCGGTTTGGCTGATCATGGTTTCCACATGGCCATCGAAAGTTGCCCATTCGCGGCCGTTGTGCAATGACACTATGTCTTCCTTGCAGCGGATAGAATCCATCTCAGCGTCCAAGAGGGGTTTCTCATTATTGCAGTAGCGTCTGACACTGCGGTAATTACGGTCGGATGGCTTCTGGAAGGACTCCAGAGTTCTTGCCTTGATGAGGACCTCGTCTGTCTTTTGATTAGCTTCTGGTTCGCGACTTTGCTCTTCAATCTTGGCCCCCCAGGAAACTAACGTACCATACTCGTTCAACCTGGTTCTAATCTCACGCAGGATAATGCGCCGACTACGATGCCCACCTTGGTCGTCGGGCTGACTTGAATCAAAGTCTCTCGATTTTAACCGACGGGGATCTTCCTCATGGTCATCCCAATCAATGTCATCCAATTCTTTTTCTAGAGTCGTGATCTCATCCTGCAAGTCGAGTAGTACACGTGAGTGTAAATAGCCAAAAGATCGGTAGAGGGAGAAGTTTGTTTCGCTCGACTGGAAAGCCGCGAGTCTCGGGAAGCCATTAGGTGTATCTTCCACTGGTACCGATGAGTAATGATGGGGGGGGGGGGGGGGGGGGTCAGAATTGGGAGGTGCACTCACGTTTTCGCGTCTTGTTCTCGGTTACAAATGCGGGCTCTGGCTCCGATTGGAAAGAAGTTGTAAACCGGTGGAAGAGCTTGGGGCGCTTCTTCTCATTCTCTAATCATGTATCAGTCATGATCCAGGCGAGCGAGGGCTTGCAGCCCCCAATGTCAAATTTCCGTATTTCATAAATGTGTTATGCACATGGGGTTGACCACGACTAAGCCCTCGATCAACAGAGGCATCTTGTAAATGTCTATTTTTGGCGCCAGATATAGTGACTGGGCTGGCTTGGGGGCCGAGTTGGCGTGCAGCATCACGTACCAGGCTGTGCACTCTCAATGTCAATCGAGTTTGTTCGCACCGAGGGCCGAATAGTTGAGTGACAATCGCCACAGTCGTTAGGCCTCTCACTGCCAGTCAGTGTTGCATCCGTGTCCGTAGGCGATATGGGCGACGGAGGTGTCTTGTCATCGGTGAAAGTATCCCCGGTCATGGTACGAGGAGGGGCCATTTGGGGGCACAAGGGCAAGCGCGACCCGCACACAAGCGAACAAGCAGCAAGGAGAAGAAGAAGAAGACAAGAGTTGTGTGCACAAGCAACAAACTGCTCAAGTAATCATCAAATGTGAAGTGTGGCTTCGAAAAGTGTGGCGGAAGGGGTATGTATGTAGTATTGAAAGATTGAAGTGGGACAGCGGGAAACACAAACTCGCACGCCTCCGTTGACTCAGCCCCCAATGCCGTCGACGCCACTTCCACAATTGGTTGCCAACGTCTCAATTGCAGCTGCCTGCTGTACACCGGTGAGCTGAGCCACATGTCAGATGGCACAAATCAGCCGCCGGCCCTCAATTCCTTCTCACGTATCCACACACCCTCCAGCTTGTTCGTGTATATGTCGCTGACCTGATACTCGGTGTACCCGTCAGGATTGTACCTGCTGGTAAACACCGTGTAGGCAATCTTGGTTCGCTTGCCTTTCACAATCACTGGCCTGTGAACAAGGTCGCCCTTTGTGAAGCGCGGGTCTGGCTGAGATGTTGTTAGTATGCACTGCGTGTACTCGGAAAGGAGCCGGCCTACCGCATTCGGCATCTTCTTGTTGGATACGCTTGATTTGGTCTCAGGAATGTGGTATTCCGGCAATGAGTCCGGATACTCGTCCTGCTGATTGTCAGCCTTGTGCGGCACACGCGTCAGTGATGTGCAACTCACTGCGATGGCCTGAGCGGGCTGCTCTTCGAAGTCGTCAGTGGCCATGGCTGCTAGGGATTCGGAACTGAGGCAGAGCAGCCTTGTAAGTGATGCCCTCCAGGAAGAGACGAGTGCGTGCTGTTATACTGTGCCTTGCTGCTGGCCTCCTTGACTGTGTACTTGTTGCAGCCCTAGGCAGCACAGGTCCGTGACCGGTTCGTGACCGGCATTGATTATACTTGCAGGTTGGGGGCCGCCCATATGCAAGCACAGCCGCCGCTTAGCGATATCTGCTGAGTCTCTCCCGTCATGATGCCTTGTAGCCCGCCTTGCGGGTACACCACCGCCCAGCGAACCGTTATGGTGGACTGCCATTTGCCCTAAGAAGCAATCGCACATTGCGCCAGATAGGTACGGTAAGAGGGGCGTCGAGACTGCATGATAAGGCCTCAGCTTTCGGCCCCCAAATTGTGGTGATGGAAGTTGGCGGGGGCAATGATTGGCGGGCTCGCGGTACGCCTGGCCTCTCCGCACCCTCTAGCCGTGTAGTATGGGCCGCCCAATATTGGGGCTACAAGCTGCTGTGAACCCGTTGATTATAATGGCGGACGCCTGCGAACTCGTCCAGGCACGCACGCCCGAAGCCTGCTTCTCCAATGACTCTTTCAGCAACAACCACGACGCGCACGGCAAACGCGACGGCGATTGCTCCTCGCAACGCGAACTTGATCTCTAATCGGGTCATCAATGCACATGTACAGAATGCGGATGTGCAGATTAATATTCGCAACAAGCCAAAGGATACTGAGCCAACATTGCAAAACGATGGCCTGCTCGTGGACAGCACAGCAGAGGAAGATGTCAATCGTGCACCGAGTAAAGAGTGTCAAGCAACCTGGTGGGGCGAAGCCATACAACAAAACATGGGCCTGCCAGGCGGATACTCCAAGGCTGCAGTGCTTCTGATCAAGTGGGCCGACGAGTTGGATGAATTGCGGACAGGGCAAGAAGTAGGTTGGTGACAAGGCGTGTCCGCTCCCTTTTTCTGACAAGCTTGCCTTAGGCCGAAGAGCTGGAAACACTCTTCCGCGACCGCTTTCACTACCACACCAAGACTGTCGAGCTTAACATGCGACGGAAACCACAGCTTCAGCTTGACAACCACATCAGCAGCTTCATATGCGAAAACGATGGGGAGCACAACCTGCTCATTGTCTACTATACTGGACACGGTGAATTCGATGACGAGAGCAAGACGTTGTGGCTTACAGGAAGTCTGAATCCCGCAAATGGCCGAGGCTTTCGCAAAGATGCACGTGTGACATGGAACAAGACGGAAGAGCAGCTTCGACACGCCGACGTTGAGGGCGATGTATTGACAATACTCGATACGTGCTATGCGAGCAACCTGGTCAAGTCCAGCAGGGAGGACGAGAAGAAGTTCGAGTTACTGAGCGCTTGTGCCATCAACCAAACCACAGCAGCGCCCGGCCCGAATTCGTATACGCGTGCCCTCATTGACGCTGTCAACCACTTTCTCCAAGCCGATGCCAACCGTCCGATATCAACCTTTAGTCTTACAAGCCGCATCAACAGGGACAGCAGGCGCTCCGATACGCCGTCACACCTATGGGGTCGCAATCACGTGCCTCGAGCCAACCAGGAACACATTTTCCTGACACCCCTCAAGCCCGACAGGGCCGATGGTCTACACCAACCTCGGCGCCGACCCAAGGGCTACCTGACACTGCGGTTTGCCCTACGCGACGCATCGTTGAATAAAGTGCAAATTGACTACATGGCGAAGCATCTTAGCAAGGCCTTGAACAACAGGGAACTGATTGGCTTGAGGAAGATTGACTGGATTGACATGAAGCCCGCACCCCCGATATCCCACTTTGAGCGAGTGGCATCCGTCATGCGCGTCATAGGGCAGTGGAAGCGAGTGATTGCCAAGAACAAGGAGCACGCAGAATTGCACAAGACGGTCGACAATGTCGTCGTCTCTCCGCACCCAGACTCGATCAGCAGCAAGTCGCAGAAGCGGGGACACGAAGACGCAGGTGAGCTGCCGGACGCGAAGCGACAGTATCTCGACATTTCGCATCCCCCTTCACCGCCGGTATCCGAATGTTCGCGTATCGATTTTGAGACGTGAATGGACGTCTTTCTTTTGTCCTGTTCTCCATCTTCTTCCAGTTTTGCTTGCATACCAGGATACCCAAGGCTGTGGCTACATGGCACACGTTTCATACTTGATTGATCATGTTTCTTCCTACATGCTATTCTCACATGCGCTCCGGGCACTTGTGGTAAATGTTTCCCACCGGGTTCATGTAATGGCGGCTGCGCGGTCTCAGCCCACACTAGTAGCCTAGGCAATCCATTGGAATTAACAGCGTCTGGCGGAATCGGGCTCGGTGGAGTCGCCTGGTATTGTCCAGGCTCGTGTTGATGTGACGTGGTAGTAAGAGTCATGTGGCTAACGTGATGTCGATTGCGCTCATCTCCCGCCGATGCTTGGAAGGATCAGCGAGCTTGATTTGCTACACAGCAGCTGGTACATGGGCGGCGGTGCCGAAAGAGGAAGAGAAGTTGCGGTATATAGGTGCGATGATGGATCCCTGGATCTTCTGCATGCGGACACATGGACTCCAGCATGTGATCGAAACACTGACATGCAGCGGTGGCGACGATCGTCTTACAGGCCATGTACAGTAACTTTGTTCACAAACAAAAACAATATGGAATTAGTGAATGCGAGGCAGCCACATGCATGCAGGATGACTACTGGGTTGCGCGTCGAGGGTTAGTTATACCAATCTTACCTGAAGCTGGTCTGCGAGCTCCAGCATGTAGGGCGACAAGCTGGGCTGGATGATGCGGAGAAGGGCCGCGGCCGTCAATGTAGGCTGGACGGACGAAAAGCAGGGCTATGTTACCAAGGAGATTGAGAGTGGAGCTGAAACTAACGGCTGCCGACGAGAAACTCAAGTGCGGCGCAGGGCCAGAGCCGGCTCCCAGTGTGTGTTGCCCGGTCGTCCGCACGACAACGTGGACGGCATGGATGGTTGGCAGTCATGGGCAAGGAGCGGGTGGCTGTACCAAAGGGCCCTCCTTTCCCATGGGCGTGCACACGCTCAAACAGAATGAAGTGTACAAGCTGACGAGTGAGCTTGGGCGGGTTTTGAGCAGCCACAGCATGACGCCGCACCCGGGCTTCTGGAACTATTGGGTGTGGCTGAGAGCGAGCTGCAGTCTGTTCTTAATGCAGCCGCGCAATCTCCCCTGTACGGTGTGGCGGGTGGGTGGATGCAAGTGGGCAGACGGGCGCGGGTGAGGGTGGTTGTGAAGGGCGTTGCCGTCTTCTGCCAGGGCCGCGCAGCGAAGCGGAGAGTGAGGATTGGGGGTTGTAGCTTTGCAACTGAGGCATGCAATGCGTCAGAAACGTCGTGATGTTTTTTTTTTCTTCCATCTAGGACTGGGGGGTGCGGTTGTCGGTTGGCATGCAATCAGGCACTGTCCAAGTCGCCAAGGCTAGCGCAAGACGGAAGTCGGATGCACGGCGAGCGAGGGCTGAGGATGGGCAGGGTGCCATGCCATGTACTGGTAGAGGACCCAGTGCCAGCTATTGGAACATTACTGCCTTGCACTCCTGGAGTCGGAGACAACCACACACGCCCATTCTTGCGACCCCCGTTTTCTTACCACCGCACACGGCACCGCACACGCTGACGGAGCTCCTGTTCGACCGCTGCTCCTCCTGTCTGTCCCAACCGACCGACTGCCTGTGTCTGCCTGTGTCTGCCTGTGGACCCGGTGCGCAATCCCCCGGACGACGGCCCACGACCAAAGTCACCACCACCCTCTTCCACCCTCACCCCCCTCCCAAGCCACCACACCGCACATACACTGGCTTCCCACGCTCCGTCGACCCCTCCTCCGCTGCGCTCGGGGAAGGCTGCCTCTTTGATGAGCGTGACCATCCATGAGTCGCAGATGATGCCCTCGTATGGCGCCGACTCGTCCGACCGCCTCTCCTTTGCACACGCACAAACTTCGTCGACCGCACGCGAGAGCCGCGACGCGCCCGCGAATGGCGCCCACCAAGCCATGAACGGCGGGACTACACAGCAGCACCAGTCGAGCGAGCGGCCGAGCAGAGACGACGGCTACTTTGCCTCGATACACAGCAGCAAGACCAAGGACCGCCTCTGTGGCAGCACCACCCACGTCGAAATGGGCCAGCTCAGTGCAGCCGACGGCGCCCGAGAGGCGAGCAGAGACTTTCACGTCCCGCCTGTCGGCGCCAATTCGAGTTCCAATGCTGCGCCTGCGCCGTCTCCATCCCCGTCCCTGTCGCCCATGCCCCAACCCGACGATGGCACGTCCGCCCTGCATATACCCAACCAAGCACAGCGCGTCTCCTCCCCGCCTGCCTTCAACCACAACACCCCCGGCCCGGCTCAGCATCCCTACCGCCTGCAGCAGCGTCACACCCTCGAGGTCCCCAAAGTGCAGACGTCGCGCGCCCGCGAGCCGCAGCAGAACAATACCGAGGACGTCGTGTCCGCGAGCGGGAGATTCTCGCCCACGACCCCCCACCGGCGGAGAGGCTCCATGTCGCTCGTGCGCAGGACCACACGCTCAATACACTCCGACATGCCCCCAGAGGAGGTGCAACAGGACGACGAGGCTGCGCGCTGGGCCGAGCACATTCGCCAGAAACGAGCAAGTAAGCGGAAGCGCAAGGAGGACGAGGATGAAGACCGCGTCGTAGTCGGCACAAAGGTGGATCAGAACCACGTGAACTGGGTTACCGCCTACAACATGCTGACGGGCATCCGCTTCACCGTGTCGCGAACAAACGCCAAGATGGACCGAGAGCTCACCGATGCCGACTTTGACGCAAAGCATAAGTTCTCGTTTGACATGTACGTGCCGTCCGACTTCCCCAACAACATGATGCACTTGCTCGAGTTTAGCTTCACGTCGTCTGGCAGCCCCCTCTCTGTATCCTACCTCGATTGCATCACACTGACAAGCTTCCAGTACCGGCAACGAGCTCACTCCCTCTGCCAAGTACGACTTCAAGTTCAAGGACTATGCCCCCTGGGTCTTCCGCCATCTCCGCAACACCTTCAAGCTCGACCCGGCCGACTACCTCGTATCGCTAACCAGCAAATACATCCTGTCCGAGCTTGGCTCCCCTGGCAAGAGCGGCAGCTTCTTCTATTTCTCCCGCGATTACAAGTACATCATCAAGACCATCCACCACGCCGAGCACAAGTTCCTCCGCAAAATCCTCAAGGACTACTACAACCACGTCCAAGAGAACCCAAACACTCTCCTTTCCCAGTTTTACGGCCTGCATCGCGTCAAGATACCCTATGGACGCAAGATCCATTTTGTCGTCATGAACAACCTGTTTCCTCCACATCGCGACATTCATCGCACATTTGATCTCAAGGGTTCGACCATCGGCCGAGACTTCAAGGAAGACAACCTCGAGACCAACCCCCGCGCAACACTAAAGGACCTCAACTGGCTGCGCAGAAACCAGCACCTCGAACTAGGGCCCACCAAGAAGAAAATGTTCATCGAGCAAATGCAAAAGGACGTGAAGCTGCTGCAGCGTTTACACATCATGGACTACTCACTTCTAGTCGGTATCCATGACCTGGAAAAGGGCAACGAGGAGAAGCTGCGAGACAAGACACTCCAGGTATTTTCCCCAGGCGGGGAAGAGGACCCAGAACCAGGACCACATCAGCTGTTGCGCACACCTTCGAAACTAGAAAGTGCACGAAAAGCCAGAGAGCTCAGGCAAATGGTCCAGACACAAAAGCCCGTACCCATGGGGCAAACATCGAGCAAAATGCCAGATGAGCTCGAAGATCCTAAGCGGAACTTTTACTTTTACTCCGACGACGGTGGCTTCCGAGCCACTCATGAAGACAATGCGCCTGGTGAAGAGATTTACTACCTTGGCATCATTGACTGTCTGACGCATGTAAGTTGTAGCTGCAATGCGCTTGATATACACGGAACTAACCATCTCCATCAGTACTCATTCATCAAACGCATGGAGCATTTCATCAAAGGCATTGCCAACACAGAATCACAAATATCTGCCATTCCTCCAGAACGATACGGAGATCGCTTCATCAAGTTCATCAGCGCCGTCACCAAAACAAGGGAAGCAGCTGAGCGCGAGAAGCGGGAAGAGGCTACAAACGACCTCAATGATCTCTCTCTCGACGGCGCCGACCATGTCATTCAAAAGGCCGAACACCAGGCTGACCGCTCGCGGAAACAAGGCCACACAGAGGAGAATGTACCAAATCTGCATATGAGAGCAGTACGCAGTCCTTCTGCAGAAAGGGGGGAGATAGGCACTACACTTCCTGTAGTTGAGGAGGTTGGTGAGTCTTCGAGTGTTGGAGGGCACAGCAACCGGAGCACTTCAGAGGCCGCTGTCGGTGCAAATGCCAACAGCAGAGGTGTAGCTGCACCACCGTCACAGCTTTCCGGAACACCCTACCTCGGACCCCCACAGCTTCAGGCAAGATCGCGGTCAGGAGACAGCGAAAGGGAACAAGTGCATGGGAGAGCGCCACCTACACCACCAAAGGAGTTTGGAATGATGGCGGGCAACCATGGCAGACCACCTACACCACCAAAGGACGAGTACATGGCCAACAGGCATTCTGGACCTCCCACACCACCAAAAGAGGATAAGAGCAGAGGAGGTATACCCAGATCATCGCTCGACAAGGATCTACCGCGGACGCCACTGGAAACAACCATCCGCGTCAACTAAAAGAATAAGCACCCCCTCACTCCGGAAAAAAGGGCATTGCAGACTTTCCTTGTTCTTACCTTTTTAATCCAACATGAAAGAAAAGAAGAAGAGCGTTGTGTGTCGTTTTTTTTTTTGCATATCCATACCCCCCAAAGCCTCTTTTGGTTGTGTGCATCTCCCTTCCTCCCTTGAGCTATATATCATTTTCAGTTTCTTTTCCAATCAATTTCCCTTCTTTCTTTCTCTCTCACTCTCTCTCTCCTTTGTTCAGCAATCCTCTACCAACCAAACCAAACCAAACCAAACCGTTTCTTGCGTTGCGAATGCAATGATACCATGAGCAGAATAGCGGGTTTGTTCGCCGCCTAACCCTCCCCCCTCCTCCTTCCAACCTTTGTGTATAAAAAACAATACCAGGGGGGTTCGTGTGCGAGAATGTAATGTTCGCTTTCTTGTTTTCCATCTCCTTTGTTGGGAAGACAGGTGTTGATTTTCTGTTTGTTTTCCTTATCGTCCATTTTTTCTCTCTCTCTTCGTCTTCTTTTACGGTTGGTTTTGGTTGCGGGATTCATGGGTTTGGAGGGGACTTGAGGGAGGGATCGGGAAGGGATCGAGATGGCTGTTCATATATAGCCTGTATCCTTTGGCTCTGTCTGATAGGTTGGGCGGGCTCGGTCTCCTTTTTTTTTGTTGGGATTTAGAGTTGGGGTTTTGTAGTAGCACTGAGGAAGGAGGAGGGGTAGCTAGGCGGGTAGGAAAGACGAGGGTAATAGTTGATTGCGGATCGTGAGAGATTTTTGTTGTTGGTTACTCAGGTGTGTTTGTGTGTGCCTGCCTACAAGCGAGGCTGGCGTGTTGTTGGTGTTGGTGGTGGGACTGATACCTGGTAGTTAGATGAAAGAAATCAATATGCATACAATATACCTTGCCATTGTGACTTGTATTTCTTTTCAAACATGTAACTAGCATTGTCACTCTTGGACATGGAGTAAATCAATAGCATCAACCTCCCACCATGTAACTTGCAATCATGTAGAATCACAGCAGGATGCAACATGTTTTACATTTCTTCGCATTATCGGGGTTAACTTGAATATTCTACTCTTGATGGAAGAGTTCCCGGGAAAAAAAGGGCCCAAGTCTATCGTAGTTGTACACAATTGCCACCTCCTCACCTGCTCGAGCACAAAGAAGCACCGACACGCTTACTTGTAAAAGTCAAACTTGTCCGCCTCGGCAGCACCCTTGACTTGGCTTGTGTACGCCTCCTCCAAATCGCTCTGAATAATGTTGTACCGATTCTTGCGTACTGCTCGCAGACCAGCCTCTTGCATGATAGCCGCAATAATGGCACCCGACAAGGGATCATTGCGCACAATCAAGCTGTCCAGATCCACCTCGGGTGATAGGCTCATCTTGGAAGCAATGGTGGAGAAGATGAGACGACGCTCACGACGGTCGCGTAGCGAAGGGAATTCAATCTTCCTGTCTAGACGACCGGGACGCAGGAGCGCAGGATCGAGGGTGTCGGCACGGTTGGTGGCCATGATGACCTTGACGTTGGAGGTTTGGTCGAAACCGTCCATTTGGTTGAGCAACTCGAGCAAGATGCGCTGCACCTCTCGGTCGGCACCCGTCTGCGCGTCGAAACGTTTTGTAGCGATTGCGTCAATCTCATCAATGAAGATGATGGATGGCGAGTTCTCGCGCGCCATTCTGAAGACATCACGGACCATGCGTGGACCCTCACCCAAGTACTTTTGCACAAACTCGGAGCCTACCACGCGAATGAAGGACGCCGTTGTGCTGTTCGCGACGGCCTTGACCAACATGGTCTTTCCGGTACCCGGGGGGCCATATAGCAGCACACCACGCGGTGGGTCGATACCGATCTGCTTGTACAGGTCGAAATGTGTGAGGGGAAGTTCAACAGCTTCCCGGATCTCTTGCTTCTGCATATCTAGACCTCCGACATCGGCGTATGTGATGTCGGGCTTCTCGTCCTGGCCAAGCATGGCAATGGAGGAGTCAGCCTCAGGTGGTAGGATGTCGACGAGCGCATTTGAGTGGCGGTGGAGCGCGACAGACGATGATGGCTTGAGGAGTTCGCGGTCGAGAGTAGAGAGGATTCGGACGACATAGTTGGAGCCAGTTGATGACTGTACGATGCCGGTACTTGTCCATGTTAGCCGTGTTGCGCAAGGCGCGTTGTTTGCGTTGCAACTCACTTCTGGTCAATGGCCTCCATAAACTGCCCTATCACCAGCGGCACACTCTGGATACGCTTGATCTCCTCTTGTGCTCGTACCAACTCTCGCTTCAGGCTCCGCTGCTCATCCTTGATGTACTCTTCCTGGAGGTGGATGTACCTGGCGCTGTTAGCCACCTATCGCATCACGTCTTTCGGCACTACATACTCTAATTGGCGCTGCAGCTTCTTGAAGGTCGAGTAGTCATCGTTGCCTTCTGTGGAGAAGCCCTCGAGGGTATCAAAGTTTGGTATTGACGACGGGAGCTGCTTCTTGTGCGGCGGGACAGTGTTGGCCGGGTTCTCGACGGCGGCGTCAGCCATGGCGATGGTTGTTCAGGTGGTCTTTGTGGTGTATGCGAGTCGGGAGATGGCAGTCAGCAGCGAAGGTCGGTGCGGTTTGGTGAAATCAGGCAGGGTCAAGGATGGGGTGAGGCGATGGTTGTCTGTCGCACACTGTTGACGAAGCTCACGGAAGGCGCCGTCGGGGATGCGAAGCGCTGACGCCGACGTCACGTGAGACGGGTGATCACGCCTAAGCAGGTTGATCCCAGACCACACCCATCGCAGGCGTAGGTGGTAAAAGCAAGTTCAAGATGGCCAGTCACGCGCGGTTGGATGATTCACGCTTGGAACAGGTAGTTTGTTGGAACAGGCCAGAAACATGTTGGATTTCATGCGCCCACCCCGGGCTCGTTGGGCATAACTAATTGAATGGTCGCAAGCCGTGGACGCTTGGTGACTTGGCCGCTGCAGACGGCAAAGGCCTGGGACGTGTATGAGTGTATGAGGGGTGGCAATGGGGGGGGGGAACACTGGTGTGTGTGTGTGTGTGTGTATGTGTGACTGGAGATGGAAAGAGAGACGAGAATGTACAAGTAGCACACGGCCTGAGCTTGTTCGTGTGGTAAGGTGGGAGATTGCCGGCTTGTGGGACGCCGATCCTGCAGCAAGTTATAATGGCATGAAGATTTCGAGCATTGATACTGGTGGGATCGCCACGCTTAACCATGGAAGAGGGTGGGCAGGCTGACATGACAATCAGCCATGCGAGTATGCAAACACGATGCACGGGTACAAAGGGCCATTGAGTGCGTTCGCCGTCAGACGGTTGGGCCGGGCGAGCGTCGAGCGGCGGTCTGGGTCGTGCCCACTCTCGACGCACCCCCGAAGCGATGGCAGGGCGATTTCTGCAGGAACAAGGCCATGCAATAAGTGGAGAGACAAGTGTTTCCGTGTCACGACGGCCAAAAGACGCGGAGAAATCAAATTGAGTTAGGCTAGGCTTGTGAGGTGCCGGCAACGCAGGCACTCCACTGGCCCTGTCGCAACGCGCGACCGCGTTTCCAGCTCCGAATGCTAGATGCTTGCTTGGGGCTTCAAGTGACTTTGCGGACGTCCATGTTTGCGGCTGCTGGCCCTCTCTGCTCCTGGAGGTCGAGGACACGCTGCCCGGGTCTCGTGATGCCCGACAAGGCTAGAGGCTGGGGGGTTCTGCCAAGCAAAACTGCCTTCTCGCTCCTCCGCTCTCAGCAACGCATAGTCCGCAAAGCGCGTCTGCGGTACGTGAAAACTATCAACCGCATTTGAAGCCCACCATTTCCTGCCCTGCCCCGATGCGAGCATAGCAGACCAGTCTCTGTTCTACTGTCGCGTGGTGTGTATTTTCTCCTCTGCCCTCTTTCCTCGCTGCTCACCCCGTGTTGGTCCCTGGACCTCGTCCGGCCGTGGCTGCTGCTGCTGCTGCTGCGAGAGTCGCGTCCATCGACACCTATAAACACCAACATGCTTGCTGACGGGTCGCTAGCCAGGTGGATATCTAGCATCTAGCCCTCACGTGTGCCCATCGCCCCGAGCCCCTTCCACTCGCTTTCTACACACGCGCATAAAACTCCGGTCCGCTCAAGCCACAGCTGCGAGCCATAGCCGCGCATCACCATGGACTTTCAATCCCCACAGAATGCCATGTATGATCCCTCGAGCTTCATCGACCCGAGCGCAATCGCAAACCCGCAGATGAACGGCGCGCGCCCCTACAACCCCATGCCCTCTGTGCCCCAGAAACGGGACTCGACCGGCGCCGCTCTTTCCCTATCGCGCTCCCAGACGCCGTCGCAACCAGCCCAGTTCGGCTTCCAGCATCAACAGGCTTTTACCAACACCCCATCGCCCACCATGCAGAGCCAGCACTTCGCGCCTGCCCAAATGGGCGGCCAGCGAATGCAGACGGCCTCGCCTGCCCAAAATCCCCATGCGCCCCAAATGTCGCCCATGGCTTTCCAGCAATCGCCCATGAACCCAGCCTTCAACGCGAATGCAGCGAGTCAGTTTCCAGTCACTTCCGTGCAATTGTCACAAAACCTCCAAAGCCGACAGCAGGAAGCGCAACGGCAGTACGCAATGCGCCTGCAACAGCAGCAGCAATTGGGTAATCTGGCAGCAAGCAACATGGCCGCGCGACAGGGCCAACAGCCGGGAGGTCAGATGCCGGGTGGGATGCAGAATCCAATGCAACAACATCCGGGTATGCAGCAAAACATGATGCAGAACCAACAACAGCAGCAACAGCAGCAGCAGCAACAACAACAGCAACAACAACAGCAGCAACAGCAGCAACAGCAACAACAGCAGCAGCAGCAACAGCAACAGCAGCCAAATCCTCAGGTTCAATATCAGCAATTCCTCAAGAACGTTGCTGCCCTCATGGCCCAGCAAAATCGACCCTTCCATCCCCAGCCACAATGCGCTGGTCGCATCATTAATCTTCAAAACCTCTACTCTGCCGTCATGCGCTTTAAAGGCTGCCGTTCCGTTACCCAACAGAATGGTTGGGCACGGATTGCACAGATGATGCAAATACACCCGGCCCAGTATCCCAACGCCCCCCTTGAACTGCGTCAAATCTACGAGAATAACTTGCTCATCTACGAGACCGCATATGTTCAAAGACAACAACAAATGCAACAAAAGGGCATGCCTCCGCAGCAACATATGGGACATATGGGGCCAATGGGATCCATGGGCCAGCAGATGTCGCCGACGAGACCGACGATGCCAGGTCAACAGAACAATGTTCCAGTACAGCAAGAATACCTCCAGCAATTGCAAAGAACAGAGGCTGCAATGAAGCAGCAGCAGCAACAACAGCAACAGCAACAACAACAGCAGCAGCAGCAGCGACAATCACTTCCGCCAACTCAGCCACCACACCAGCAGCTTGAGCCCTCTCCACATCCGCAACAGGCGACACCTCTACAAGGCAACGCAGTCCTTCCGAGCGTAAACGGTACAACACCCCAACCAGACGGTCATGCGCGGAAGAGCCTTAGCAGGCAGCTGGAAGGCACACCAACACAAGGACAAGAGCCCAGCCAGGCGCAAACCATACCCATGAAGCAGGAAGAAAATGCTGCTGCCGCGGATCCTAATTCCGTCGCTGTCGAGGAGCCTGAGAAGCGAAAACCAGTCATCGAACAGGACGATGGTACCCGGGTGTACCAACCCGCCTACCGAACACAAGATACCTGGGGCGGCCTTGATTTCGACTCTGACAATTTCAAAAACATGATCGATACAATCACAAACTACAAGCCAAATGTTCCGTTGCTGCCAGAGATGGGCGTCATCGACGTTCGAGCCATCACCATGAGCATCAAGTCAGGACTTCACGCCGAGGCGCGTTTGGGGTTGGACACACTCACACGGATAACGTACGACAATACTGTCCAGTTCAACCTATCACATTGTGAGGATTTGACGGAAGTGCTAGTAGAGTATGCGGAAGATTTATTGGAAATACTGGGAAACGACAATCCGGAAGTTACCGACATCATCGATCTTATGCCGTACGAGGACGTCCTGCACCATTGCCGCGAAGAAGCCGCGTCACTACAAGAGCTCCCCCAAGCTGGGACTAAGGAGCATCGCCTCGACCGTACCGCAGACCGGCTGATTGCAATAACCACCATCTTCCGCAACCTGTCCTTCCTCGAGGTCAATCATGACTCTTTGGTCAGTGCTCCAGTCCTCAAGTTCCTTGCAAACTTCATTCGACTCGTTGGTACACGGGTACTACTCCTCCGATCACACATCAACACGTTCGACTTTATGAAGGACGTCGTCACCTTCTTCTCCAACACCAGCGCAAAAGTCGTCTTGCCCAACCGCGAAGACGCGTACGCGGTGCTGCACTTCCTCTGTGCCTTTGCGCCTGTTCCACGACCCATCGAACCCATCAAGTTCACACCATTCAACCCACAGATTCACCGCTATCTACCCTCTGCCGTTGATAGTCTGGCAAAACTGCTCGCTCGCGATGATCCCAACCGAATGTACTACAAGGAAATTTTCATCAACGAGGCCACATCTACACCGGCATACGATCTGTTAACACGCTCTTTTGCCCTCGCAATCTCCGTCATACCTGATCGCAACTACATTGAGAACAGGATGTACCAAATGAAGGAGCCGCGACCCAAGGAAGTACGTATGTTTGAAGCCCGTGTTGCAGAGTCAAGAAAGGCCTACCTTATGCAAGGTATGCTCGCAGCAGATATACTTGCCGGTCTGGCCCCAGGACCCGAAACTGGCATTTGCCGTGCGTGGCTCGAATCGGAAGACGGCTGGGCACACAGTCTGCTTAAGTTTGCCATGTCCCTCTCCGCTACCGATGCTGCTATCCCTCACCCTCCCCCACCACCTAACCATCGCGGCCAGCGACCCATGGATCATGACAGGGAAGGCTTCCAGCTCATCGTTCACCGTGCGCTATCTACCCTCAAGCGCTTAGGTGACAAGTCAAAGGGCGGTGAACCACTGGTAAAGGGTGTACAGCAGATGAACGGAAATATGAATCACGAGGATGACAATGAAGATGAGGATGAGGACGACATGGAGATTTTCAATTTCAACGGCAGCAGTTGGAAGGTCAAGGCTGACATCTTACCACGTAAAGAGACGCTTCTTGGCGCGCTCTTGACTGCACAGTTGGATGTGCGTAGTTTGAATCAGTTTTGCAAGATTGGGTATCTGGATGAGTGATTTGATTTGATTTGGGGACAACATTGGAGCGGATTTACAAGGGGTTGATTGGTTCAATGTGTATAGGTTAGGTTGTCTGGTTGGGGGGATATAAGCTTAACGTTTTTGTGTGATGGAATGGCAATTTTTTGCGGTTAAAGAAAGCCATGTCTCTTTTATTTTCTTTCCTTTTCCTTGTATGTCTATTTCTCTGTACTACAACTCATTTTCCGTCCTTTCTATTTCTTGTTTCGCATACACAAAAATGTACCAACCTCTTTTTCCTTGTAGGATATAGATAAACTTACTATCGATACTACCATCACTTTTCTGATTATACACCCACACACGTCTTCTGATGCAGCAATGTTCCAATGTGGACAAGTTTGCTCATCATGGCTAAGCTGTTCGTTGGCTCTTGCTGCCAAACAAAATCCAGCATAAAAGTAGAGAAACATGTGAGCAAATACATTGCAGTTTGCCCCTCAGCAAGCAATAACACTGATCAAGCAATGCAACAAGATCCTCTGTTTGTATCCACACCACATGTTCCAAGCTATAGCCCAAAGACAAAAAAATGGATACTTATTGTTTGCATCCCTCACAATGCCGGTATATGACGGTGTTCTTTACTACAATTTATTACTAACATATTTTCCATCTCTAGTTCTACACTTTACCTGACGCACATCTTGTATACCTTGACCCAGTTTAGGATAGAGTAGTATAATAGCCCAACATGGCGCGTACACGAGCCTGCAAAGGACGTCCTAGACCCCCTGGTCGCGTGCTGCGGTCCGAGAAGGAGGATGTAAGGCACGGGTCTACAGTTGAGGAGTTGATGCTTGTGGATGGTGGGGATGAGCAGGAGACGGCAGATGGGGAGCAGAGGGGACATGGGAAGCGATGGGCTTGGTGCTTGATTGGTGAGTTCTTCTGAAATACTGGCGAAGAGGGCTGTTCTAACAGGCCATGTCCGACATATCTAGAGACGAACAAGGATGAAGAGGATGGATGTGGCGTTAATGTCGAGATTAAGAAGGAGAAGAATGACGAGGGAATGATCAGGGCAGACAATGGTGAGGAAGACAATGAGGTGGGAAAGGAAGAGGATGAGACCACACCCAAATCCCAACTCCCTAAGAAACGACTTCGCAAACGCACACGCTTCATCACACAACTTAGCCCTTCACCCTCCCCGCCTCCACTTCTTAGCAAAAAACGCAAAGCTACACCCCCGCCACCATCACCTAGACGCGTAACGCGCTCGACTACAAGGCCAAAGCGCAGAGTCTCTGAGATTGAACCAGAATCTGATTCTGAGTCTGATTCTGAATTTTCGTCATCTTCAGAGGAAGACTCCACATCCAGCTCCGACTCGGAAGAAGACAAACAACAAACCCCCATCTCACAAAGCCCAACACCCTTCCTTCCCCTCCCCCTCCTCGGCCCCTACCTAACCTTCCAACTCTCCCTCTCCAACCTGTCAGGCAAAAAATACAGCAAAGCAGAAAAGAATATGAAAGCAGTCCTCGAAGCCGCTTCTTTGCTCGAAGGGGCCTCTACTCCACACAAGACACGTGGGACCAAGTCAACCAGCGGTACTACTGTGAAAAGAGGCAGAAGACGGGGAACAACAACACAGCCAAAGCCAAAGGCAAAAGAGAGAGAAGATGATGTACTACCACAAAAACGGCGAGAACTAAACGAGCAGACGAGACGCAGATTGGTGGCTGAAGGGAAGGAAGAGGAGAAGAAAATAAGCAGGAGGAGAAAAACAGTGCGTTGAAAATCTCCAATTCCTCTTGTGAACTCGGTTCTGGAAAAAAAGAAAGAAAAGCTCATATTTGTCTAGACCACCCAAGTCCGTCGTACCAACCGTACTATCTCGTCCTCTTCGTCATCGTCTTCTGCATATTCCCTTCTTACACCGCCACCTCTTCCCAGGGCTACCCGACACTCTGTATCCTCGCTGTCTTCGGGATATGCGCCGCAACACATGTCTAGTTGTACTGATTCCGCGGAATCTATTTCTGTAAGTGTATCCGTTTTACATCTATGTCTTCCTGCGACGTTTATAGGGGAGTAGTAAGGAAAGCTGTTGCTAATCTACCACAGTAGTCTGCCGAAGAAAGCGATGTCATTGAGCGACGAGATAGGAATGCATTGCGTCGGCAGAAACGAGCGATGCAGAAGAGAAAAATGCTGTTGAACAGGGGAGACGAAGAGCAAGAAGAAGAAGAGAGGGATGTAAGGATAAAGTCTGAAGATAAAGTGGAGACGAAGGAAGAGATGATGATCATGATACCACGCGAGAGAGAAAGGGTGCCTGCGATATTACAAAGTGGAAAACCGGTCATGGTAGCTTTTAACCCTGTAGCGTGGTAGACTTTGCTACTAACAATACTTTTCTTTGTCGCAAAATCATGACCCCCCCCCCCCCCCCCCCCAGTCTCACACCTCCTCACTCCATCAAAATACCCTTCTGCACAAACCACGCCTCAATCCTCTCCTTGGCCTCTCTGTCAATCTCGCAGAACGATAGCATTCTCCCCCATCTTCCCCTATTCCTGTCCCTCCTTCCCGTCCTCACAACCGGCATCTCCTCCAACCCCGCCACCTCCTTCACCTTCTCCGCACTATCCAAAACCCCCTCAAGCCTGACCAGAAAAACAATCTCACCCTCCTCATCCCCAGTCTTCTTTATAAATGTAATCCTTGGCTGGAAAATCTGCGATAACCTCAAACTGTGTTCGTACGTCTCTCGATCATAGCCTAGAGCCTCTTTGGCGTCCTTGACGAGAGACCAGTGGTCCTCGGTTATCCGGTTGCGGGTTACTAAAACGAGGTATTAGATGGTGACAATCATGTCTTTTCTTTTTTTTGGAGGGGGGGGTTTACGTACAATCATTGCGTTGGTCGCTGATGAAGCGGGTGGCTTCGCTGTGGCTGTAACGGAAGAGCTTTTCCCATCTCTGAAGTGTTATATTATCAGGGTACTCGAATGCTAGTTGAGCGTCGGCGGCTGATGCGGCTTGCGCCATACGTTCAACTTCTTCCCAAGCAGCGTCTTCCATGTCGGGCTCGGGCGTTGAATATTTGGTATAACGATGGTATGATGGAGATGTTTGGGTGGCAGGGCAAACTTTGTTTAGGAAGATGGGTATTCATGAGTCCAACTCATCGCACTTGTTGAGTCTGGAGAATGGGAAGGCGCAGGTCATGACACCGAAGGCTGATGCTTCTTCCATGGCTCAGGGTGAGAGGTAGCTGCTACTGTTTTGTGTCATAGACAGTCGGAATTTTTTCCGATGACTGGTATTAGCAAGTACGATGATAGCGTGACGCTTGCTCATGCGATCAGAAGAGGGAGAGGTTTACAACGGGGTAAAGGTGTGTAAAACAAACGAAGAAAAGGCATTTATCATAGCCTCAGTTTGAGGACCACATGTATCATACAGACAGAACGATATCCTGCTTCTAACTAAGATTACATATTCAGTGACACAAGTCAACATACTCTCATGTCTGCGAAGGTCCTTCACCTTCCTTTTTAAATGAGTAAGTTTTCCACTGCATTGGCGGCTCCACTTGAGGCTTCTTAAGCTTCCCACCCTTGCTCAATTGATTCGCATCACTCGCGCGATAGCGGCGTATTTTCGGTGTGGTACTCTGCATAGTTGTCCTAATGAGTGGTTTGCGTGTAGCCACATCATCGACCGACCGAAGGCGCGGCTTCCGTGGGCCCGCAGCGTCTTCAGTGCGAGGACGAGGAGGGGATGTGACGCGTTGCAAGAAGGACGACTTGACCTGTTGTTTTTTAGTAGGAAGGTTCGCTTCCATGGCTTCTGCCATCTCGTCGCCGGAAGATTGGTTTGGTGATGCTGCGGGTGTGTATACGATTGACTTGTGCGTGACGTCAAAGTCGTAGGTTTCTTTTAGGTACTTTGCAATACCTTCGTTCTCTTCGTCTGTGCCTTTGCCATAGTGGTTCTTCAACTCCTTTGCTATGAGAGTATGGAGGATATGTCCTTCCCAAAGTGGTTGCTTTACTTCTTCGCCAAGGCTATCAGCTTTCGGCAGTGTGACGACGGCCTCCCAATGCAAACCCATAGCAGCCAGCCGATCTTTGTTCGCCCAGCCCGTAGCGCGTAGAGGAGTCTTTTGGACGAATTGCTTGACACGTTCCTCGAGGTTGTCCCAGCTAACAGTCCACACAAACCATGGTTTCAACATTTCTTCCACTGCCGTAGGGAAGTCGCGGAAATGGCGTGTGGAGTAGAAGACATGTCTCATCTTGCCTACCATGAACTCCACATTCATGCCTGTAATGGTGGGATTTACGCCCACACGACGCAATAGTTCGCACCAGTCCTCGGTAATGTTCCTCCGGAAGTTAAGGGAAAAGATGTGCAGGCGGTTGATGAGACGGCACATGACTACGCGGATTTCTGCCTCTGTCAAGTGTCCGGAAATGTCGATGCAAAGCTCACTAAACAGAGTTGGATGGCTTTCGGTGAGCAGACGTGATCGGGCTTTCTTGAAAACGTAAAACGCGGGCCTCTTTTCGCCAATGGCATCAATGATTTTATCGAACGGTTCTTTCAACGCGACTGCGTATTTCATCTTTTTTAGTGCTTCACGTAGGTGAAACTCAACCTGCTCGACTTTCCGGATATCGTATGAGGTGCTTTCTATTTTTTCTTGCGGGTCGAAAGGCGGCACTAACCCGGCGCCTCGTAGAGGGTTCATGATGTCGCTTGGAAGCAGATCACGGCTGTTGGGACTAACACCTATGTATTGTAAAAAGAGCCGGTAGTTCTGAGTTAGGAAGCGTGGGTCTAATGTGATTGCCCTCTTCGCTCGCTCAATGATCTTTTCCCTCATCGAGGGCGTAAGTGACCCATAGAAGTCGGCAAGGACCTGCTGGTCTTTGAGCTCAGGTGCAAGCCTATCCTCAAGGCCTAATTCTTTTCGGCATTCGGCAACTAGAAGCTCCATATTGATACCAAAGTTTGCTGCAGGATACGGCAAGTTTGAATCGATGGCTCGGTAGGTATCCTTCGTTGGGTCTTCGTAATAAGCCGGATCTTTCTTTACGAGCGCCTTGACCTTGGCCAGATAATCCAGTCGTTCCTTTTCGCCGGGAAACAAAGGATAGTCCCATACGGACCAAAGCCCTTCGTTAACCGCGGTGGGGGTTTTAGCCCTTATACTTGTGTAGATCTTTTCACCTTTCGGTACCCTGTATCCTCCATCGATATAAAGCATCGTTGGCTCTGTGGATATCTTGTGCTCTAGGCTTTCAACCTTGGCAACGAGGATAACGTGATCTGCGACGGGGAACTCGTGTGTAACTTTACACTCCATTGCAGCTAGTATGTAGTCTTCCCAGATCTGCGGCGCCAAAGACGGGGTAGTAGGGGTAGACTGTGACGGCTCTTGGGGATGATGAAACTTTAGTTCTTTCCTCCGTAAGCTGTACGCATCAGGGTAGTTTCCGCGAGAAAAGAGGTCCACAACTTTTGCGCCGCCTCTATCGGCCGCTGGAAAATGAACGCGGAAGAGGCCATTGGCGGCTCGTATGGAGTCTAGTGTTTTCGAAGGTTCCTTAATGTTGAAGGAGATTGTTGGAGGGTCTAGCGTCACGGTGCATAGAGATGATACGGCAACACCCACAGGGCCATGCTTCTTGCCAGCGTCGGTACCCGCAACAGTAATGATAGCCACTGAGCTAGGAACGTTGCGCATGAAGCTGCGTACCGAGTTCTTAAGTGCCTGCTTCTTAAGCTCTGCCTCAGACGATTCAAGTGATATGTCCTGTTCGTCCACACTTGACTGCGTGTTCTCTACCTCTTCTTGTATGCTATGCGCTGACTGTGATGGCTGCTCTCCTCCTATCTGTGGTATACTCCTCCTATCTTCGGTAAGAGCCGTCGCCTGCTCATCTTGGACCTGAGATTCAGTCTGACTTTGTTGAAGGAGACGAGTCGCGTGGTAGTGCCGTGGAACCAAAATTCCGTTGCGGATATGTGAATTATTTCGGGTGCATTGAGAGGCGAGGGCACAAGGGCGTGAGCGCTCTGCATTCGTATTAACTATGGCTCATTTCAATGGGGGAGTCTATCTCACGAGTATGCAGATTCCATCTGTAGAAGGCCGCAAAGAAGTGGGAGGCGGGGCGCTGTGAAAGTGCCATTGTCACAGTAAGAAGCAGTCTTTTAGTGTCGCATGCTCGAAACTATCACAGCAAGTCAATATCGAGCCAGAGAGATGGTGCCATAATAAGAGCGATGCAATGCGAAAGAAGGTATTGCGCGTGCAAGAATCGTGACTGGGATGTGGGAAATCTTACCTAGCACCGCCTAGACCTCCGTCTCTTCTCCGCAACTTTGACCACCAACAGCAACACCACCCCCGGCATACACGGCCATGGCGTCTCCAATCCCCTCAATGAGCGCATTACGCGCCCTTCGCCAATCAATACAGCCTCAAATACGACCAGCAAACCAAGTGCGACATGCGACACTCCTCCGCCGACCGAAGCGACCATACACCTTCACCCAACTCATAACCCTCTCCGACGGCAGCTCCTTCACTGTACGCACAACGAATCCTACGCCAGTATACAAGAGCGCCAAAGATATACGGAATTCACCCCTCTGGAACCCGAGTTCGCAGAAGCTGCTGAATGTAGAGGAGGACGAGGCTGGAAAATTGGCAGGTTTCAGGGCAAAATTTGGGCGAGGATGGGATGCGGATACTGATGCGGACAAGGTGCGTCTCCAAGAGAAGGTTTTTAGATACAAACAGATTACCTAACTGGGCAACACAGGGCAAGCAAGGGGAAGATCATCTCTTGGATCTGATAAGTAGTCAGGGCAAGTCGACAGGAAAGACCGCCGATGCTTCCAAGACCCCGCCTGCGAAAGCGCCCGTGTCGACACCTGCGAAGAAGTGAGAGATGCTTTGGTCAAGAGAAGAGGACCGCGTTTCAACGCACACTTTATGCACAAATACATACATGTATCAGAATCTGTACTATGGAGAACACGAGGCGATGAATGCAGACCATGCACTTTTATCATTAACCAATAGACTTTCTCCATGAATCTTTGTATAGCACGGTGAGAAGATTCATACTTACAAGCACCATCCCCGTCAACCAGCAAGCCAGCAAAAAAATTCCTAGACACAAAACTGTCACCCCCTAGCTCTTAGTATTCCACATTTCCTCGTTTTCCAACAAGCTGCGAACAGATTCAGCTCCAGCATGGTGAAATCAAATTCTAACCGCAGCAAAATCACTTCTACTATATCCTAGAACGAGCATTAGAGTAACATGAAGGTGCCATAACTAAAAAAACGTCAACCCCAAAAGGGCTGTGAAAGATTTATGCAAGGACAAGGCTACGGAGAGATAGTGGGTTTGTGGAGGATATTAGTGAGTTGAGGCAATAGGATGCTGGGGATGCAGAGGATGAGATGGCTACGTGTGTGATTGTTTACTTTTGGGGGATGAGAGCTTATGGGAATGACTTCATTGGGATTGCTTGTATCTTCGCCGGATTAGTGTCTTAATGTGTACTTTGTGTGAAAGTGGAACAGGTAGTACATAAACTGGTACTTGGCTACTCTTCAACAAACATTTTGGGCAATATGTTACAGCTTAAACAAAACAATCTCAAACTTTGATATGCATCTAACTTCATGCTCGGAAGAATTTCAATTGAATAAGCCTTTGCCTATTTGATTGTCCACTTCAAGCCGTATATACTCCATAGGCTCTCGTATGTAGCATATTACGGAGTTAAGGGTACCATGCAGATCCACCATCCAGCAACCGACCCAGACACGTGAAAGCGCGTCATCACTCATCGAGCACCTCCAAAGCTCAAAATGTAAAATCATAATACCTCGATCAATTGGCGGAAAATGCTGCTACTTGGATGAATGCAGACGCGACACGCTATTCAGATGCTTATTGCAGGGACCGAGCCGGCTGACCCGAGCTGCAACACCGTCATCTTCCCAGCATTCCGCCAGCCACCATCATGACCTTTGGTGTCACTTGAAGCTCTTCACGCTTTCGTCTTTCTTCCTAGATACAAAGCCACGCAAACCTAGTTTTTTCTCGAGGTTTTGATCAACATGATGCAATACTTGCGCATCGCCTCATTGCTACCGCTCGCGGGTGCTCTTGCGACCAACGATGCGTCTCGCGTGAAGCAGGTCGCAATTATAGGTAGTTCATTGATCCGACCAAAAAATACAACTCTCATAACTAACATATTCCAGGCGCGGGAGCAGGCGGCTCATCAGCTGCATACCATCTCGCCCAATACGCCGCCGAAGCCGGTATTCCCACAAACATCACCGTCTTCGAGCGCAACAATTACGTCGGCGGTCGTACAACGACGGTGAACCCATGGGGCGACAAATCCATTGCCATAGAGCTCGGTGGCTCCATCTTCGTGCAGATTAATCACATCATGGTGAAAGCCATGGAGGAGTTCAACCTCTCTACTGCAGACAACAATCTCGCAGCGACATTCGGGATGCCGGATCTGGGTATTTGGAACGGACAGGAATTTGTGGTAGTGACACAAGCAGGAGATACATGGTGGGACAAGGCGAAGTTGCTTTGGAGATACGGTACCGCGCCGTTGTGGACCAACCGGTTGATGAAGAGTGCTGTGGGCAGGTTCTTGAGCATGTACGAGGAACCCGTATTCCCATGGAGGAGTTTGAGTGACGTCGTCGAGCGGGTGGGACTACTAGAAGTTACGGGCGTAACAGGAGAACAATACTTAAAAGCTAACGGCATCGGTGAAGCATTCTCCAAGGAGATAATCCAAGCCAGCACACGCGTCAACTACGCATCGAACCTACCCTACATTCATGGCCTAGAAACAATGGTCTGCATGGCCACAAAAGGCGCCATGCAAATCTCTGGCGGAAACTGGCAAATCTTTGCCCACATGCTCAAAGCCGCCCAAGCGAACCTCCACCTGAACACTACGGTATCGCAAATCTCAAAGCAACAAAACGGCACCTACGTTATCACCACAAACACCAACCAACCCAGCCTTTTCGACGACGTCATCCTCGCAGCACCCCTCCAATACACAGACCTCGTCATCGATCCTGCGCCAGCCCATATCCCAGACGAGATACCATATACGCACCTTCACACCACGCTCTTCGCCTCACCGCATAAACTGGACCCAGCAGCATTCAACCTCCCCGCCAACAGCCCCGTCCCGCGATACGTACTCACCACGCTACCCCTCTCGGAGCCCCCCACCGACAACAGCGCAGGCTCTCCAAACGTGTACAGCGTATCCCTCTCCTCTACGGGGATAAACGCGCTTTCCACGCCGCCGCGACCGGAATACATTTACAAAATCTTCTCGCCCGAGCGCGTAAACGCAACGTTGCTATCGCACATCCTGGGCCAACGCGTCGGGGAAGAAGAAGCGGAGACGGGAAGCGTAGATGGCGCGGTGAGTTGGATTCATCATAAACTTTGGTACTCGTATCCGAGGGAGTATCCACGGGTCTCGTTTGAGGAGCTGCTCCTGGATGAGAGACTGTGGTATACGAGTGGGATTGAGAGTTTTATTAGTACCATGGAGACAAGTGCGTTGAGCGGGAAGAATGTGGCAAGGTTGGTGAGGGATGGGTGGGTTGGCAAGGAGGGGTTTGGCAAAGAGGTGAAGAGCGATGTGGAGATGATGGTGCAGGAGGAGCTGTGAGTGAGTGAGTGAGTGAGCTTGATTAGGTTAATTTGTTAGAAGAGAGAGGACCTGAAATACGATGTTTATTCAAAGCAAACAAAAAAGTAAATGCAATGAGCATATGTCTATGCTAGAGTGTAGATTCTCCTTGTGTTGTATAGAGTTTCCCTTTTCCCATCAATTCCAAACATAAGTCTACGATGGAAGCGCAAGGAAAGAAAGGAAGAAAAATAGAAGAAGAAGAAGAAAAGTTTGAAATATTCACCCCAAACCGACTCCCTCCCATGAACGCCAGAAAGAAAGAAAGAATGAAAAAAAACTCCAAATTGTGTGACCGCTAAAATATCCCAGCATGTTACCTCTTGGGCTCAGCACTTTCCGCATCATCATCGTCATAAGTCTCGTAACGTTTTCGTCATATAAACCAACCCCCTAGCGACTCCAAAGTCTTTTCGCTTTGAGGTTCCCCATTTCCATAAGAATCTATTACAATTACCTCAACACACGAACCACTCTTATTCAAATGGCAAACTTGACCGTCCGCTTCGTACTTCTAGCAGTAGTAGTGGTCGTCACCATGTTCTTTACAGGCGTCACTTCGCGCTCGACAGTAGGTTCCCTGGACGGCGTGCCTCGGACACCTCCTCGTCGGCGCTCACTGCGTTTTGCTCTCGCATCTCTCATTTCTCTCAACTTCCATTCATTGAGCTGTTGTCGGCGCTTCTGGGACCTTGCGTATGCCAGAGCAGGCGTAGGCTTAAATCCAATGCCATTGAGCCCCGTGCCATCATCATCTGGGTCGGTAGCCGGGTCGGCCAAATGTCCCGTGATCTCGCTGTCCTGCCACGTGAGGCCCGACAGCGGCGGAGGTGACGGCGACCTTGTCCTCGGACGCGGCCGCGATGAAGAGGTCTGATTGAGGACGGGCGGCTTCTGTTGTGTCTTCGCAGATGTAAGGGCTTGCGTGATGGTGGTGGTGGTGGGCGATAAGCACGTCGACCGCGCCGAGACAAAAGTCGTGGGCTGTGTTGTAAACGAAGCGATATCTGGCAGCAAGCGGGGTTGCGACGCAGGAGGCGTCTCTGGTATCACCCTACAGTCCTCGGACCCAGACGTAACATGTACAGTGTCCGCAACGCTGCGGTTCTTGCAGTTTGCCGCTACTGGACGCCCGCGTGTTGTGGCGTCTTTTCCTGTTGTTGGCCATACGAGGCTGTCGACTCTGGTCGCATCTAGCTTTGGCTTCTTGCGTATGGCGTCGTCGGTGGGCGTGAGCGGGGACATGGGGATGGCGGTAATGGTGGCGAGGGTCATGCCTCGCAGCTGGTCGGCGACTGCATTTCGCGGACTGTCCGGGCCCGATGAAGGCCTGTGGTCGCTGCGCCGTGGTGTCGATGCCGGACGCAGGGCCAGGGCGGTATTGAGCAGTGGAGCCGGCGGTGGCTGGTCGCGCTTACGCTTCGGAGACGGGTGTGCGAGTTGCATGGGCATTTCGCCGGTAGAATGGGGGAGGGGGGAGCCAGAATTACATGAGGACTGTTGACAGAGAGCCAAAGGTTGTTTGTGTAGATGGGGAAGGGTATTGTCGTCTGCCTTCTGGGGGGAGAGCGCGGGACCCCAATTCCCATACCATCGCTGTTGGTTACGCGAATGTGGGGCAGATGCACAGGCCCGCGGTAGGGCTGAAGGACCCCTGGTTGGAACCACTGCACTGCTGCACATCATATGCGGACCATGTGCCGACACTGGCTGGTTGGCCTTGTGTATGCCCACTGCCTTTCAAACGCCCGCATCGAGGATGCCAGGGACTAGCCGCTGCTGCTGCTCAAACCTTCCATCTATAATTAGACTGGCCCTCCTCGTAGTCTGACGTTTGTCTGACTGTTCAAGCTCCCTAGTTCCAAAACATACTCGTCAAATTTCACACGACAGCACCCAAAGGACGCAATACTCATCAAGAAAAAGATCGGAGAAATTAGCGGCTGACAATGCTCATGACAAGCATGCCCTCAATGGATTGTATGATACCAGGACCATCAGTCGGACTGGTATCAGAATGCAGGTGGTATAATGTACAAGAACACAAAAGATGCAGAGTTTATTCCCTCGTTTTCCCACCCGCTGCCTATGACTTGAACGTCTTACTCCGTCCTGGTATCTCCTTCTGCGCCCTCGGTAGCCCCTTGGGTGCATCCGTCATGCCTGAGAAGGGCGCAAATCCGGCACTCTTCTTCTTCTTATCCTTCTTCTTCTTTTTCTTCTCGTCGCCATCTTCGGCATGCAAGACTGACTTCGCATTTGCGTAGTCAAACACCGGTTCGGCGTCGCCAGCAGCTGCTTGGGCCGCAGCATCGTCTCTCTTCTTCTGCTTACGTGCAGCTTTCCTGGCCGCTTTTTCGCGAGAATGTACTGCGTCTAGGCTTTCCTCGGGAGCGTCTAAAATGATTTCATCCTTGGTCATGGGGTCCAGGCTTGGTGTTGAAGCCGTTTCTTCTTCTGGGGCGTCGCCTCGCTTTCGCTTGCGGCCTCCCAGGTGTTTTACGACAAACGTGTCGGTTCGTTCGTCTTGTGCGGGCCGTTCATCCTTGGGAATAAACATGTGTTTGGCGTGTTCGGCTTTTGGTGTAGTTTGAGCGGTCCCGTTTGCATCGGCGAATATGTGCGCGGTAAGAGGTGGCAACGGCAGGGCAAGATCAACTTCAACCGGACGGTCGTTGTTGTCTTGCGAGGCTTGCATATCCTTTGATAGCTTGCCCCAGAATGCAGATGCTGGGGCCCGGACAGCCTGAACATGCACAATTGTCGGGTGAGTACCTGTGCTAATACGTCTAATGACTGTGGGGGCCTGAGCAACCGGTGCAGCGGCAACTTCTGCTACCTTTTTTGCAGCTTCAGACTCGGCCCATTCTGCTCTTTGCATATCCGCTATCGCTTGTAGGACTTCGTGTAATTCTGGGCCACTTGCACCCCTCTCCTTAGCCTCCGCAACTACGCCCACAAGCTCATCTGCATGGGCTCGGATAATATGCCCGACGTGTTGGATGGCGTTAAAAAGACCGACCTTGTTTGAAGGCATGTCACGGGCTACGGAGAAGACGGCATGGTTTGGCATGATGAACAATGGGCTCTCGTCCTCCTTTCTACCGAGAGTGTCTCTCCACTCGTGAACAGCTCGGAAGACGGAGAACTGTTCCCGTGTGAATTGAGCGGGCGTCCTCGAAATCATCTTGTACCAGCCAGCGGTTCCGAGGCCCATTTCACTGTCGTATATCGGGTGTTCGTATCGTTTCAATGAGGTCTCTTTTGAGTTCTGGAGCACATCCCAAACCTTGTTCTTCTCTGGGTTCGAGAAGTCCGACTTGTGGACTAGCTCATTGCGCATGTTGTCGTATACATAAAGCAGGAAGTGGGTATCTGCCCGCGCATATTCGAACAATTCTTTGCTTAGTGGTCGTTGACGCCAGTCTGCAAGCTGATACTGTTTCTGGGCTTTGAAATTGACGTGTAGCTCGAGCAGGTAGGCCAGACTAGCAGCTTGGTAGCCAAGGGCCCGGGCAGCGTGAAAGGTGTCGAAGAGACCGACTATGTAGAGCCCGAGGTCTCGTTGAAGCCATATGATGTCCATGAATGCGCCGTGGAGAACCTTGAGGATGCTCGGATCTGCGAAGACCTCGTTCAAGCATTCCAACTTCCGCCGCCAGGGTTTGAGTGTGTCGACTATCCAATCCTTGTCGCGCGTACTAATTTGCATCAGACATACCATGCCGATGTAGGTGCGATTATCGTGGTGTTCCAGGTCGATTGCGATTTCCTTTGCAGTCTTTAGCTCTGAGAGCATGGTTGCTAGTGCCTCAGGGGTGTCGACAAGAGTAGCAGTAGTTGATTCAAAGGGGGTATATTGTTGCGGCTCGGCGCTCTCGTACACAGTCGATGGGTATTCATACTGTTCGATCTCGGCTTGGTAAGGATGCGGGTATCTGTCCACAATAAGCACATGACATACACACATTACAGGCGTAGAGAGCATACTGTTCCCAGCCCCGCTTATCCTTGAAGGTCTTCAAACATTCTTCCAGTGGGATCTTTGCATGTGGCTTTGATGTGAGTAATGGGCGGAAGCCACCTGTCTCGTCATTGGTGGGCAAGTGTTCGAACTTGAGCTGGGGCTTTGGGATAATCTTCTTGTCGGCAATGTTTGGACGAGGCTTCACAGCTGCCTGTGGACCGGTTAGACAATGCGCCGTGCTTCCAAAGTGCATTTCCCCTTACCTGTTCGCCTGCTGGGCTCAACCGTCTCACAAGACCCGTGTACTCGTCAAGGCTGGTGTCTGCCTTTTCAAGCAAGCTGTCGATGACATCAACAACCCCCCTCCAATTGACGTCTATAGCTTCGACATCGGGTAGCTTGGGACCTACAGCGTCCGAGCTTGCTGCAGCATTCTCGAGAAGCCGTTGCGCGATATGAAGGAGGCGCGCATTTTGGGCATCTAGCTGCTTGCCAACCTCAGGATTGAGCGATCGTTGAAAGGCGATGTCTGCGCTGCCGATGCACGAGGCAGAGTGCGTTGTCGATTTCAGGGCGGCCGAGATGTCTTTCTGGAGCGTCGTGAAGGAGTCCATGGCGACCTTACTGTGCGCTCATCCTCGAGGACAACAATCTATGACGCGGTCTAGGGTGGCGTATCGCCAAAGGTTCGTGGAGATAGTGCGAGTGGGAAGAATGCGCGTGTCGCAAGTGTTTGGAGAAAGAAACCTTCAACTATTCCCTTAGCGCGCTTTTCGCTACCCGCTATCGATAGTTGCGCAACCCTCCACTCCGTCATGCCTCGCCTGACCTGGACCTCACTTGACCAACACACCACCCAGAATGTCGGCCTCATTAGCACCAGAATGTAATCAAGTAAAAGAGTCAGCTTAGATATTCCAAGTATGCCAGCCACATATAGCTGATATGCCATAGGCGCTACGACAACTGTTTCCTCAAATGGTACAGCGAGAGTATGCAGTGCATCAACTAGAACATGCACAGCTGGAAGCGCTGACAATACTCAGAGTTCCTCAGAGGTACTGCTACTACCGACGAATGCAAGCCGATATTCGAGCAGTATGAGAAATGTCTTTCAGTCGGTCACCTTGTCAAATCGACCTGCACCATCTAACCGTCCAAGCAGAAAGCTCTAAACGAGCGAGGCATCGACAAGATGCTCAAGGAAGTTCGAGACGATAACAAGGAGAATGATGCTGAGCATATGAAGCCGGTAAGCGCAGGCTCCCGCACATGATAAATTCGAAGCTCACTGATTCTGTAGAATCGATGAGACGAAATTCCAGGCGCGCGTGTTCCTTGATAGATTCTTCATAAATATCCCATTTGCATACGTAGTCGACAATCGTAGTCTTGTGTGTTCTGTTTCCAGTCGCAGTAAGTTCTTCAAAGCGTAGTCAGGGGGAACGCTGACAGGATTCGCAGTTAGCACGCAGGATTGCAAATGAACATTTCCACATCAACACTACTACGTGTATCATTCATCTGTACAATACTCTTTGCACGGCCCATACTTTTTACAAGCCTTTTTTACGGAATCTTTGAGAAACGTCGATTCGGGCCAGTTCTTTGCACTAGACCCCTAGATGACGACATAGTCGGAAGCTGCAGATGTACTTCGGCCTTATTGCCTATTCTCTCCACTCTGAGACCCCCACAAGTTAATAAATCCCCTCTGCTTTGTTTCTTCGTTGAATGGTCAACTACATATCAGTTCCTGCAGAAAAGATGACAACCAAAGTTGGTCTCAGCGTCCCAATGCCGCTCCTCGCTCCTGCGACTGCCACCTGGGCAGCTCCCTTTGCGGCCTACTACATTTTTCTTCAAAATCGCATTGTGTACCAACGTTTTGCCACGAAGACGTAAGTGGTCCTGAGTCGACCAACAGCAACAGTCGACTAGTATTGACGATTACCAGCCGCATTGGGGACAAGTCAAAAGATTCAGAGGGCGACGTAGATCCTCTCTATGTTTCGACGCGCGCACAGCTCAACTTTGCTGAGAATGTTCCCTTGATCCTTGGAATCGCACTGCTCGCCGAACTCAACGGAGCAAACAGGTAACGTTGCCAGCTTGGGACCTGACGACGCGTTTAACAGCTGTTCCAGGTCCTATATCAATTATGCACTGGGCACTCTCTTTGCTCTGCGTGTCAGCCATGCTGAGCTGGGATTATTGGTCAAGAACACAATGGGCCCTGGGAGACTTGTAGGATACTGTGGCACCCAGGCGGTTCTTGCCGGGTTGGCTGGATATGCTGCGTACCTGATTAAGGATTTTTGGATGATTTGAACACGTCTGCTACAGTAGCGGTTAGTCAGACATAGGGCTAAGGTCCTACGCGTAGTAAGAGAATTGATGGATGCAACATCAGTGGCTATATGAAGCTATAGGGCTACGAGGCTACGAAGTTATGAGGCCATGCAGCTGTGTACATAAGCAGGCGGCGCCTATGTGAGATTGAGGCGCATTACGTAGCAGCCGCGACGCCAAGGCGTTCACTGTATGAACCTGAGTCGAGCGAATCCCCGCCAAAACGTGAAGCCCATCCGTTGACATTATTGCTACACGCGATTCCGACCGACGCATCTGTGCCCCGCCAAAACCTCCTGAACTCACATTCATACCGGATCCAGCCCACCAAGCTGAGGCTGTCCGGCGGCGCAATGGAGGCAGCATCTGCGCGCATGGCCGCCCGGGATCGTTACGGCGCATTCGGGGAGGCCCCAAGCTCACCATTGCAGCGCTTCATATGTAAGCACAGGACTGCATGGCTTCATACACGCTACTAACACGCAGTAAATAGTACAGGCGTGCGATCCGCAAAATTTCGAGCCTAATCTCGCCCTAAACCTCGAGATCTCCGACTTGATCAACAGCAAAAAAGGCTCCGCGTACGATCAGGCCACCGCACCACCACAGACGGAACACTAATGGCTCTGCAGACCTCGGGAGGCCGCCGTCACTATTGTACACTATGTCAATCACCGCAATCAGAACGTTGCCCTCCTCGCACTCAATGTACGCCCATACTGCCTGCCCCGCCTCGTATAGTGCATAGCTAACTATCAGACAGCTCCTGGATATTTGCGTCAAGAACTGCGGTTACCCATTCCACCTTCAAATCAGCACCAAGGAGTTCCTCAACGAGCTTGTGCGCCGCTTCCCCGAACGTCCCCCTGTGCACTCGTCCCGTGTCCAGAACAAGATCCTTGAGCTGATAGAAGAATGGCGGCAAACAATATGTCAGACTTCACGGTACAAGGACGATCTGGGCTTCATAAGGGATATGCATAGGCTACTCAGTTACAAGGGCTACATCTTTCCAGAAGTACGCAAAGAAGATGCGGCAGTATTAAACCCAAGCGATGTATGTGTGATGGGAGTGTAGTTTGGCCATGTTGCTGACATTGCACAGAACCTCCGATCAGCCGAAGAGATGGCTGAGGAGGAACGAGAGGCACAATCCGCAAAACTGCAGGAGCTGATCCGTCGCGGAGGACCTGCAGATCTGCAGGAAGCGAACAAGCTCATGAAAGTCATGGCCGGATACGATACACGGAACAAGACCGATTGGCGCGCCAAAGCTGCAGAAGAGGTCGGGAGAATACAGCAGAAAGCAAGAATACTCGAGGAGATGTTACAGGGCTACAAGCCTGGAGACGAAATCAAAGAGGGTGATGTGTTTGAGGTATGCTCCATGGCATCTGGCAATATCATAGTCTTTCACTAACGGCACCCGAGGAACTTGCCAATGCCCTTCAGAGCGCGCACCCAAAGATTCAGAAAATGTGCGAGGAGGATTCCGAAGATCACGAAGCCGTAGCGAAGCTTTTTGAGATCAACGACAGCATACACCGGACGATAGAACGATACAAGCTCTTCAAGAAGGGCGATATGGAAGCTGCGAACAATATTCCCCAGGGCACGCTGGGCCGCAGTGGTGCTGGTGTATCACAGGGCCCAAACAACACTCTGAACTTGATCGATTTTGGGGATACAGAGCCCACGCCTTCAGCACCGGAATCTTCACAGGCCCCGCAACAGCCAACAGCTGCGAAAAACGCGCTCGTGGACGACTTGTTGGGCTTGTCGTTGAGTGGAGAAACATATGGACAGTCCGGAAGCATATCCCTGGGCGGATCGAATGGCTCAGGTAAGTCGCTTACAACCATAGGTCCCCATTCATCCGCTGACTTGACTAGTTTTGGGCATGTCCGGCATGGCCGTACCACAATCCCAGGCCCAACAAAAGGCAACTAACCAAGCCATCACTGATCTCTTCACAACAAAGCCAAAGTCCAACCAATCTCAGATAAAGTCACCTCTACAGTCTACGTTTTCGACACCACCGCCACAACCTTCTCGCACGCCAGATCCTTTCGCTGCACTCGCCTCCACACCACGGCAAGCCTCACCATTCCAGTACCAACAGTCGATCAAGCCACCAGCATCAGCACCAGTACCAGCACCAGCATCCGGCGCTGTTGATCTACTGGGGGGCGGCACCTCGGCGCCAACAACAAACTTGGTGCAAAGTGCCGACGCTTCGAACGACGACGATGAATGGGACTTTGCTTCATCTGTACCTGATACCTCGCAAGAAATTACCGTCACCAACACTACCGTCAATGTTCTCTTCAACATTTCGCGAGAGACGGACACTACCCTTTTGATCCAATCACGAATATCAAACAACACCCCACTACCAGTATCGGCTTTAACACTACAGGTTGCTGCATCCAAGGTACATATTTTACATTGATAATTGTAAAAATGCAGTCCGCTAACAGCCGATAGGGCGCACAGTTGCAGCTGGAACCGCAGTCTGGTGTCAACCTTGGACCAAACCAGAAATTCGGTATTACTCAGAATATCCGAGTGAACAACGTGCAAAGAGGATCAGGCAATAGTGTCAAGATGAGGTGGAAGGCGTCATACTCTGTCGGAGGACAGCAGAAGAACGAGATGGGGGAGATCCCAAGCCTTGGTGTTTCGTAGCGTTCGTGATAAAAGCGTTACGAATATGGTCTTGTGGAGGATGCGTCCGAAGTATCTGTAGTGGAGGACTATAGAATAAGTTCGATCTTGTTGTCATCTACGTCTGTCATCCAACTGGCGAGGAGTGCTGTTCTGGGTGGCGGGGGACGACAACGTCATAATACTAGTGTAGCTTATCGATTGCGAGGCTCAAATGTAATTCCACTTGCCCCTCCAGCTTTGCGACTCGTTTGCCTTCAACAGCACCAGCACCGAAATCTCCTTTACCCATAAATCGCATCAGCACGTCAATATGGTCCGGCATAAGAAAGACTTCAAGGGCAACAACAAGTTCAGAAACCCGGCCAAGGCACGCGCTCCTCCCCGCCCCCGCCGCGCATCCGACGCAGACGAGAACGACGGCGCGGAACCGAGACCCGCAAAGCCCGAGTTCAAGGCCGCATGCTGGGACCTTGGACACTGCGATGCTAAGCGTTGCTCGGGCAAGAGGCTGATGCGCCTCGGCATGATGCGTGAACTGCACGTAGGACAAAAATTTGCAGGCGTTGTAGTCAGTCCCAAGGCAAAGAAGATTGTAAGTCGCGACGACAAGGATCTCGTGGAACAGTATGGCGCTGCCGTTGTAGAAGCGAGCTGGAACAGAATAGACGAGGTGCCCTTTGGCAGAATAGGAGGCAAATGCGAACGTCTCCTACCCTACCTCGTTGCTGCGAATCCTACCAACTACGGCCGACCATGGCGGTTGAACTGTGTTGAAGCGCTTGCCGCATGCTACTACATTTGCGGACATCCAGAGTGGGCCGAGTCGATACTGTCGACCTTCTCTTACGGCCAAGCATTTCTAGACATCAATGCAGCCTTGCTCAAACGTTACATGGCGTGCGAGAACGAGGAGCAAATCAAGAAAGCCGAAGAAGTGTGGCTGGAGAAGATTGAGCGCGAATACAACACAAGTCGTGCAGACAAGGAAGATGGTGTCGAGGAGGACATGTGGGCGGGAGGGAACATGAATAGGCGAGTCATTGACGAGTCGGACGAGGATGATGACGAAGATGGAGAAGGTGACGAGGACGAGAATGAAATCGATCCCCGAAATCCTTACGATATTCCAGAATCATCAGACGATGAAGAGGAAATGGCAGAGCTAAGGCGCAGAGTCCTTGCGTCGAAACCCTTTACCAATCCTGCACCCAAAGATGATGAAAACGAAGATGAAGACGAGAAGAAGGAACCGGAGCGCATACTTAGGACTGAACCTGCTCCCAAGAACTCAAAGACTGGCGATGAGGTTGACAGCGAGCCCGCTGAAGACGACGACCAAGATGATGATGAGTTCGATAACTTCATGGCCGCGCAACCTACTACAGATCGAACGGGTATTCAGAGCAAGCAAAGGGCGAAGGCCATGGACGGCAAATACAAGGCGACCTTCTCGAGCGGCAGCGTCAAGGCGCCTAGCGGACGTGGATACCAATGATGCAGCAGGAATCTCGGCAGTATGCTCAGGTGAGATTCTGTGTAGCAATCGAAAAGGTTGGAGCGCATGCATAGGTACCCTTTCCATGCATCATGGAAGCTAAACTCCTTGCCACCATGTCAATATTCGCAACAAGTCATTGTTTTTGCCTTGCTTGCAATGCGTGGATTGATGTCGTCTCGTCATGTAACCTGATCAGGGTCGATGCTCCGTCGAAGAAGCTAATTTGCATTAACCAAAGACCTACACCGGTGTAGTAGATCAGTCGCCTAAGGAAGTCTGGCCAATTGCGATGCGCTTGATGGATCTAGACTAGTCGGGAGCTAAGATAGCCCAAGGCGATCATGTTTGTGCCGCAAACCCCTTCGCGAAACACCACTCCAAACCTCGTTGTTTGACCATCCCGCTTCGCTCAAGGCGAACTTCAATAAACTTTCCCGAAAGCTTCACCTGCAAGACATGGAAAATGAGGCCTTGACTCGAATGACTTGGTTCACCGGCTGATCATCGAGCCCATTATGGTAAGCAACTGACTATTCATGCAGCTCCGTGGACACGATGTGGGTAAGATGGAGCGGGACAAAGACCTAGAGCATATGCCCCACCATGTTACCGGAGTTGAGCAGTCGCATGATACAAACACTTGAGTAATGTCCGGTTTCCCGACCTCTCCTCGAACGGTCTCGCCATGCGTTGAGCAGTCTCGTAAGACACTAGAGCCGATCTTTCCGGCATCCGTATAAGGCGCAAAACAAACGTTTGCCTGACGTTCAAAACAAAGTGTGCCGAGAAACGTCGTTCCTATCACGAATAATTTCTTGGCCGACACCACCTGTGTAAGAAAGATGAAAGTGCTGGCCGGCATCGTCGAATGAGTCACCCGACGGCGAGTTCCAGGTGGATCCCCTCGGGCACGGAGTGGCTCAGTTTGCCTGACGAGCGGTCTAACTTTGTGCCACATGGTAACTCACCATTCAGACCTGCAGCAAGACCCGAAACCTTACGGACGGCAACTGGATACGCCGGCTTACAGTCGCGGCCATAGCACGAAACCAAGAGTATCTATATGGACCTCTGCGCCACGGCATTTTGAAGATACCTCTCTAACTCAGCAAGTCTGGTTGGTCATCTACGAGTTCGCTTTTCGCTCTTCTTCTCTTCTTTTAATACTTTCTCTTCTTTATACTTAATAATTTTCAAGGCCCCGGTGGCTTATTTTTCTAACCTTCAATATGACGTCCGGTACTGTCTCCTCACTTTTCATGCTCTTCTTGAGCTGCAGTAGCGTGCTTGCACAAACTGTCAACACACAACAAGTCCAGTACAACCAGGTACTCAATGTAAACGGCGACGTAAGTGAACCTTTTGGGACAGTGAAGCCTAGTATCACGTGCTAACGAGCTTAGATGCAACTCAACTCTTTCCAATTCCCGGATCGCTCCAAGGTTGAGACATTCTCCCAGAAGCAGCAACAGATCATCGTCAACCAGCAAACACCCTCAATTCCCTCCAACCAGATTACTGGTACCACTGGTCAGCCTTTCGTCGCTGTCTCACCGCAGTCGATGACCATCAGCACCAACGGCGCTACCGACCTGATTGGTGGACAAATCGAGATGGCCATGACGATGCAGAACTTGCAGGGTGTTGCTGTACAGCCCGGCAACACATACGTTGCTATGCTTTCGCCTGACAGGCAATCTTGGATGGTCCAGGAGACTATGAGGTCTGTCAACACCACTGACATGACCGTTCGCATGGTCAAGCGCACTCAGATGGACGGCGAGTACATGGTTGTAGGTCGCCAGACTGTCGAGACCAACACACTTGTTGTTCCCTTTGGTAGCGATGGCAGCACCTCTGTTGCTATCCAAGGTTCCGGTCTCCAGGAGAACGAGTTCCAGGATGGCTTCAGAATGGCTACCCGCGCTACCCAGCCCATGACCATGAACGTCAACGTCAAGAAGGGTGTCGACCAGGGTATGTTGTCGGCTCTCCAGGGCCAGTCTTCCATCAACGACTACCGTTACTCGGTCGTTACCAACTTGGCTGCTGTCACCCCCAACCTGAACCAGCAAGTTACCGTTGTTCAGATGCCCGTCAATGCCATCCGTATCCAGAAGATGATGCAAGCCATGAACGTCCCAGCCAACGGTATGGTCGCTATTGCCGTTGCCCAACGTGGTGTCCTCCAGAACCCCGGTGGTGCTACAGGAAACCTCAACAGCGCTGGTACTCGCCGTAGCCTTCTCGGCCGCTCCGAGTTCAGGGAGGAGATTGCTGCCCGCCAGATCCAAAACACAAACGCGGCTACATCTACCACCAACAACGCCAACCCCGTCGCTCAGCAGCTGCTCCTTGCTCCTACCTTCACCCCCGTCGCAGCCACTGCTGTTCTTGACCAGGCCAACATGCGTATCGCTATCCCCGTCAAGCAGGTCGATGGAGAGTACATTCTCACAATGACACTCATGAGCGCCGGTGGTGCCCAAGCCGCTGCCGCTCCCCAGACCGCTCCCGCTGCTGCTCCCGCTGCTGCTCCCCAGACCGCCGGATCCGGCGAATCCGCCGCCTCCCCCGCTACCCCAGCCACCAGCTCCAGCGCGACCAAGAGCGAGGCCCCCGCAGCCGAGGCCGAGAAGGCTACCATGGAGGCCAGCAACAGCACCATGACCGCTAAGCCCGAGCCCACCAAGTCCGAAGCCGCAAAGACCGAGGAGTCCAAGATGGCCGAGCGCCGTGAGGAGAGCAAGACAGACAAGTACGGTCTTCCCGTTGCACCCATGGGCGCCGTCATCATGACGATGAAGCAAATCGACGATATGGCCTCTGCCATGACCTGGGGTGGTGGTGTCGCCATCACCAAGATGATGAGCGAGTACGTCAAGGCGCAGACTGGCAATGATCTCTTCGGTTCCAGCAACTCTACCGGTGCGGATTCTGGTATCAAGATTACTGTTTAAACCAACAGTAGTAGGTTAATAAACAAACACACATACAAACATACACAAACATACACGAAGCGAACACGGAAGAGTTGGATAATCAAATTATGGGACCGGACACATTATATCATGGATTTGACGTTTGTATTTGGACGTCTCTATTATATTAGTGGTTTAGGTATGGAAAGGTAGAAGGAAGAGAGAGAGAGAGAGTTGAAAGTAGTATCTAATGTGTATGGGTGGTGCGGGAGAGAGAGAAAAGGGCTATACACGCCTTTTTTTTTTCTTTGAAGACTACTCGTTCTGGAACGAGAGAGTCTGGGAGAATTTTTTTAAACTTACTGTATATAAAATGATAATCAGAGACATAGTGCATCTCAACACTTGGTGTTTTTTTTTCTATTCGAGTGAATGCGATGTGAATGTGGTGAGTTGTTGTTGGGAGGGGGCGGTTTGGTGCAATACGATTTCTGATACAAGGGAAAGGTTCGTTTGTGGCTAATTGTGTGGGCGTTTGTGAATGGTGCTTTGGAGAATCTTGAATTTTTTTTCTCTAGATGTAGTGATTATAGGTACCTGGGTTTGTATATATACACATGATTTCCATGGTGGAGATTTTTAACAACCTCAAAGGGAGTGTTCTTATGTGTAGTATACATGTATACATAGAGAAGATTACAGACATAGTCTTGGCTAGGTCTCAAAACTGATGAATCAATGATGAGACTAGACTAGAGAGAAAGTGTCAACCTCCTGGCACCAAAATTGCAACTTTACTACTCAACTCAAGCAAATATCTCACCTGTTTTATTTGGGTTGAGTACATGTATGCATACGCATGGCTAATCCCATCTCCAGGTTGCAAGGTGGTGGAAATTGGGATGAAGAGGGTAAAATTTGTCAGGTGTGAGGATTAGATAGTATCTGCTTGAGGTTTCAATCGTGTGTGAAGGGGACTAAACAATACCGGATTTAGTGGAAAAAGAAAACAGATGCAAAAATTTCCCACGTCAGTCATAACGAAGTTTAATGATTTTGAGAAAGAAAGAAAGAAAGAAAGCAGGTTAAAAGTTGAACATTTTTATAATCTAAAGAATATTCTGGACTCTAATATCCAAAGCCCAGCCTCATTTACCAGGACCGTTGGCCTAATGTTCTGCTTCATCAAAGAAGAAGTCGAAGAAGAAGCAGACTGGAGATGGGGGGTAAATTATTTTTCCTTCTTCTTCTCCTTCGTTTACATGCATGCCGCACCGTCAATGCCAATGACCTTTCCGTTGACCCAGTCACCATCCTGAGAAGCCAGGAAGCAGACAACGCGGGCAATGTCTACTGGCTGTCCAACACGGTTGTGAGGGGACCAAGTGCATGCAAACTCGTCGACCTGGTCATCGGACAGCTTGTCACCGCCGGGAATGTACTCGCGGCATACGGCGTGGTACATGTCCGTCTTGATACCACCTGGGGCTACGCAGTTGACGGTAATTTTCTTCTCGCCGGCGTCTGCAAGGGAGGTTAGTAAGATTGACGAAAGTGATGGATGGGGAATTAAAAAAAAAGAATGAACTTACCGATAGCCATGCACCTGGTGAAAGTCTCAATGGCACCCTTTGAGCCAGAGTAGACGGCGTGCTTGGGAACGCCCTTTGCCTGACCGGTGATTGAGCCCATGAGGATGATGCGGCCGCCCATCTCCATGCGCTTGTACGCCGCCTTTGCAACGAAGAATTGACCACGAGTGTTGATGGTGAAGACACGGTCAAACTCCTCGGGTGTGACGTCCTTGAAGTGGCCGAAAGAGACGACGCCAGAGTTTGAGCAGCAAATGTCGAGCTTGCCAAAGTGCTTGACTACGTCATCCATGAGCTTCTCAGACTCCTCGACGTTTCCTACGTTGGCCTTGAAGGCCGCGGCGTCGGATCCGTTGCCGAGCGCCTTGATCTCCTTGACAACTTGCTCGGCGCCCTCGACGGCGTTGGCGTAGTTGACGGCAACCTTTGCGCCGCGCTTGGCCAGTTCAATGGCCATGGCCTTGCCGATGCCGCGGCCTGCATGGGTTTGTTAGTCGAGATGGAGATGATGGTGTTGGGCTATCGGTGGTTTTGCTTACCAGAACCGGTAACAACGGCAACCTTGCCAGCCAGGCTCCATGTCTGCTCGATGTTGGCGGCCATGTTGTATGTGGGGTAGATGTGTGTTTTGGTTGATGGGAGAGGTTGAGGATTGTAGTGGTGCGGATGCTGTTGAGGATGATGAGAGCTGATGTGATGATGATGAATCGTTTCCACCGCTCAAACAAGAATCATATATATATGCCTGTTTCTTCACTCGGGATCCTCTGCGGCACTCCAGCGGACTTTTCATCCTGTGTAGGCACCGCTCTACTCTCTCTGTGTCTCGAATCCACACGTCTTTCCCCTCCCCACCCCCCAACTCACTGCTCTCCGGTCCGGCACATTGCCATTCTCCCCCAAGACATGTCCAGTCCTAGGGCTGAAACTCCCGTGTACCTGCGCCGCGCTTCCTGTTCCGTGGTCTGGGCCCCCCGTAGGAGATCCTGAGCCGCATCAGGGACGGCCGGACTGAGGGGCCGAACTACGGCCGAGTACGATGTAGCCGGACTGCACAACACCATGCTTGTAGTGTGGTGTTTGTCGTGAGGCTTTTCGTGTTTCATTCACAATGGGAAAACGTATGCTTTCCGGTCAAACGCGGATAGAGTGGGTTGGCTATGTTGATGGTTTCGCTGTTCATGAAGAGGAACGAGGAATGACACAGGCATTGATTCCGATTTCCGAGTTCCGAACTCGGGACAAGCTTGAACTACGTTATCCAAAGAACAATGGGCTTTACTGGCAAAATGTGATTTCTGCACCGAAAGCACAATCTTTGAAGCCCATCCCGTGCCTCATATGGAAAGACAATGAGCATACAAAGTCGCAGCTCCCGTCTGCCCGGTCTTGCGAATGTGGTCCAGGTGTCGTCATGTGATATTCCCCAAACAGCTAGGCCTGCCGGCTCCCTCAGGGTCCCGGGAGCGCATCATTCTCTATACAACACCGTCTTTTCCCAGCGTGCCAAGCTGCCCATGGCTCCCCATGCCCAACGCTCATAGGTGTCTCTCTGAGGGCTGCAGAGTCCGGACACGGTCCGGTAAACGGGAGCGTCCTTTGTGTTGCCACACAGCCAAGAAGCAGAGTGTCGCAGTCACCCACTTGCGTTTCCCGGCCTTTCACAGCGGGGACCCGCCGAGGCACACCGCTCGCGCCGCGTTGCACCTCACTTCATCTTCGCCCTGTGGTACTGATGGAAAGTGGAAGTAGGCAGCCCTTTAGCCCGCTGCATCGCGAGCTGACTGCATCTTCAACACCGAGAATGTACTGGTTGTTTTGGGCTGGAGATGGCAGCTTCTGCACTTATATTAACATAGATTCGAATACGAGCAGAGGGCCACTCAAGCGAGACAGTGGAACCGACGAGGCAGGGTACCGGTTGACCCAGATTACATGTTTATGATCGGTTGAACACGTAGCTGAGTGGCGGCATGGTGCTTCAGCACTCATGGTGTAGAGTGTTGTAAGCTCCCAACACGTCTGGCTGCCATGTCGTGCCTTATTGACGGCACCGCTGTGGGTACGTTACATGAGCGCCTCCGCTGCTGCTGCTCGACGGCGTTGAGGCGCGGACATGGCGAATATTGCCTTTACACGGCACTGCGGCATCGGCGTAGGTGTTGACCGCTGTGCCGAACGTTGTGCCGGCTTTGAGTACTACGCCTGCGCCGGTGCGGTGGGCCTGATGGTGGCTGCAAAGTTGATTGATATCGAGGATAGTTGCACACGATGTACTGATCCTGTGTCGTTTGGTCGATGGCGCACAGGCACTTTGGTAGCATGGCATTGTGAAAAAGCGATTGAGACAACCAACCATTGCGTCACTCATAGCAGACCGGACTGTCTCACGGGGTACATGATGGCTTCTATTGCTACCTTCACTCCCTGTCCTGCCAGCCATGTGGGACATTACTATCGAGGCTTTCAAGATGTGCAATCACTATGCAGATCACCAAATCAAACGTGCTCACCCGTCCGCCTAAGGTGAATCGCAGCACGTTTCATGAGGCTCCTTTGACGAGAGTGAGTTGGACTATGCCTGATAAGCCTTCGCTCTCCCCTCAGTCCGTATCCCGTCAAGCAGCCAGTACTGCAAACGGAAGGCAACGGATGCTCCATGTGAGCGGTCGCTGTGCCCAAGCATCATGGGCCCATGCTCATTCCATCGGCTATGATCAACCTTACTGATGATCATTGAAGTCGTGCATAGCCGCCGACCCTAGAGCTCGGTGTCATGATGCGTCCTGGGTCAAGCTTCCTTTACAAACGAGTTGTTGCTAAGCTCAGACCAAGCCGAAGCTTCACCAAAATACCAAGACAGTATGAGGCCAAGTTTAAGGTTTGGAGGCAAAGAAAGAAAAAAACAAGAGAGCACAACATGTAGAGAACATGAGTGATGCACATCCCAGTTACGGTGCACGAACCGTTCGGATACTACCCGGGAAGAAGTCCCCGAAGCTTAGCCATGCACACACACACGCACACACACACACGCACATACACATACACACACACACACCTCTGTTCGGCTCCTACGGCCCAAGCAGATGCAAAGCTGCAACCTGTGCACATGTTTTCCCCGCCAGCATTTCCTCCTCGGCACAAATCACACAGGACCATTCTGTCCATATGCACCGACCCCACCCCGTTTCTTTGGTACGTACAGCATGATGGCAGCCAAAAGCGCCGCCAACGGGGCTCGTAATCTCCGACACCCCGACCGTTCCGTACGCATGGAACTCACAAAGGGTCCTTTGTCTGCAAAATGCATACATACACACACGTACATACATACGACGACGACGACTTGGCCCACATCCTAAAGTCCGATGGCCGGCACGGTGCACATTACAACCCTCACAGACCAGTTTTCGCTCTACGGCTGTCGTGCGGGCATCCGTAGGCCCTTGGCAAGGCAATGTCAATCCATCTAGTCATGCACAACCTGCATCTTTGCTCTGAAGCCCGTTGGTTGCCCATTTAGAGCCACGGCCATTACTCGACTCGGCCTTTGATGTCGTAGGGCATTTCGGTAGAGGAGCCACACCCCCCCTTCCCTTCCTTTCCCCCATGTGACGATCAGTTGTCAGCAGAGGAGTCGTCCCAAGTCGGACCTAGTAGTGTCGGACCTCATGTGTCGTGGGCTTCAAGCAACCAGTTATATCCCGTGGTTTTTTTTTCGGAGAGGGAGGGGGAGAAGGGGGGGGGGGG